>PVLA01001778.1:0-322064 GCA_004027455.1 Hydrochoerus hydrochaeris | reverse complement strand
CAGGTTGGCCTCAAACTCGTAACAATTCTTCTGCCACAGCCTCCTGAATGCTGGCATTACAGGAATGCATCACTATGCCCAGTTCACTGAGCATCTTTGAAATTAAGGGCTCTGGGTTGGGGATTTAGCTCAGTGGTTTAAGAGCCTGCCTGGCAAGTGCGAGGTTGTTAGTTCAATTCCCGGTACCAAAAGAAAAAAAAAAAAAAAGAAATCAAGGGCTCTTAAAAAAAGTCATGGGAGAATGAAAATAGTACTGGACTCACCAATTGGGATCAGGAAGGTAGAGTGGAAGTCTGGAGAAAGTTAGTGAACATCAAGACAGACACAGACACAGGAGAGGAGGAAAGGAAAGCAGGAGGGTACCAAAGGATATTTATGTAAGGGAGAGCCAGCACCGGAAGTGGAAAGATAATCATAGTGAAACCACAACATGTGTTTTTCGGATGCAAAGCCCAGGGGAGGGGAAGCAAGGATGCAAGCTTTCCCTCAGCAGCCCAAGCCTCTGGTTTTGCTCTTTCCTCCTTTTCTTTAACTTTAAACAGTTTGCTGTGAGGGTCACAATGGCCCAGCTCGTGATCCTGCAGCTCCAATGCCCTCAACCAGAAGCAGATGGCACAGTTGCTGCAAAGCCACGTTTTAGGGGCACATACTTTCTGAGCCCCACAGCCCCACCAATTTCAGTTCCTTCCCAGCTACTGAGACAGTGGCTAAATCTTAACAGTGAGGGGCCCGGGGGCAGGGGGGCCACACCTGCTGTCCCTGCTGCGGGAACTTTCTGAAGGTTACCACTTGCTCCAGTTTGCGTTGTTTTTTTTTGTTTTTTTGTTTTTTTTCTGATTTCAAGAACAATTCCTTTTTGGGCCAGAGACGTTACCCAGCAGTGCACGTGTGAGATGCCCAGCACCACCACCCCAAATGCTTTTTATTGTTAGAGTTAAAGAAAGAAAGAAAGAAAGAAAGAAAGAAAGAAAGAAAGAAAACAGATGCCAGGCATGGTGATGCAGGCCTGTACTCCCAGCAGTTTGGGAGGCCGAGCCAGAGCGTTGAAGGTTCAAGCCCAGCCTGGGCAGTGCAGTGAATTACAGTGGCCCTGTTTCAAAATTAGAAATAAAAAGGGCTGGGGATGTGGCTCAGTCTGAAAGGCCTCAGATTCAATCCCCAGTAATGCAAAAGGAGGAGGAGGAGGAAGAGGAGGAGAAAAGCAGCATAGTGAAATCTGGCAAACATTATCCCAGCTCTGTGATTAAATTAAACATTGTCATTGTAAAACTCAGGCATAATGGTGCATGCCTGTAATCCCAGCACTCTGGAGGTTAAAGCAGGAGGACTGCCACAGTCTGAAGCCAGCCTGGGCTACACAGCGAATTCAAGACCTGTCTGGATTGTCTCAAAAGAACCAACGAAACAAAACAAAACCAAAAAAAAAAAAAAAAACAAAACACTCATCTAGCTGTTTACCACAGGGAAAATGAGAAGGAAAGATGTGATATAAGGAATTTTCTGTGCTATTTTTGAGACTTCTCAATAGATATAAAAGTATACTAAAATTAAAAGTTTATTTATAAAACAAACTCTGGGACTGTCATCCTCCTATCTTTGTTTTGGAGACAGGGTCTCACTAGTAGCCCAGGCTGGCCTGGAACTCATGATCACCCTGACTCAGCCTCCCAAGATGCAGGATCACAGGCATGAGACCCCACACCTGGGTTTACCCTGCTGTTGTTTTCTTTTTCTTTTTATTATTATTATTATTTTTTTTTTTTGTCGGTACCGGGGATCGAACTCATGACCACGTGCTTGTAAGGCAGGCGCTTACGCCATTGAGCTAAAATCCCCAGCCCCTGCTGTTGGTTTCAAGAGGCCAAATCAGACTCCATATCCATTCCTACCAGCTCGAGATCATTCTTTTCAAGGGCTAGGAATGTCCGTGCAGACCCCTGACCATGGAGGACACCAAAGAGACCAGGAAGCCCAGGGCCTTTCCTCACAGCTGAAATTCTCAAAGCTCAAAAATTCAACCAGCCCAAGGTCACCCATCTGCTTCCCAGTGGGGAGGGGACTGTGCTCCGTAGCCGCAGCACTGCCGGTGCCTACAGGACCCAAGCGCCAGCACACTGTCTGCTTCTGGTATTTCCAATCAGTGATCAACAACCGAACGCGCGCCTGTTTCTTCTGCGGGTAAGCACAAGGGCTTGTTTCCTGAGCTTTGGTCTGGTTTCTAGAAACCAAAAGGATTGTTAAATGAGTGTAAAGAATGGATTCAGACACTTAAGAATTGCTGGACTGAACGCAGGATCGAGTCATTTTCCTCTCTGAGCTATCACCGGACAATCAGAAAATTCCAGAATTCCAGCTCCGGTTTCTTGTCTTCTAAGAAATGAAATCGCTAAAGCAGATCTCTGCGGAAGTGCCAGACAGAAATGCGGTGTAAGGAAAAGGCATTCAAGCAAGAACAAAGGGCACATTTTCTCCTAAGGAGTCTGTCTGATTCCAAGAAAGCTCATTTCCTTGCCGGTGTGGTCCCCGGGCGAGGAAAATCCCAGACTTGGCATCGTGAGGGAGAAGAGGAAAGGAAGGGAGAGGATTGTTAGGCTCCTTGGCTGGGATACAGAAACAAAGAGTTCCCGGGGCTGGCATTGTCGGGGCTGCGGCGGGACCAGGCCAAGAAGGGTAACAAGAGCATGACCGGTACAGACTTGGCTCGGCACCCCGTCACCGAGAGCAACTGGTGCGTCAGCAGCCCCGGACAGAGGTCGCTCGTGAACCCTAAACAACCTGGCTCCGATGTGGCTGCCTAGGAATGCTGGCCAGGCCAGGGCTGCAGGCGGGCACAGGGACTTATTCACTCTGCAGACACTCTTGCAGGGTTGGAGTGCGACAAAGACAAACTACCGGAAGCACATGATCCAAGCCCAGAGGTCAGTAATGGTCAGGCTGCACCCATGCTATGAGACTCATGAGTGACTTAGGCCACCGTGAGTCCGAGGCATCCTCCACACCTGCCCTGATGGAAAGGTATCAGGCAGGAAGCAGGAGGCAGAACGCTGCTAAAAACTCCAAACTGGGTGTGGTGCCACACATTTGTAATCCCAGCACTCAGGAGGCTGAGGCAGGAGGATCATTGCAAATTTGAGACCAACCTGGGCTACAAAGTGAGCACAAGGCCAGCCTGAATTGCATGAAAAGACCCTGTCTCAAAAAGACAAAATAAATAAACACTCCTCCAGTCTGTGTGATGGGAATCTTCTTAGGCCCAGAAGGGGCAGAACAGGAGAATGGTGTCAAAAAGCTTTCAGGAGCAGGGAAGAAGAAAAGAATGAGCTGATTGTAAAAATCCCTCCATGAGTGTTTCTTACTGTCCTTATGCTGCAGAAGAAGACAAAAGACACGGCAGGGGGATAGCGCTGCCAAGGGAGAGTAACAGCCCTGAAGTTTAAAGATAGGCCAGAAGAGGAAGGAACCCTTTGAAGAGGGTACAACCTCAGGACCTCACGACCTCCGGAGAATCTAGAGCAAGAGGAGAATCTAGACGCAATGATGCAAATCTCTGACCTCTTCATTGTGTGCTTTGATAGGCAAAAGCAATTCTAGGCCGTGAACACACAAATAGACCTTACTAAAGGGCTTTCATCTTGGCCTTTGAGGTGCATACTAATCTTACTTTACCAGGCCCTTTAAAGCTTCAGAGGCGTCTGATCCCCGGCTGATGGGTCCAATTCCATCCTGCAGTCACACCCTTTTGGATGTACTGGTAAATAGGTCACACGCATCGCACACCCACTGCAGCCACCTGACTGCAGTTGCGTGACTATGATGAAGCCACCATTGACTCTCAGTGGGAAGCAGGTTCCACGATTGATTGGCAAGACCAAGAGAGGGAAGAGCAGCACTGCTCACTGTGTGACAGCACCAGGCCCCTTGGGAAGGATGATTCATTAAGCTTTCATTGGTCTGCAGCCCCACAGTACAGATTAATGTCATCACTCCCCTCGGCACTAAAATGACTTTATGTTTTGCAGTTCTGGGGATGGGGCCCAGGGCCCTCACACAGAGTTACATCCTCAGTCCTTGTTTGCTTTTTATTTTGAGATAGGCTCTCCCAATTTGCAAGGCAGGACTCAAACCTGTGATCTTCCTGCCTCAGCTTTTTGAGTGCTGGATTTACAGGCATGCACCACCACACCTGACTTTTCTACAAGTTTGCTTTTTAAAACAGCTCCTGCCATGGGGCTATGCTCTGGGGATTTTCTGGAGAGATTTGAGAACTCTGGACACCGTGTCAGGCCGATTAATGGGCAGGCACACTGTCATCTGGCTTCCTATGATTTATTGTACTCTAGTGAGGTTTGATCTCTTTAGACAAGGTTCTCCCAGGGCCACACGTGTTCAGTTCAGTGCAGTTCTGCACTGCATTCAGCTCTACCTTGCCTTGAACTCACTTTGTAGCCCAGGCTGGCCTTGAACTCACAGCAATCCTCCTGCCTCAGCTTCTTAAGTGCTGATTACAGTCATGTGCTACCATACTCAACCTCACCATTCAGTTTTTTAAACTATTTACAAAGGTTTTATTTAAAATCAAATACAACTCTTAATATTCTTAGGTTGGGTGTGGTGGTACACACATGTAATCCCAGCACTCAGGAGGCTGAAGTGGGGGTCCAGGCCAACCTGGGGGACAGTGAATTCAAGGCCAACCTAAACTACATAGCGATGCCCTGTTTCAAAAACAAAACAATGACAATTCTTAATTTTTTTTTCTGGAGGATGGGGTTTGCTAAAAATGGAGAACCCAAACCACAAGAAAGAGAACTATTCTCAGTCACCAACCTCTAGTAACATTATTTATAGATGCCAAGATGCTAAGCTAGTTTGAAAGTGAAGAAATACAAGACAAAGAAGAAGTGGACTCTCACTTGTCATTAATGCCTTTGAACCTTGTGCCTTTAGCTAAGGTCAACCTAAAAATGATTGCATGGTCCCCAGCTAAGCAGGATGTCTAACTCATGCAAAGAAGCCAAAGAAAGGAACAGCCCTGCCCAGTACACAGGTATTCAAATGTGCTCATATATTTCCCTCTGTTGGCCCACTCCTAAGTGTAGACCTGTGTGTTTCTAATTGTCGAACACTAAAGAGTTAGACATGAAATTTATTTACATTTACCATGTGACAAATGAACAAGGGCAATTGTCAAAAGAAGCAAAATAACTTTCTGAGATGAAAGGAAAAGACAGAAGCTGAGTAAAGCAGTCATACCCCAGCACTCAGAAGGTAGAGGCAGGAGGACAGCTTTGAGTTTGAGGCCAATCTGGTCAACATAAGCAAGATCAAAGCCAGGCTGGGGATTTAGCTTAATGGCATAAGTGCCTGCCTGGCAAGCATAAGGTCGTGAGTTCAATCCCTGGTACAAAAAAAAAAAAAAAAATCAAGGCCAGCATGTACTAAACCCTATCTCACAAAAAAAAAGAAAAGAAAAGAAAAAGGCCAGGAGTGGTGGCTCATACCTATATTTCCAGCACTCAGGAGGCTGAGGCAGGAGGATTTTTGTGAGTTTGAGACCAGCCTGGGCTACAAAGTGAGCTCAATTTCAGCCTGCACTGTATAATGAGACCCTGTCTCAAAAAGACAAAACAAAATAAAACAAAAGAAAGAAAGAAAAAACAAATAAAAGAAAGAAAACCCAGAAGGAAAGAAAAAAGAAAAGAAAATGAACCCATGGTCCTACACCTGCTAAGCAGACCACCAAGTTCCAGCTCCAGCCCCCTAAATAGAGATTCTTATACCAAATCATTTTTGCAACAGGGTTTGCAGTTCAGAGTAGCCTAAAATACACTTTGCACCCCAGGCTGGCCTCAAATTTGCAGCAATCCTCCTACCTCAGCCTCCCAGAGTGCTGGGATTACAGGCATGTACCACCATGCCCAACTTCTTATAACAAATCTATAAGAATTCGCAGTACCTCCATAAGGACTTCCAGCAGAGATAGAGGGCAGGACAGGGAATTAAACCCCAACTGTGCACCAAGAAGAGAAAGCTACATACCACGATCCCAACTTCTCAGGCACCGTACCAACTCTCCTTTCTGCTTTCACGTCTCCTGTCTGGACACTCTCTCTCCTCTTCATCTGGATCTTTCACAGTAATCATCAGATCCTAATGTGATCTCTGTATCTCCTTTGTCTCCATCTTAAACCTGGAGAACCCCTAAAGCAGGGGAGGTGACATTTTTCTGCTGTCAACAAATATTTCATGATACGAGGTAAGGACCTACCAACCTCCTGGACATGGAGTTATAGCACAGCGCCCACGCACTATGTAAACACAAGCTATGGTTCCTGACCTAGTCCAATGCTCCAGAAATTCACTCAGCTGAGGCTGTACCTATGAAGATGGACAAAGATTCAGCAGTCAGGAGGACACAGTGCCCAGCAGATATTCCGACACATAGGACAATGCAAGGCCATGTGACCCAATGTGTTCCCGTAGACCTGAGGTCAGGGCAGGTGCTCCTCAAAAAAAGATTCTGTCATCCATACCTCAGGTTCTCTGGGTCTTCACAGAAGCCATTGATGTCTCTGAAAAGCACTTCTGGAACTCTATCATCATCTCCCATACTGAAACCACCAAATTCTTTTAAGGGATAGCTTGAAATCTGCTTTTTGCGGTGGTGGTGGGGTGTCTGTCTTTCTGAGACCTGGTTTCACCATGCAATTCAGGCTGGTCTGGAACTCACAGAAATCTTCCTGCCTCAGCCCCCTGAGTGCTGGGTATATAGTGATGTACTACCACGCCCAGCTCATGGTGCAGACTTTCTCCAGCCATGTCCAGCTACAGATCGGGACTAAATCAAACTTGCAGTTTTTACCAGAAGATAAGATCTGGTAAGTGGAACGTTTAATGGAATCTAAGCAGGACAAAAAGTGAACATAAAGAGCGATGGGGAAGGCAAGTGGAGGCAGAAACTGCACTGCTGGAGTTGGGGTCCTAAGAGAGTGAGGTGGGAAGATGGGGCAATGGTCCGAACAGTGTGAACAAGAAAGAGAAGGCTGTTTTTTTTCTGGGCCGGGGAACAGGTAAGGGACAGCTCCTGCCTGTGACAAGTCACCATGAGGAAAGGCAGTCATCTTACCCAGGGAGCAGCCAGCAAAGAAGAGCCCAGAGTTCCTAAAAAAAAGGATGGATTTACAACCAGACACCTTGGCACATGCCAGTCATCCTGGGACCCTAGGTTGAAGGAGGAGGATGAAGCCCAGCCTGGGCAACCTGGTAAATGAATGACTCTATCTCAATAAAAGCTAAAAAAGGATGGGAATGTTGCTCAGTGCAAAGGCCCTGGGTTCAGTCCCCAGTACCACGCAAAAAAAAAAGAAAAAGAAAAAGAAAAGTCCACTCAGTGCTCTTGCTGAATTTTACAGCCAAAATTAGGATTGCAGGGTGGGAGTATGAAACGCACATTCCTTTCAGGTTGCAAGGGAGTAGCACGCAGGGTGCCTCGCCCTGTGTGACATCGTGGTTTAACTGAACGTGTTCCATCCATTCCACAGACCGGGGGTGGAGAGTAGGGGCGGGGACAGGGCAAAAGGCCCTATCCTCTCCCCCCCACATTTCCCACGTGTCGCTGCACGGAGGGAGGGAATGGCGAAGCCTTCCAGATGGACATCTGGATAGGAGAGGTGACCGCGAGCTCGGATCCGGCAAAGAATACCGGGGAAAACCCCTTCGCGCAGGCGACAGTCAGAACGTCTCAGCCGGTTGCCCTCCCGCGCCAGCTTTTAAAGTGGCCTCTGTTCGCCCCGCCCCGGAAGTGACGACAAACACACGTCCCGCCCGTTTCCCGTCGGGCCTCGCGGCGGCGGCGGGAAGATGGCGGCGGCGGGAGCCCTGGAACGGAGCTTTTTGGAGCTCAGCGGTGCTGAGCGCGAAAGGCTGAGGCAGTTTCGGGAATTCACAGTCTGCGGCCTCGGTAAGGAAGTGGCCTGGGACTGTACGCGATCCAGGCCTTCCTTTCGGTTTCCTCCCACGGATCCCTGACCAGCCAGTTTATTTTCCTGAGTCCACATGCCTAGATAGCCTCTGGATCTCTGGACTTCTTCCCTCTTCCCTGGCGACTTGATTTCTCCCTCCTTTCCCTCTTGCATTTGGGTTTTCAACACGTCGCAGTTGCTTCGCCAGCGCCATGAGTCCCCGTCTTCCTGGCGGAGCTCGGGTGCAAGCTGACCACGTTCGTTTTGCAGGGACCTCCGTTACCGCACCCGGAGCGGTAAAATACAGCGAGAGCGCGGGGGGCTTCTACTACGTGGATAGCGGCAAGCTGTTCGCTGTCACGAGAAACAGGTTCATTCACTGGTAAGTGCAGTGCTAGCCACACCCCCCTTGCGTGGTAGGGCTGTTCCGCCTAGGTATATCCGTGACTCTCCAAAGAGTCATTGCTAGCAGCAGTAATGAATGCACCCTCAGGAAAAGAGACAGTTTTTAGTTCATGTAAGAATCAAAGAAGTATGAGGCACAGTTCTTTCAAAGAAAGGGGTCTCCACAATCCCGGTAGTTAAAATAGGCAGAATGTAGTTTTGGGGACACTGCACCCTAAAGACCAGTTTTTTGGATTTTTTTTCCTTTTTGTTTTTTTTATGGGTCCATCTCACAAGCAGGATCCATAAATGTAGATTTTTAAATAGAAATCAAAATCAAGGTTTGCCAAATGCCAGTCTCAAGCATGAACCCATTATGTTTTTATAGTCTTTACAGCTTCGTTCTGCAGCTGCGTTTGAGTTCTGTATGTCAAATATTGCTGTAAGTACTGGGATGAAATGGTGAATAAAATCAACCACTATTTTCTCAGTACAAAACGTTGTAGCTATGTAAGAATAGGTGTGAACTCACCTTTTATGTGGCAGTTTCACAAAGAAATTAGTGATCAAGATATAAGTATGTAATACAGATGTTCCCACTTGCCCCAGAGGAAAAGTGTAGGGGTTTGAGGAGCTAAGAGGAAGATCAGGTATTACTGATGGTGTAGGGAAAGGTTTGTGTAAAAAGTTACAGTTAAATTGAGAGCTGAAGGTGAAGGGTTGGCCAAGTTTGGGAGTGGGAAGAGAATAATCTAATGAGCAAGATCAGCATGTATAAAGGCTATAGGGTTGAGAACTTGGGTTTGAGGAATTCATCAAAGGTCCATACGGCTAAGGTGCACTATGTGAAACAAAGTGATGTAAGATGCTGAGCACACATAGGTAGAATATAGGCTGTGGGGGAACTTCCAAGCAGTTTTAAGATTTTTTTTTTTTTTTAAACTGGGCTTGAACTCACTGTGTAGTTCAGGCTATTCTCAAACTTTTGGTGATCCTCCTGCCTCAGCCTCCTAAGTGTTGGGATTACAGGCATGCACCACCATGCCCCCCAAGAATTTTGGATTTTTAGAGTCACTGATATGATTAAAACTGCACTTTTAAAAAACAGCCTACTTTATAGAAAGGAATTTGGGTTGAGTAGATAAAATACAGGTGAACAATCGGCTTTGATCATAGCAGAAGTAATATATATTGATGGCTCAATTGTGGAAATGGCTAGGGCAGTGACAGCAAAGTTTTCAATGATACAAAAAGCACACTGAGTCACACATGCCATAGGTTCACCACCACTGGGCTATTGCAAGAGAAATAGATGGACTCAAAATACACTTAGAAATTAGTTTCACTAGGGTTTGATGATAATCAAATATGGAATGGCTGTTGGGAAGGGAAAGGGAAGGTGTAGGACAGCTCCTTAGTTTCTAACCTGACTAACCTGATGTGCAGGGAAGGGGTTGCCATTTTTGAAACAGAAGATGAATCTGGGACTTATGAATAATTTCTGTTCACATACAAAATTGGAAGTGCCTATGCAGCTACCTTTTGGAAATGCCAAATAAGTATTGAAGAGTACAGATCTGAGGCTTTTGTTCAAGTTACAAATCTCAGTTATTTAAGAAGTATACTTTGTGTGTAATATATTGTAGTCAGTGTCTTGAGGCTACAGATAAAGCATAAAACAAAACAAAGTTCCTGCTCTCCTAGAAAGAGACTGGCACTAAAAGTAACAACAAGAAGTAAATACAGCTGGGCAGGATTGGTGGCCACATCTATAATCCCAGCACATGGGAGGAAGAACTGCAAGGAGGAAAATGAAAGCTGTCACGTAAGACGAAATGAGAATCAGCTGTTGCGCCCGGAGATTGTGGTCATAGGGCACCCACCTGGGTAATAGAGTGGTTCCAGCGGAGCTCCTTGGCAAAGCAGTGCTCTAAAGCCAAAAAACCACATTGCAGGGTCAGAAGTGCCATGGGGGTTTCTATACAACTGAGAAAGACCTCTTCCATGCAGTTGGGATGCACATGATCAGAAGAAGAGAAAATGGAAAAAATTGAGAAGGCAAGACAAGCATGGCTATTGAAGCCATTGAGAATCATGGCAGTGGGCTGGGTCTGGTGGTGCACACCTATAATCCCAGTGTTGAGGAGGCTGAGGCAGGAGGATCGCTGAAAGTTCAAGGGCAGCCTGAACTACATATTGAGACAAAAAAAGAAAAAAATAAAGGGATGGAGATGTAGCCCAATAGTAGGGTACTCCAGGTTTAATCCCAATAGCACATGTGGGCACGCGCACACACACACATACACAGGCTGTAAGTTTCAGAAATTTCTCACTGAACAGCATCATAATGAGCTCTGAATTTTGTTAGGCTGTGTTTTATAAATCTGTTTAACATGGTGATTTGGAATGTAAAAGTGGTCCAATTTTTTTCCAAAATTTTCTGTTTTCCTCTATTTCAGTTCTGTATTTCATTGTAATAATTATTGCAAAAGAAAAGGATAAGCTCTTTCCACAAATGTTTTTCTTATTTTTAATAGGAAGACCTGTGGGGATACAGTGGAACTGGTGGAGGAGTCACTGGACATCAATCTGCTCAACAATGCAGTTCGCCTCAAATTCCAGAACTGCAGTGTCCTGCCTGGCGGGGTTTACGTGGCCGAGACCCACACTCACATGGTCATCATGATACTGACCAATCAGACAGTGCACAGGCTGCTTCTGCTCCACCCTTCCCGAATGTACAGAAGTGTACGTTGTCCAGCCAGAGTCTGGTGGTTCTCAGATTACCTCAGGTGTCACTCATTCGATGTTGGAAAAATATTCTCTGAAACTAACAAAAATTTAGTTTCCTTGTTAGTTCTCAGCAAGCATGCTGTGACTGTTACTATTTTAAATGATCAGAAATACATTTTAAGTGGATGAAATAGTTCTCTTAAAAGAGTAGCTTTCTTGGGCCAGGTATGTGCCTCAGTAGCACAGTACCTACCTGGCAAGTATGAGGCCCTGAGTTTGATTCCAGACACCAAAAAAAAAAAATACTTTTCTTCTTAGACTGTGCTATTCTTTATAAGTTATCTTAGTATTTGAGAGGAACTAAGCAAAATGCAGGTTATTTTGGTTTTCTGTTTTTCCTGGCTTTTCAGGAGTTAGTAACAGAAAGCCAGATGCAGTCAATCTTCACTGACATCGGGAAGGTGGACTTCAAGGACCCCTGCAGCTACCAGCTAATTCCAGCCATGCCTGGCTTGTCCCCTCATGCTGCCACCTCAGCCGCCTGGCTCAGCAGCGACGGGGAGGCCCTATTTGCGGTCCCATCTGCTACTGGCGGCATCTTCGTGCTTAAACTACCTCCTTATGACAGACCCGGTAAGGGAATTTCTCCTGTCTCAGGAAATGGGACGTTAATACAGCCTCAGGAGGGGAAAGGCAGGGGAAGCAAGATATATCACATGGAGGAACAGATTTCTTAGAATAAATGTTATCATGATGCATACCTAAAATGTACCAAGAAAATTTCAGAAAACAAAAATACTTTCCAGTATTACCATTACAAAGTACATGAGCCTCAGGAGGTCAGCCCTCAGGAGCCTGGTGCTGGCCTGTGGGCAGTGGGCATCATATGGGGTGGAGAGCAGGAGTACATCCTACTGTATGCCCCAGTGCCCACTGCAGTCCCCGCCCCTCCACATGGCTTTGTCTCCATTTTGATTTGCTTCCTCTGAGGTAGACTTGGACTCCATGAAGACAGGTCACTGCTGCCCCTGCTGAGACCCAGCTCTAAGTCCCCTGGCCTGGGAGGTCCTGGGAGTTGATTAGAAAGAGGGCAGTATGGGCTCCCGGGATTGTGAAATACCACCGCCACTGAAGGATGGTGACTCACATGCTGTAGGTGTGGCACCTTTGAGAACAGGTGCAGGGCTCTCGCCTGCTGGGAGACCACCCCTGCTGCAGGCTTCCTGCCTGGGTTCTCTGAGTGCTCAGGGGCCGGGGGTCTTTTGCAGGCACAGTGTCAGTGGTGGAGCTGAAACAGAGCTCCGTGATGCAGCGACTGCTCACAGGCTGGATGCCAACGGCCATCAGGTGAGTGGTGCCAGCAGCAGAGCAGTGCCTAAATCCTCTCCTCCCTGGGCAGCACCTCTTTTGACCAGGGTCACTGGCCCCAGTGTGTAGTACTCTAGCTAGAGAGGGCTGCACATGCAACGTATTCTCCTGAGGCCAGTGGAATTGTAGTTGTGTGATACCAGCACATACACTCTACATTCTTTTTCCTTCCACCAAGAGTGTGCTTAATAATTTTATGGATTTTTTTCTTTTGGTAGTAGGGATTGAATGCAAGACCTCACATACTAGGCTTCCACTGAACCACACCCCCAGCCCTTTGTATTTTGAGACAGGATCTCACCAAGCTGGCCTCAAACTTGTGATGCTCCTGCCTCTGCCTCCTGGGTAGCTGAGATTACAGGCATAACCCTAGCTTTGTTGTGTTTCTTGGGTGGAACATTCTAGTGATTCAACTGTTTATCACAGTAAGCCTCTCGACCTTGGTCTTCTGTTCTTAGGGGCGATCAGGGGCCATCGGACCGCGCCCTCAGCCTTGCTGTCCACTGCGTTGAGCATGACGCCTTCCTGTTTGCCCTGTGTCAGGACCACAAGTTACGGATGTGGTCATGCAAGGTGAGTGCCGTTTACCATTACTGAGAGTTACAATGGGATTGTGACTTCTGAGAGAATGGAAGCGGGCTTGCTGCTTCCCTTAAAGATAACCAGGTTGATCAGTTTGGAAGTTATGGGTCATTTCGAGATCCAGTTTCTTGTAGATTCATTTTGTGTAAACCCCCACCCCAGCTTCTTACATATGTTGAAAATTGTGACCCCTACAAGGAAGTGGAAAGAACAGTACAAAAGTATACCTTTCGTTTAAGAGCAACAAGTGTGTTATCTTGGTTTTTTGGTTTGATTTAGCATTTTTTTGAGATAGGATTCAAACTGGCCTTGAACTCACAATGTAACCTAGCCTTGAACCCTTGGCAATCCTCAGCTCCCACCTGCTGGGATGACAGGCATGAGCCACCACACTCAGCTTCACCACCTAACCCTTACCCTGTGCAGGACCAGATGTGTCTGATGGTGGCTGACATGCTGGACTACGTCCCTGTGAACAAAGGCCTTCGGCTGACGGCCGGGACAGGACACAGGTTGCGACTTGCATATTCGCCTTCCCTGGGCCTCTACCTGGGAGCCTATGTGCACGCGCCACAGCGCGGACAGGTATGGGCGGAGGTGTGGAAGACAGCCCGCGCCAGCACCTTCCTAGGTGATAGTGAGATTTCCTGGGCCCTGATGAGGAGATCTTGAAGGAAGTGGAATCTGAAGAGACAGAAAAGGAAGTGTGAGCCCTGCCTGCAGAAATCACACACACAAGTCTGACTGGGAAACTGGATGCAGGTGCAGCGTGCTTGTGGGTGGGCACTGTCAGAAGTGACTTTGCTCTGCAGCCTGAGGCAGGTTGTTGTGTAGAAGCAGGCCACAGGGCTCGTCGCACCAAGAGCAGCCTCACTCAGCCCCTGGTGCTGTGCTGGGTCCTCCCCATGCTTGTCCACAGCAGCAAGCCCTGTGCCTGCACTCGCCCTGCACTCACACTGCCTGCATTCCCCATGGAGTCCTGGTGGCTTGGCAGCAAATGCTGTGCTCTCATTCCCCACTGGGTGATCACTCCCATCTGTGGGCTCGGGCTGCCCCTCCATGTAGCCCCTTTTCACCCTGTTCGGGCCAGATGCTAACCCCCAGCCTTGTTCCTGCCCCATCTCCACCCTGCCCCAAGCACCTCTCCAAGCAAAAGCTCTTGTCATGTGTCTGCACCCCAAACTGGGCCACCCCCAAATCCGCACACTTGTGCAGCCTATCCCAGCACCTCCTGATGCTTCTAGAACTGCTGGCTTGGGGACAAAGTGGGGGGAAGTTGTTTGCTGAAGTGAAAGCCCAAGGTTTATCTGAACCATGGGAACTAGCTGTTCTTCCTCTGAAGGAAGACCTTGCAGGCTGGTCACACAGGTCTTCTGTGCTCTGTGGGCTGCAGGCAGTGGTGGCACCCCTGCTGTTAGTTCCCTCAGGTCTTGTTCACATGGCAATCTCGGGGTCACTCTTCTCCCCACATTCCAGTCAGTTTATCGCTGTAAAGTAACAGTTCTTGCTTTTCGGTCTCAGGACTCCATTATACTCATCAAGGTTTCAGACACCAAGCAAGCATTATTTACGTGGGTGCTCTCTGTGGGTTTTTAAAACATGTACATAGCTATTTAAAAATAACGCTAGCAAGTAACTCCGTGAAGATAGACATGTGTTAGGAAAATGACCATACATTGCTGAGTCACCCGCTCATTTAGAAGAATGGCATTGTGCCTTTTGCAAACCTCTGTAGTGTCCAGTTTAGTAAAGGGCTGCAGGCTCCACGTCCTGCACTTAGGCTGTGGCAGGAGGTTGCCATGGCCATAGCTTATGCAGAGGGTCTGGCTTCACACATGCAGCACTGGAAAAGTGAAGAGCAGCTCACTGGCCTCATAGGTTCTTGTGAACAGGGCCAGGTTCTGCTTTGCAGGGTAAAAATCTGTGTGTGTTGTCATCATTTGTGTGTGTTTGTGTGTGGTCACACTTGGTAGTGTCCCTGGCTGCTGATTTGGGGAATGCTGAGTGGGGACTCAAGTGGCCTTCTGACATCACTATGTCCCTCCACAGTGCAGGCTCTCACTTGGTGGCAGAGTCTCAGTCTTGCAGGTGAAAGCATTCTAGAGACTGGTGAGACAGCCGTGAGAATGTGCTTGCCCCTAGCACGCTGCACACCTAACTGGTTCAGTCAGTAAATTCTTGGTTTTGATTTTTTTTTTTTTTTTTTTTGCAATGGGGATGGAACTCATGACCTTGTGCTTGCCAGACAGGTGCTTTTGCCACTGAGCCATATCCCCGGCTGTTTTGATTTTTTTAAGTAATGATTTCTGAACGTTAATAACACTCACTTAGGGAAGTAATATGCAGGCTGTTTCAACTAATAAACCATCACCTTGTGTTTTAACAGTTCTGCATTTTCCAGTTGGTAAGCACTGAGAATAACCGCTACAGTCTCGACCACATCGCCTCGCTCTTCACTTCTCAGGTGGGTAGACCCCTTTGTGCCACACATGCAGTGAAGGGGAGTTGTCTGGCTCCAGGCGCGATGACATGTGCCTATAGTCCAGCTACTCAGGAAGGAGGCTGGGGCAGGAGGATCACTTGAGCCCAGGAGTTTAAGTGCAGCGTAGGCAACATAGTGAGACTAAGTCTCAAAAACAAGCGTAGAGAACTGTAAGTTGATACTGCTGTCTGATGTGTGAAACGGTTTTACCTGGGCCTTGTCACATTCACATGGTCCATGTTTGTATGCAGTATATTCACATTGCATTCACAACACACATCGTGGTTACTGTGCTCAGCTGCCTTTTCTTTAGGATCTGAACCCTTTCTCCCTGCTTCTCCCTAGGAGACACTGGTGGACTTCGCCTTAACCCCCACAGATGTCTGGGCCCTGTGGCATGATGCTGAGAACCAGACCATTGTGAAATACATCAATTTTGAGCAGTACGTGACCCCCTCACACCTCCCCAGGCCAGGCTCGCATGCTGGGGCAGGGCTTTCTATGTGGGCCAGGTCAGGGATTTTCAGGGGAAGGGTTCGAAACTGGATGTTGCTGCTGTTTTGGAGTACTGGAGATTGAACACAGGGCCTTTACCCTAAGCCACATCCCCAGGCCTTTTTTTTTTTTTTTTTTAAATTACAAGTTGAGACAGTCTCAGTAGCCCTGTACTGGAATTTGTGATCCTCCTGCCTCAGCGTCCCAGAGTGCTGGGATTACAGGCATGTGCCACCACACCCAGTTTCTATTTTCTAAAGTACCTTCTTTTGCATTTTGTGTAATTCTGTTTGCTGCCTTTGTTTTAGAACAAGGTAGGAATACTTAAAGTTGGGCCAAGATAAGAAAAATAACATGTTTCTTGAAGGACAGGTAGCATACATTCAATACTTCTAATCTGAAAGCATTCTTCTGAGCAAAAGCAAACGCAGCCCCTCATGTTCTGAATTTTCTTCTCATGAGATGAGAGCTAGATTGCATAAGAACACATCTTAAACTTTTTAAAACGGGAAACGTACTTTTTTCAAAAGAAAATGAAATCAGATAAAGCAAAAACTTCTGAGTATAAAATGACAGTATGATGCATTGATAATCTAATATTAGGTGAATTAAGCTTATGACATTAGTAGTACTGTGTATGACGCAGTTTGAACACAAGGAGTGCTGAGTGCTGTCTCTATCCCTTTAAGTTATTTATTTTTTTTAAAGTTATTTTATTGTGATGCAGGGTCTCAAGTTGGCCACACTCCCTCAAACTTGCAATCCTCCCATCTCAGCCTCCTGAAGAGCCAGGATCACACACATGGGGACATGGGCACTGTGTCCACCTAGCTTGAAAGTTTATCATGGTTACAAATACATTTTGTAAACTCTTATTGTTAGGGTTTTGTTTTTTGACACAAGGTCTGGCTTGTGTTGTTCAGATTGGTCTTGAACTCACACTGGCCTCACACTTTCCACAACACAGTGCACCTGCCTCAGCCTCCCAAGTGCTAGGGTTACAGACACATAGCACCACACCTGGGTTTTTTGTTGTCTTTTGAGACAAGGTCCCACTATGTAGATTAGATGGGCCTTACATTTGCAGCCTCCCAAGTACACCCCTATAATCGTAGCCACTCAGCAGTCTGAGGCAGGAGTATCTAAGCCAAGGCCAGCCTGTACAACTCAGGAGACCTTGTCTTGGAATCACTTAGCTCAGTGAGAAGCGTGTTCCCTGTCCAGCGCTAAGAGCTGTGCTCGGGGAGGGAGAGTGGCTGTGGCTAGCACAGTGGCTGTGGTGTGGTGGGAGGCTTCATCCACAAGGCCAGCTCTGCCCAGACCCTAGCCACAGTATGCACATGCATGGTCTGTGGTAAACTGTCTCTGCAGCAACGTGGCTGGCCAGTGGAATCCAGTTTTCATGCAGCCGCTGCCCGAGGAGGAGCTCGTCATCAGAGATGATCAGGACCCCAGGGTGAGCCCCGCCTTGAGTGCTGTTACATAAGCATGTGCTTTGCCTTTGTTGTTATTTTGAGAAGACGTGGTTGGGGGTAAAAGTGACTGAACTAGGTGGCATGTATAACTCTGCCAAAATGAAACCCATTCCGCTGGGTGTTTATTTTTTTGGTTTTATTGAGATAGGGTCTCACTCTGTGGTTTAGGCTGCCTTTGAACTCACTGTATAGCCCAAGCACTCACCTTGAACTTACTGTAGTTCTCCTGCATCAGCCTCTCAGAGTGCTGAAATCACGGAAGTGCACTACCACACCTGGCTTCTGTATATCTGTGTGTGTGTGTGTGTGTGTGTGTGTGTGTGTGTGTGTGTGTGTCTCTTTTTGAGACAGGGTCTCACTGTGCAGTCCAGGTTGCCCTTCAGCTTACTTTGTAGCCCAGGCTGGCCTGAGGCTTGCAGAGATCCTGCTGCCTCAGCCTCCCAAGTGCTGGGATTACAGGCATATGCCCCACACTGGCTAAAAGTACATTTTGTTTTGTTTTTATTTAGTCTTTTTTTTTTGGTGCTGAGAAACTGGACATTGTGCTTGCCAGGTGCTGCTGAGTTATATATCCCTGGCCTGTCAAAAAAATTTGTTTTTCTTTTTTTTGGTACAGGGGTTGAACTCATGACCTCACTGAGCTAAATCCCCAGCCCTTTTCTTTGTTTTTCAAAAGAGGAGGTGGTCAGGTGGTTGTATTAGAACTCTCAACAGCAGGTGCCCTGACCTGACTGAAGGGTGTGGAGAACAAAGCAGCTTACACAGTGTTGAGGGTGCAGCTCCTGCTTCCCCGCTGCCCCTGGCCGGCTTCCTGGTGCTGGCGGCCTCCCTGGAGAGCGCGCTCCTGAGCACAGGCTGCCAGGGAGCAGAGCAGCACCTCAGGCCTGCCTGCTTCCTGGAGGGGACACCGTGCTCACTCCTGCCGTGGACCTGCAAGGTCCCTGTGGCAGGGGAAGGCAGGAGCATGAGTGGATGACAGGCAGTTAATTTGCTGCTTGGGAGCAAGTCTGGTCTGTGAGAGTCGGTGAAAGTGTTGAGGCAGTGGGAGATTTTTCCATCTCACTGTCTGCTTCTTTTTCACACCTGGGAGAGTCCTGCACTGTTGGAGTTTTATTTACATTTAATCCCTACTTCTGCGAGCCATGGACAAGCACTTTGCACGGCTGCAGCCAGGTCGGCAGCACTGTCCTTTCAGTAGCACGGATGCCTGGGCAGCAGGGTCCGTGTCTCCCGTGTGAGGCTGGCCCTCGGCAGCCCTGTTTCAGGTGGGAGTGGGGAGGCCACACAAGGTTTCGTGGCACTGTGGACACCACAGGTGACAGAGAGCATAGCCCGCCTGCAGTGCTGACTGCTGTGCAGCCCAGGCGAACGTGTGGAGCCCTTCCCCCCAGATGCTGACGCCTGTTCCCTGTTCCTGTAGGAGATATATCTGCGGAGTCTTTTCACGCCAGGACGGTTCATAAATGGAGCCTTGTGTAGAGCTCTACAGGTCAGCAAGAAAACCTTGTATACTTGAGACTTGCCAATTTCACTGCTCTTTCCTGTCTTGCATGTATTAAATACTGGACGTATGTTGGTGTGCAGATGCCTTGGTCTTTTTTTTTTTTTTTGGTACTGGGGATTGAACTCATGACCTTGTACCAGACAGGCGCTTATGCCGCTGAGCTAAACCTCCTTCCCCTTGGTCATTATTTTAAACATTCTTTCCAAGGAGCAAGCATCCTGGCAGCAGGGAGTGAGCAGGTCTCACCCGCAGTGGTGGGAAGCACATCAGAGGCAGGAGAGGCACTCGGGCTTCATGAGGAGTATGCTCACTGCAGATGTGAAGTGGTTTGGGTTTCTTGCATGCTTGGGTTGATTCATGGTTTAGTGTGAAACCAGGTCTCACTGTGCAGCATAGACTACTCTGAAATGTGCCAGGCTGGGCTTAAGCTCCTAACCTGCCACTCAGCCTCTCAGATCATAAGTGTGTACCACCGTGCCTGGCTTTTGGGGAATTTTGATTATACTGTTTTTATAGTGAATGTCTGAGTTGATGCATGTTTAAGAAAACTAACAATATTTTTTAGCTTCTAAGTCACACAGTGTAAGAGCTGCTTAGTGTGTTGAAAAAGTTTTCCTTGCAGTATAGGGGTCCTCTCCAGGGTGCTGTAACACCCCCCCTTTTTTTTAATTGAGATGGTCTCACTATATAATTCAGGCTGGCCTTGAACTCACTGTGTAGCCCAGCTGGCCTGGAATTTGCAGCAATCCTCCTGTCTCAGCCTCCCGAGTGCTGGCATTATAGGTGTGTACCACTGCACCTGGTTCCTTGGCTCTTTGCATTTTGAAGCACAGTCTCACTGAGTTGCCCGGGCTGGCCTCCCAAGCTGCTCAGGACTGCAGGCTGTGCACCACCACACGTGGCTTACCAACGTGCTTTTTAGAGCTAGAGCAACAGAGGTCTTTAAGTTTTTGCCAAGCTTTGTGGTCACGGAACTGAGAGGTCCTCTAGTGCCGGTTGGCCAGCCACCTCAGGAATCCTCCTCATAGGCACTCCCTTTGCCTTTGGCCACCTCTGCCTCAACTGGCCAGTGTCACAGCTCATGTGTGAGGCTCTGCTCCCATGTTGTCCTCTAAACGTGCTTCCCTCGAATGAACTAAACCACCTCTGTGCTCCTGGTAGCATCCACTTCAGAACTTCACAGAGCGTTCCACTCTGAAACCACATAGCCCTTCACACACTCCGGAACCCTCCTGCGTCTTTCTGAGGCTGACAACAGGCAGCTTCTGGGCCCTTGACTTTTCTCCTAGGTGTCCTGAGTTTCAAGCTCTGACATTTTCTCTTCTGTGTCTGAGAAAACAGTAGGAGGCATGATCACCACCTTCTAAGGGGTTTTTCTTTTAGCTCATCAGTGCATCCTCCTCATTAACAGCAATTGTCATGCTGTTTCTTATGGTATCTCTCACACAATTGGATATTAAGTCATCTGTGAAGCATTGAGCAGATGCTTTGCTTTAGCAGGGTCATTTCCAGTAGAGTAACCCCAAATCACCACTTAGCTTTGGTGGGGTGTGTGTGTGAGTGTGTGTGTGTAGTGGCATTGGGGTTATGAACCCCGGGCCTTCACACTCAGTTCCATTCCCAGCCCTCTTTATTTCAAGACAGGATCTGGCCAAGTTCCCAGGCAGGACTTGAACTTCCAGCCTCCTTGCTCAGCCTCCTGGAGTGCTGGGGTTGCAGGCTACCTGGCCACACCCAGCTTCTGGCTTCCTCTTGCTCTCTTAGAGTATGTGCTTAGACCGTCTGCATCTTTCCTTCCAGCTGTGCAGCAGCAGTTATTCCATTTCTGTAATGACCTGCACTACTCCATGGTAATTCTGATTCCTGTGCTTGGAGTTTATTCTGCTCTATAGAAATTACGATAAAATTGCTAGAATTTCTCAGAAGTCATTTGTACAGTGTCCTAGGGACTTTCTGAGGTGCCCAGTCTCCACTGTGTAGCTTCACATTGCTTCACTACCTTCTAAGCTGGCCTATTTGGCATTTGGTCATGAGTATTGTGTCATCTCTACAACACCGCTTTTACTTGTAGATTTTCTGCCGAGGAACTGAGAAGAATTTGGATCTTTCTTGGAATGAGCTAAAGAAAGAAGTCACTTTAGCTGTGGAAACTGAGGTGAGATTGGGTGGAGGAGGAATCACTTCTCTCATCTTCAAGCAGGGGCAGATTGGCACTGGGGGGCTGTTAGGACCATCGCGCCACTGCACCCCAGTGGGCTATAAACATCCGGGCTTCTCACTAGAGAAGCAGCTGTGTGGCTGCTGAGTCAGCCACATTTAATGGACATGGACTGTCCTTTCAGCTATGGCTCATAAAGCCCTAGTGGACAATCACGGTCTGGGGGGAGAAAGATCCCATTTGGCTCCAGAGGTTAACTTCTCTTCTCCCTTCAGCTCCACAGCAGCGTGACAGAGTACGAGTTCTCCCAGCAGGACTTCCGGAACCTGCAGCAGGAGTTCTGGAGCAAGTTCTACGCCTGCTGTCTGCAGTATCAGGAGGCCCTGTCCCAGCCCCTCGCCCTGCTCCTGAACCCGCACACAAACATGCTGTGCCTGCTGAAGAAGGTAAGCCTGGGCCGCAGGCCTCAGGTAACAGGGCCTCTGGCAGGGGCGGGAGGCCCTGAAATCATAGTGTATCTGTAGCCTTTCTCGCCCCTTTTCCTGTCCCTTGTTCTGTATTTCCTTTCTTCTGAACCACTTGAGAGTTGTAGGTATTGTGCCCTTTACCCTGAGTCATTTCAGTGTGTATCTGTAAACCAGGATGTCCTCAGAAGCAACCACAAGCCAGTCTAAAGTTCAAGCAGTTTCAAGCCTGTTATGGTGGTGAACACCTGGGAGGATGAAGCAGGAGGATCTCAAGTTCAAGCCTAACCTGGGCAATTTAGCAACTTAGCAAGACCTTCTCTCAAAATACAAAAAGGGCTTGGGGCTGGAGATTTAGCTCAGCAGCATAAGCACCTGCCTGGCAAGCGTGAGATCGTGAACTCGATCTCCAGTACAAAAAAAAAAGGGGGGGGGCTTGGTGTGTAACTCACTATGAAAGCCTGGGCTCAGTCCCCAGTACTTCCCCCCTCCCCCCAAAAAGAGGCCATTTGATAGTGTCATAGTATACAGTTTAAGTTTTACCAGTTATGGGGCTGGAGGTTTATTTAGCTCAGTGGTGTAAGTGCCTGCTTAGCAGACACAAGGTCGTGAGTTTGATCCCCAGCACCAAAAAATAAAATAAATTTTACCAGTTGTACCATAATTGTTCTTCCAGATCCATGATCTAGTCCAAGTTCTTAAATATTTAGTTGTGTCTCTTTAGCTTCATCTCAAACTCTGATCAGCCTTTGTTCATCTTTCATAATACTGACAGTTTTTTAAGAGTATTCCTGTTAACAATATGGTGTCCCTTGACTTGAATTTGTCTGTGTCTCCTTACGATGGGATTCATAATTTCACTTTTTTTGTTTGGCAGTGCTGGAACTAAACCTGAGGCTTGGCATACTGGGCACTGTACCATTGAACTGTACTCTTAGACCCCAACCGTTGTTTTAAATGACAGGTCATATTGTACATGTGTGTCACGTATAACGTGATTTGTTGTTCCACATGACACATTGAACTGTCACCCATTTTATCCATGTAAAAAGTGACTGATGAAGCCAGGTATAGTGGTCCACACCTGTGATCCCAGTATTTGGGAGGCTGAGGCAGGAGGATTGTTTGGAGTTCAAGGGCAGCCTGGGCTACTAAGTGAGTTCAAGGCCAACCTGAACTACATAGTGAAACTCTGTCTCAAAAAGAAAAAAAAAAAAACTCCCTAATGAGGCCCCAGCACAACACACACACCTATAACAGCAAGCTTTGTATTCCCAGGGGTACCTCTCTTTCCTTCTGCCCACTTCCTTAGTGGATCACTTGTATCTCCTGCCGGAAGAGAACTTTTTGACAGAGGATGAGACAGCCATATCTGATGGTAATAATTATTATTATTTTATGTCTGTATTTAATTCCCTCCTTAAGTGAACTGTATGCTTTAGTCAAGTGGATGCAAAATTCACTGATTACTGCTGGATGTATCCTGGCCACGTTCCCTCAGTGTAGACACTTAGGGAAAAGCAAAGAGACCTAAGCATCTCTGAGGTCTCAAATGCTTGGCAGCCAGTTATTAATAGTTCTTAACATGACGAATCAGCCAGTCAGTGGCTGGAGATTCAAGTGTCCCCATCTCTTACTCACAGACATGGAGGTTGCCCGGGACGTCATGTGTCTTATGAAATGCCTGCGGATGATTGCAGAGTCGGTGACCACGGACATGTCTGTCCTGATGGAGATGAACTGTTACAACCTGCAGTCTCCAGAGAAGGCTGCAGAACGGATTCTGCAAGACATGATCATTATTGATATGTAAGGAGGGTTTAGGGCAAAGTACCTTTCCTAATGAAAATTAAGTAATTTCTGGAGCAAAGTAGGGGTTTGAATGTATGTTCAAGTGTGTACAAAATAGTTGCTGAGAAGTTGACATATTTTTCCTTGGCTCTAAACAGATATTTCTGCTAAGTGTGTGCATGTGTATGATGCTGGAAAAAGCCACGAGCTAACAAAGCTTTTCCTCACACGAGTTTTATCCATTGTTCTTGAAACAGAAGCAGTGTGTTAGGTAGAGTGAAAGGAGGTATTGTGGCCACAGAGTGCCATCTCCTCTCTTCACAATGGGGTGAGCTTCCCAGATCCAGTGTGAATGAAGCCTGACTTCTTCATTCTCAGAGCTCACAAGAGTTTCCTGATTGTCCTTACAGAGAAAACGTGATGGAAGATATCTGTAGTAAGCTGCAGGAGATGAGAAACCCGGCCCATGCCATTGGACTCATTATACGGGAAATGGATTATGAAACCGACATGGACATGGAGACGGGCTTCAATCCAGGTAGAAAGAAGGGAACAGGTGCCCCTCTCAGTGCAGTGAACACTGGGACCCCTGCAACAGCTTTTTATCTCGTTCCAGCTCAGCCTATGAACATCCGGCTGAATCTCTCACAGCTCTATGGCAGCAGCTCAGCAGCCTACGTTGTATGCAGAGGTGTGCACAAGATCGCCAGCACCCGCTTCCTCATCTGCCGAGACCTGCTGATTTTTCAGCAGCTGCTGACAAGGCTGGGAGATACGGTAAGGACTACTTGGGGGACGCTTGAGACCTTGAGGCGTCACAGAACCCCATGGTGAGGAGCAAGACATCAGTGCAGAGCATGGAGACTGCTTACCGCTTCATCCTGTGCCGGGCCTGCTTCACTGCTGCCCAGGTACTGAGTGGATTCAGTGCGAGAAAGCAGTGCAGTGCAGTCCGGGACTGCCAGTTAAGCAGGTGTGTGGAGCAGGCTGCTGAGTTAGGAGCCTTTGCATGCGATCTGATATTAGCAGCAGTTCAGATGCAATAGCAGAGTACTCGCTACATGGAAAAAACTTTTCTGTTTTTCTTCTTTTTTCCTCCTCCTCGTTCTCCTCCTCTTCCTATTACCTCCCCACCCCTCATTCTTCAGGATCTCACAAAATTACCCAGGCTAGCCCTGAATTTGCAATCCTCTTGCCTCCACCTCCTGAGTGCTGGGGTTACAGTTGTGCACTACCACAACCAGATTAGTTTTGAGATTGCAGACATTCTGTGGCCTGTCCAACACCACACTGGACTTCCTTTTCCACACTGTCCTTCCAAGTCCACTCTTGTCATTGCACTGCCTCGACCACCCTTCCTGCTGAAGGTGCCTTGTGCAAAATCTTTCTGAGCCAGGCTCGGTGACTCACACCTGTAATCCCAGCATTTGGAAAGCTGAGGCTGGAGGATTGCTGCAAGTGGGAGGCAAGTGTAGCAAGACCCTATCTCAAGGAAAAAAAGTTTAACTACTAAATAAATCTGCCTGTCAAGTCCATTTGTTCCTGCCCCATTCTCTGTACACCATGAGGATGAAAGTTAGGGCACCTGTCCCTTGTTTCTTTCTTTCTTTTTTTTTTTTTGTTCTTCATTTGTTCATTTGTTTTCTTTGAGACAAGGTCTCTCCATTTAGTCCAAACTCAAACTCACGTGGCCTCAAACTCACTGTGTAACCTAAATGGCTTCGAATTCATGGCAGTCCTCCTGCCTCAACCTCCCCAGTGCTGAGATTACAAGTATGCACCACCACACCCAGTTTGCACAGTTGTTTCTGAGTCAGTGATGTCATTCAGGCCCAGCAGGGATGCAAGCTGATCAGACCAATTCCTGCCCATGGGGCTCCCAGAGGTGTTTACAGTCTTAAATCAGAATTCATTAGCTCAGCTAGATTGCTAGTTGGTAGAATTCCAGGCAAGGATAAGGAAAGCCTTTATAGGAAGATAATTAAAACTCAGGAAAAACAGGGCCCCACTCTGAGAATCTGGCCCTCAGCCCCTTCATGCTCTTTCCATGTCTGTAGATTGTTCCCTTTCTTTAGGATGCTTTTGTTTTTAAAAATACTTTCAGCAGCTTTTGTTTTATCTAAACACAGAAGAAAATAGATGTTCATTGTAGAACAATTATAAATTAACCAAAAAACAATCAAATTCATCCATCATCTTCTACCAAGTAGTAACCACTGTTTGTGTTTCAGCATATACTTTTTTTCCCTGTGCAAAAAGTCTTTTGGTTTTATTTATGAAATTAGAATATCCACTCAGGAATGTGGCCATTTTTATTCTTGCATTCAGCAACCTCATCAACAGTTTTCCTGCTCTGGGATAATGGGCAACACTATTTACAGCAGTGACCCCAGCAGCGGTGCAGCCTGTCACCAGCGCTCCCTCACAGCTCTGACTACGTGCCAGGCTGAGTTCAAAGCACTGGCGCTGCCTGGCTGCAGGCAGTACCCCGCGCACCTCTGCCTCACGTTCCCATTGTCATCAGTGCCAGGGCTTAGAGGAGCCCAGCACTCTGTTTCTCTGTACCTCCAAGCCCTCGAGTGTGAGGATTGCTTGGTCACCAGCAACCCCAGGACTCAGAGGACTGGTCTTGATTATTTGGGGGCTAGTAATGTTTGAAATGCTATACTCATGCTTGCTGCCCCAAAATCCAATAGGTGTATTATTGCTGTGATGGTGTCGTGCCCCAACCCCACCACTAACCATCTCACCCGCATGCAGGGGCTTCTGGGACCTGGCCAGCTCTTCCAGGCGCAGCAGGATGTGCTGCACCGTACGGCACCACTGCTGCTGTCCTATCACCTCATCAAGTGGGCCAGTCAGTGCTTGGCAACTGATGTCCCAGTTGACACACTGTGAGTTTCACTGCTGTTGCTGTTTTTAAAATAAGTTGTGAATTCTATTATTTTTTTGTTTTCTTGTGGGGAATGGTGCTGGAGATTGAACCTGGAACCTTTAAAAAAAATTTTTTTTTTTTTTTTGGTCTTTTTGAGACAGGGTCTGTTTGTGCAGTTCAGGCTGGCCTTGAACTCACTTTGTAACCCAGGTTGGTCTCAAACTCCAAAGGGTCCTCTTGCCTCCGCCTCCCAAGTGCTGGGATTACAGGTGTGCACCACTATGCCTGGCTTAAAAAATTTTGTTTTGTTCTGTTTTATTTCTTAGTACTGGGGATTGAACTCAACACCTCATGCTTGTCAGATAGCTGCTTGTGCCACTGAGCTATATGCCCAGCCTTTTTTGGTCTTTAATATGGTTTAGGCTGACCTTGAACTCCCAGCAGTCCTCATGCTACCACCTCCTGAGTGCTGAGATTACTAAGTTTGACAGTAACTTATAAAAATGAAAATAATATGGGGCTGGGAATTTAGCTCAGCAGTCGTGAGTTCAATCCCCAGTACCGATTAAAAAAAAATGAAGATAATAAAATATGTACTTATTATTACACATGTACTGAAAGCAAAATAAGACAAAGACAGAAGGGAAGTTAGAGAATGCACAAAAGCATCTTGCTAGTTAATAAAGGGAGACAGAGCAAGGTTGTTGGTACACGCCTGTCATCCCAGCACTCAGGAGGCTGAGGCGGGAGGATCGCCACAAGTTCCAAGGCATCCTGGGCTACATAGCAAGACCCTATCTCAAAAACCCAAAGTAAAACAAGGGGAAAGATTCACCCTTTCAGAAAATGGCCCATCCCGTTGCTGTGGCTCTTGACTGTGGGACTGCTGAGTGATGCAGTGCCGCAGTCCTGGTCCTGTCATTTTGTAGGTGTTTTGTTTTATTTGTGCTTTCGGTGGGGCCTTTCTGTCTTGTTCATTCATGAAGTTGCTGGTGTTCTCATGAGGTGGCATGGGGAAGCTGCAGCACAGAAGAACATGTGAACGTCTTTGCCCTTCTTTCACAGGGAGTCGAACCTGCAGCACCTTTCGGTGCTGGAGCTGACTGACTCGGGGTCTGCCGTGGCCTGTCCATTTGGTAAGAATTAGACCTGCCCCTCACCCCCACCCCCACCCCATCCAAGGCTGCGAGCAGCCCGTGGCCCAGGTTCTCTGGTGCTGGCCAGGAGTTGGCTCGGGCATAGAGGAAGGGGCTGTGCTTACCTGAATCCATAGCATCTTCCTGAGCTCACTTTGACCATGTTGAAATCCATTCTTTAGCACACATGGAGAAGGCAGAAGCCCTTTTCAGAGGGCGCATTAAGACCACAGAGAGTCACTGCCATGGGAGTCTGCCCTGGTTCTTCATTCCTGTGGTTCTGTCCATGTCCCTGTCTGTTCCTGCCTGAGCTTCCGCTTTTCCATTGCCTTCAGTGCTCCAGTAATGCCTGGCATGGTGGTGCACATCTATAATTCCAGCACTCCAGAGGCTGAGGCAGGTGAATGGCCAAGAGTTCAAGGCCAGCCTGAATTACAGAACGAGATACTATTCCAAAAAACAAAACAAACCTACGCTGGGTGTGGTGATACGTATCTGTAAACCCAGCACTTGGGAGACTGAGGCAAGAGGGTCACTGCAAGTTTGAGGCCAGCTTGGGCTATGTAGTGAGTTTAACTTTCACTAAAATAGGATGAGACCCCCCCCCCCGTTTGAAAAAAAAAAAAAACAAAACCTTAAGAACCTGCTGAGTGTCCCTGGTGGCTTTGTACTGTCACCTCAACCCATAGATAGGGAGGAGGTGCCCTCTCTCATGTGACAGCTGTCACTCTAGTGCATTTACCTGTGCTATTTCAGTGTGACTGCTGGGGCTGACTGCAGTAGGATTCTGAGGGAGGGCCCTCTGGTGAGATCTAAGCCTCCAGTGACTGCAGTGTTGATCAACCCTGCGTATGTGTGTCAAACCAGTGTTGATCAACCCTGCGTATGTGTGTCAAACTACAACTAACTGAGGGTGCCATGGTGCACTGTTTTGAGATTAAATTTCCTCATTACAGGCACAAAATGAATGTGTAAAGTAACTTAGCTGAGTCAGTATACCATCACAAATTTGTGCTTATCTTCACTTTGTCTTTTTTAAGTATCCAGCCCACAGACGGTCGTGGAGTTATTCTTCCAAGAAGTTGCAAGAAAACACATCATTGCCCATCTCTTCTCTCAGCCAAAGGAACCGCCAAGCCAGACGGCACTGAATTGGCCTGAAATGATTACTACAGTTACCAATTACTTACTGCAACTTTTGTATCCTTTTGCTTGAAAGTAGTTGAAAGCTCTTTTCTAACAGTCAAAGATTCTTTGGTTGTTATTATCAGAAGGGGTTTTTTGTTTTGTTTTGACTGAGGGGCAGGGGTGCAGTACTGAGGCTCAAACCCAGGGCCTTGCACAAGCTCAGCAAGTGCTCTGGGGCAGAAACCCACCCAGCCTTGTAACAAAGTCACCCCTGGAATGAAGTGCTTGTTCGGCTGGCTTTGGATGCTCACAGTGCTAAGCATCAGACAACCTTATGCGTGTTAGGCACACACTGCTGCTCGCCACCTATCCCAGAACTCAGTCACTATCAGAGAGGGCCTGGGCTCATCCTGGACAGTCATTTCCACTTCCAGCTGCTGGACTGCAGGTCCATCCTGTTGGTGCCAGCCAAAAGCCAGCACCAAGGCCTGGTGCTTGCTAGGCAGGGGCGCCACCATGGAGCTACTCCTGGCTACTTTGTTTGTTTGTTTGTTTGTTTGTTTGGTTTTTTTAATTAAACTATTTTATGGCTTTAGAGTTGATACCCAATGTGTGTATTTTAAGTTTTGCCAAGTAAGTAAAACACTGTCCTTATCCAGTGACTAGATGGCCCAGCAATCCTGGCTGTCTCTTTCTGGAGTGTTTGATGGGAAACTGCCAGTATGTACAGTTGCAGGTGAGCTCTGTCTAACATTTCAGGGATAGTCACTCATGGAAAATGGGCTTGGTAGAGTACTTTTCTTTGTGAATATTAACTATACTTTAATTAGGCCATATGTGAGAATCACAGAAATTAAACATGTGACTAGATGTGTCAATTTACATCTCAAATCCCAGCCCTTGAGGGCTGAGATAAGAGGAATGTGCATTCAAGGCCAGATGGGGTTTGAGCAAGAATCCATCTTCAGAAGCCAAGCTTGACAGCATGCAGACCCCAGCAAGCTTCTCTCTACTGTCTCCCTTTTTAAGCCCTCCCACTCCAGCACTGAAAATTGAATGAGCCCAGGGATACCTGCCACGGAGCCACAGTCCTTTTAATTTTTATTTTGAAGTAGTCTCACTGAGTTGTCCAAACTGGCCTCAAACTTGTCATCCTCCTATCTCAGCCTCCCGAGTAGCTAGAATTGCAGACATACAGTACCAGAACTGGCTTCTACTTTCTTGATAGTGTCATCACTAACATAATTTTTTCTCAAATAAATTTTTTTTATACTTAGGTTTTCTTTATTGTAAAACAAATACTATTGACTTTATATAAATTGCTTACAGAATGGTCACTGAACCTGTAAATACCAAAAATTGAAAAATTGCTGCGATATAAAGCATGTTTATGTGCTCCTAGAATATTGTTTATGTGTTTGCTGCTGCTGTTATAGTTATTGAGAAGTCAGGGTTTCACTATTCCTACACTGGGCTCACACTTCTTGGCTCGAGTGAGCATCCTGCCTCAGCCTCCTGAGTAGCTGAGACTCGCACCACTGTGACTGACTGTGTTTGCTTTCTTATGGTATCTAGCCTGGCATAAGAATGTATTAAGAATGAGATTTTAATGTCCAGATGATTTTCAGAAGTAAAATGTTGCCCAGCATTTGGGAGATTAAGGCAGGGAGATTGCAAGTTTGATGCCAGCCTGGGCAACTTAGCAAAATGCTGTGTCAGGAAACAGAAGCAGCAACTTCCATGTTGGTCCAGCACTACCTCCTGTCGCTTGGTGGAGAGTTTGGAAACAAGCATCTCATCTCCTCATCAGAGCACTCTGTGTCTTTCAGGACTACATTCACCTGCTGCACCCCTGGTGTCAGGTCAACGTGGGCTCCTGCCGCTTCATGCTGGGGCGCTGCTACCTCATCACAGGCGAGGAGCACAAGGCAAGCTGCCCCTTGGGGCACTGTCCTCCACATGGGAGGACACTTCCGCTTCAGTCCAGTCTGGTCTGGGGTAGAGAGGGTGGGAGGTGCTCCTGTCAGTCCTGGCCACCTACTTGTGCTTGGTGGTATAGTTAAGATGTGGGAAGGAGAAATGAAGCATTGAAACCTTCCTGCCTCAGTGCTGTCTGCCTGTAATCCTAGCGCTCTGGGAGGCTGAGGCGGGAGGATCATGAGTTCAAGCCTACCCTGGGCCACTTAACAACTTAGCAGGACCCTATTTCAAAACCAAAAGAACTGAAAGGAGCTGTGAGTACTTCAGGATGAAGAGCCTGGGTTCAGTCTCCAGCACCACCGCACATGTAGCATGCATGTGTGCAAAGCAGTAACTGAAGCTTTCTGCCCCAGTGCAGGGGGTACATTTTTGTAAATCAAATTTATTTATTAATCACATTGTTTTCATTATGTGTATTTTTTGCGCTACACAGTTTTTCTCAATGTGCTTGTTTACTTTTTATTGTTCCTGTAACCACCTATTTGATAACTTTTCAATTACAAAAAAGTTTCCAGACTTCTGCAGTGAACAGCCACATACCCCTGACCCAAGTCTGACAGCTGTTCATATGTTGCTGGAGGAGGTTTCTTCCACATCTGTCCACTAGTCATCTTGTTTTTAATTAATAGTATTTAGGGAAGAAGGGAAATTAAGATTACACATCCAAATCTAAATTGGCCAGGCTGGGGATTTAGCTCAGTGGCATAAGTGCCTGCCTGCCAAGCATGAGGTCATGAGTTCAATCTGCAGTACCAAAATAAATAAATAGGCCAGGCAACGTAAGTGTAGCAGCCTATTCTGCACAATCATGCTTCTGTCTGGACATTCCTCAGCCCGCCCTCTGCGGATCAGCGTGGCCAGACCTAGAATAACGTGTACTGCCACTCTGTCACCTCCTCCTCCAGGCTCTGCAATGCTTCTGCCAGGCAGCATCCGAAGTGGGCAAGGAGGAGTTCTTAGATCGTCTGATTCGCTCTGAGGATGGGGAGGTGGCGTCCAGCCCCAGGCTGCAGTATTATGACAAGGTGGGTCCTTCCACACCTGTGCGGAAATGCAGTGCAGTTGTTCTCTAAACTTCCCTGGGAAGAGAAAAAGGAACTTGCCTGGAGACAGTGTGAGCTTTGAACCAGTGACAGAATTCCTAACCTGCCTGCAGGTAGCATGGTTGTTACTTTGTGAACCGTTAGCCAGCTTTGAGCTCTGTGTGTTTCATACTTAAACAAAAAGTATAACCCAGTCAGGCACTGACTGGGCACACACCTACAAGCCTAGCACCTGGAGGCTGAGGCAGGAGGATTGGAAGTTGTGAGTTCCTCATCAGCGATTTAGAAAGACTATCTCAAAATAGAAAAGGGCTGAAGGTATAGCTCAGTGTCAGAGCCTGGGTTTCAGTCCTCAGTAGTGCAGAAAAAACATTTTTATATATGAGGTCACATTTGGGAGAGAGTGGGCAAACATTAAATAATACAGATAGTCACAAGTTCAAAGATCAGTGTTCGCTAAACATAGGTTTTAGAATTCTGTGAGACTGGTGTTTATTCATTATGCTGCACATTCATCTGCAGCCTAAGTGAATTGCAAGAAAGTTCATACTGTTTGTTTATCTCTTACATGAAACACTGAAGACCGAAAGTGATTTGCTTTCTGGATTTTTTTTAATATTTGCATATACATTGTAAGATACCCTGGGGAGAGGACTTGTGTCTAAAACCAAAGTTTCTTTGTTGCATGAACACTATTTCCCTCTCCTGTCCAGGGTGTACACATACTCTGAAGGTAATTTCATGAGTAACTTTAGTTTGCCTGTGCTTGGGCTTCCTTCTCTCACATGAGGAAAAGTGTAGGGTTTTATGGTAGCATATCAAACCGGGTATGGTGGTATATGCCTATAATCCCAGCACTTGGGAGGCTAAGGCAGGAGTATTGCTGTAAGATCAGGGCCAGCCTGGGCTACATAGTGAGACCCTGTCTCTAAAAACAAAACAGCCAGGGACATAGCTCAGTGGCACAGCACCTGCCTGGCAAGCCGAAGGTCCCGAGTTCAATTCCCAGTACTAGGAAAAAAGCTGGTCAGCAGTAGCTCTTATAAATGACCTACGGAGTGTGTTAGGTTTATCCCTTCATCTATCTGTTCACCTAACACACAGCTGCTCTAAGTTTACCTGCAAGTGGAGTCATCCCATTGTTTGGAAAAACAAATCAGTTTTACAACAAGCCCGTGTATGACAATGGAATCTAAAGGCGAGTTTTCATGTCGATACCAAGTGACTCTGTGCATCTTGGCAGCACATCTTTCAGCTCTGGGGGGCTGGGCACCAACCCTAGCCTCATGTAGTGGCAGCCGCGGAGCCGCACCCCAGCCCCTTTGCGCACCTTTGGCTTCATCGTTACCTTAGCTGGTCCTTCTATTTAATCCAGAAACACTTTTCGGTTTGGAGGGCCCCTGCTGTGTGACCTTTAATGATGTTTACTCCATGTCTACTCAGGTGTTACGTCTGCTTGACGTTGTGGGGCTGCCAGAACTGGTCATTCAGCTGGCTACAGCAGCAATAACAGAAGCAGGCGATGACTGGAAAGGTCAGGTAAGAGCACACTGCAGATCCTGTGCAATGCAGTTCTCTGTGGAGGTGGTGCTTTCATTTCTGTGCTTCTCACTGTCTAGGCCACTTTAAGGACATGCATCTTCAAACATCACTTGGACCTGGGCCACAATAGCCAGGCGTACGAGGCCCTCACTCAGATTCCCGACTCCAGCAGGTAGCTTCATGGGCCCTCGGGGAACACCATGTGTCAGCCCCGCCTCTGCCCCTGCAACAGTGCCCTCTGTCCCTCTTGCCCTCCAGGCAGTTAGACTGCTTACGGCAGTTGGTGGTCGTCCTGTGTGAGCGCTCGCAGCTGCAGGACCTGGTGGAGTTTCCTTACGTGAACCTGCATAATGAGGTAGGTGCAGGGTAGCCACGGTGGCCAGAGACACCTCCGTGCTGCCGGCACTACGCTAACCTCGGTGTCCCCTGGCTTCCCCTCCATCAGGTCGTGGGGATCATCGAATCACGTGCCAGGGCCGTGGACCTCACAACTCACAATTATTACGAGCTTCTCTACGCCTTCCACATCCACCGCCATAACTTCCGAAAAGGTGAGCCACAAGCCAGGCACCAGCACCAAGGCCTCCTTACTAATGAAACCATAGTTTACAAAAATACTGTGTGTTCAAGCTGGGCATGGTGGTGCACACTTACACTCCCAGCACTCAGGAGGCCAAAGCAGGAAGATCCCTATGAATTCAAGGCCAGTCTGAACTACATGAGGCCTTGTCTCAAGAAAAAAATAAATGAAAATAACTGTGCATTCAATTATGTTTACATAGAAGATTAACTTACTGTCACTCTTTTGAAGATCATATATTAGTTTTGAAAATATATACTTCTTCCTGTTCTGGAACATTCCCAGTCATTTCCAGTGAGGTGATATCGCACACAGTTTTTGTCTGCTGCTAAAGGAAACCTTAGATCATTTACTAGCGGGACCTCAGACTCTCACTAGTGGTAATTTCCTGTGTCATTTTGCCCTTGGCCACCTTCCACCCCATATTTCAGTTCCTGGAACAAATTTACTACTTACATCTGTTTTGCTCAACTAAATATCATCATATTCCTTGGTGATGGTGAGTTTTCATTCCCTTGACTTCTTGGAAAAGCCTTAAAGAGGGGAGTAAATTTGATTTTTAGAAGTTATCAAATGATAACCCCATGTCCTAGTAAAGTTCTTTGCGGTTTTTGGGAGGTTTTTTTCTTTGTGTTTTTTGTTTGTTGGTTGGTTGGTTTGGTTTGGTTTGGTTTGGTTTTTTTGGTTTTTGGTTTTGGTGCCAGGGATGGACCTTGGGCCTTGTACATGCTGAGCACAAGCTCTCCTGCTAAGCTACACCGCCAGCCTGTCTCCCCCCACCCATCCTGCCCTGTACTGGAAATCAAACTCATGACCTTGAGCTTGCTGGGCAGGCCATGTGCTGCTGAGCTACATCCCCAGTCATGCCTCAGAAAAGCTAAAACATTTGTACAGAGAACACCTGTATTATACCCCCTCCCACTTTCACGAGTTACTGGCATTTTGCCGCATCAATTTATGTCCATTTCTTCCTCCTCCTCCTCCTCCTCTTCCTCCTCCTCCTCATCCCTTCCTCCCTGCTCACCTTTTGAGAGTAAGCTAAGCTACCATGACTCTCACTGAAGGAGATAATTGGGATCTCAAACATAGCCACTCAGACACAGGGCAGGAGAAGGGCATCTCTTTATTTGCCTGCATCTCCACAGGGGACTCATGTCCTCCTGAGAGCCCTGAGAAAGTCTTTGCTCTTACTTTTATGCTCTGTCCACAGGGAGAGCTTTCAGTGGCTAGTAACGCTAAGTAGAATGATGACAGAAGCAGCAGAGAGCAGTTAGGGGAGTTAGGACCTGGGCAGGACTTCCCAGGGCTGTCGTGCTCCACTCACATGACGCTGTAGCTGTGCCTGTACACAACCCTGGCTGTAACCCCTGGCTTCCTCAGGAGCTCAGCTGTATAGCCTTTCCAGAGCTGTCCAGTGCCACCCCTGGGGGTGGTTTCCTCTCTCATTACCACTTAACTGTTTCACGTGTCTCTCCTCAGTATGCTCTTATGGAGCTTTGATATAATTATCAGCTTAAGGAAATGTGCAGAGTTAATTTAGTATTTAAAATTTATGAAATGCTATTACATTATGCCCTGTTTGTATTCAGATTATAATAATAATTGCAAGAATTATGTTGCTTGGTTTCATTTTGTTTTGAGACAGGGTCTTGCTATGTAGTCCAGGCTGATCTTTTTTGGGTACCTGGAATAGAACTCCAGGCTGTTTTTCTTCTTTCTTTTCTTTTTTTTTTTTTTTTTTTTTTTTGGTAACGGATTGTACTCACAAATACATGCTTGTCAGGTAAATACTTGTGCCATTGAACTATGTCCCTAGCCCCTCCAGACTGGTTTTGAACTTACTTGTAACTCAGGCTGGCCTTGAACTTGCTGTCTTCTGCCTCAGTCTCCAGAATGCTGGCTCCTGGCTGTTATGTTTTTCATAGCACATTCCTCTCCTACAGTCCTCACCTCCTGATCCAGGATCATATGTTGATTTAGTTATTTCTCTTTAGACTGTTTTAATCTGGAGCATTTCTTTTAGCTTTACTTTGCCTTTGGTACTTTTGAAGAGGATGTGCTAATCCTTTTGTGAGATGAATCGTAATTTGGACTTGCATGATGACAGGGCAGGTCCATATCAGAACAGTTCAATTCAAAGGAACCCCTGTTCCTCTTAAGATTATATTTCACAAAGTAAATTTTGGTTTTGTTTTTTGGCTATGCTAGTATTGAACCCAGGGAATTCACACTGAGCTACATACCTAGCCCTTTTTTTATTTTTCATTTGGAGACAGGATCTCACTAAGGTACTCAGGTTAGGCTCAAATTTGTGATCTTCCCACCTTGGCTCCTAGAGACAAGGCTGCATCACCGTGCCTGGTAATGTTAAGGTCTTTAGAAGCCAGCCTGTGCATCTAACAGTGTCTTACATATTTCAGATGCTCAAAATAGAATTTGTTGGGAAAAAAACACTAGTATTTTTTGTGAGAAAGTTTTTTGTTTGCTTTACTTGAAAGCTGTTTTTCCTCATTTTTATTTTGTGTTACTGTGGATTGAACCCATGACCCTCACACTGAGCTGTAATCCCCAGTCCATTGTATTTATTTTGAGATAGTTTAATCTCATTAAATTGCCAGGTGGAATCTGAATTTGGGATCTTCCTGCCTCAATCCTCTCAGCTTGAAAGAGTTTTTAAATGCTGTTTAGTTTGTGTGCCCCATGTTGTCCTAAAGCCATGGATTTTTCAGGATCTCATCCAACCATGGTAGCTAAAATTTTATAAAGTAAGAAGGTGAACCAAGCATGGTGGCTCCTGTTCTGTAATCCTAGCACTTTGGGAGGCTGAGGCAGAAGGATCATAAATTTAAGCCCCTGCTGGACAGTTTAATGGTTTAATCAGGCCCTGGCTCAAAACTAAAAGGTAAAAGGGGCTAGGCCTAGGTGGGGTGCACACCTGTGATCCCAGCACTCAGGAGGCAGAGGCACAAGGATCCACTGAGAGTTCAAGACCAGCCTGAGCTCCATAGAGTTTAAGGCCAACCTGAACTACATAGTGAGACCTTGTCTCAAAAAAAGAAAAGGAAGAAAAATGGGCTGGGATGTAGCTTAGTGTGAGGGGCCTGTGTTTAATCCTTAATACCACACAGTAAGTGTGTCCCTGCCCTCAATTCTTTTGGGTAAACACCAAGAAGCAGAAATGCTGCATCATGTGATGATTCTGTTTAAGGAAGGGCCGTGTTGTTTTCCTCAGCTCGTACCCTTTCACATTCCTCATAACAGTTCACAGAGTTCTGGTGTCTCCGCACCATCACCAACACATGATCTTTCCATTGTGTTTTACGACGGGATCTTCCTAAGTTTCTAAATTTTCCAGGGTAGGCTCAAACTTGGAATCATCCTGCCTCAGCTTCCCAGAATGCTGGCGTATACTACCACACCCAGAGGCAACATGATTGCTTTTTTGTAGCTCTGCGTAAATTCAATTTAGTTTTACATTTAACAAAGTCTGTCTCTCTAAGGAGATGCACTATGTAAATTCTTCTTGGTTCCCACCTCACAGCTGGCACGGTGATGTTCGAGTACGGGACACGACTGGGTAGAGAGGTCCGCACCCTCCGGGGGCTCGAGAAGCAAGGCAGCTGCTACCTGGCTGCCATGAACTGCCTGCGCCTTATCCGCCCTGAGTATGCGTGGATTGTGCAGCCCGCAGCTGGTGCCGTGGTATGGAAGCTTCTTACTGGGTTTTGGAATTTGGGGGTTACTTGATCTCTTTGGGTTTCCTTTGTTTTGCTTCATTTCATTTTTGAATTTCTACTGAAGTGTTCGGGAAACAATTTCTTTTTTGCAGCAGTTCGTCTATTACAGTTCACTATCTGCTAGATTCCCAAGTTCAGAAATATGGTAGAAGTCCTGGCAGTGCTTTCAGGGTTACAGAGACTGACTTCAGACAAGTCCCCGAGTCTCTGCAGGTCAGGTATCCTGTGGTGTGCAGTAGGCCGGATAGTGTCACCCTTACGGAAGATTGTCTGGGGCTGGAAGAAGTTAATATGAGTACATTGCTTAGGATACTGACAATAGCCAAGTGTGGTGGCACATGCCTCTAACCCAGCACTCGAAAGGCTGAGACAGGATTGCTGCAAGTTTGAGGCCAACCTGGGCTACCTAGTGAGTTTAAGGTCAGCCTGAACTACATTGTGACCCCATCTCAAAACAAACAAAAAAGAATAATGGTGTGTCTGGCCTAAAGTACTTAATCAATACTGGCAATTTTTTTTTTTTCTGTACTGAGGATCACGCTTACCAGGCAGTCACTTGAGCTGCTGAGCTAAACCCCTGATCCAATGCTGGCTACTTTTATTTTGATCATATTAATTCAGTTACTGTGTTAAAGGACACACACTTGGAGTTTTCTCTGTCATGGCCACCTGTGCCCGGCTCCTGAGGTGATGGTGTTCCTTCATTTGCTGCACGGTTACCCAGGTTACTGTTGAGGGCTAGAACTGTGTAACAAAGAAAACCGCATGATTTATACAGAGGGCAAATCGAGGGCCTTGGACTCAGTAACATAAAATAGCTAACTTGGCAAACAACTCCACCTCTTTGATAGTTCATTACCTCTAAGAATTAGTTAGCTGGCTAAAATAAAAACTACACATGGTGGCACACACCAGTAATTCCAACACTCTGGGAAGATTGGAACTTTGAATCCAGCCTGGGCAACTCAGGGACTCAGTGAGACCCTGTTTAAGGATAAGAAATAAAAAGAGCTGGGAATGTGACTCACTACATCGGCCCTGGGTTCAATCCCCAGGACTGAAAAAAAAAAAAAAAAGTTTCTATTGAGAGAACTTACACAGGAAAGCTTCAAATCACAGTAATATCAAAATAAAAACACTAATTTTCACAGGCAAATCCGTTTTTTGTGTTCTCAGTATGATCGTCCTGGAACGTCCCCCAAGAGGAATCATGATGGAGAATGCACGGCCGCCCCAGGTAAGTCAGGGTCTCACACTGATCTGGCAGGGAAGTAGTTGTGTTGTGTTGTTGGAGGAGACTTAGGAAAAGACGTGTACCTATGTTACAGTGCTTATATCACGTTACAATGTCATCATGTCATATCATACATGGTGCAGCTGTTTTAAAATGCATTGGAATTCCTTGTTTGTTTTCAACATTCTAATCTGCTAAAAGTTGTCTAGAAACTCTTTGAAAATGCTGCATGGTGAGTTCGATCCCCGGTACTGATTTAAAAAAAAAAAAAAATGATGCATGGTGATGAGTATGTTTTATTGCCTGTTGTATTTGAATCACTTGGGTGACAAAACCTCTTATCATAGGTTCCTTGATACTATGGCAAGACAGGACAGCTATCTTAGTTACTTTCTCATTGCTGAGACAAAATACCCAACAACCACAAGTTAAAGGAGAGGTATATTTGGCTCATACTTTGTAGAGGTTTTAGTCCACAGGCGACTGGCTCCAAGGCAGGGTGGCACAGCGAGGGATCTGGCAGAATAGAAACAGTCCATGGCAGGGCAGGCAGGAGGTAGACTTTCTCCTCCTTTCTCTTTATTCCTTCCAGGCTACAAGCCTGTGGTTGGTGGCAACCACATCCAGGGTGGAGCATCCCTCTTCAGTCTCCATTGTCCACACTAGAACTGTGCTAAACCAATCAATGAGCTGGTCCAGTACTACAGCCCGTGATCCAGTCACGCCCAAAACTCTGCCTAGGAGCACATGAGATTTTAGGTGGACATGAAGATAGCTGGGGTGTGGATGGGACACACTAGTTTCAGCTGCCCCTTTCCTCAGGGTGTGTGCGCCTCCTGGTGGAGATGAATAGTCATGGTCATAGAGCCCAGCAGGGGAACCTGCCCTGTGCCTCTGAAGCCCCAGCCCAAGTGCTGCTGCTAAGGGGTTACCTGACTTGACCACATGGCCAAAGCAGGCAGTGCTCAGTTTCTTAGCTCTTTCAGAGGGCCTTCTTCTTCCCTCCTTCATGTCCCCAGAGCAGTGGTGCTCAGGGGAAGAGACAGCTTGGGCTGAGCTGGGACACTAGTCCTGAGCTCAGGTGTTGGTCTCCCCACTTGGTTCCCAGGTGCGCGGCAGGTGGAGATCCTGGAGCTGGCTGACCTGGAGAAGGAATGTGCGCTGGCCCACGTCCGCCTTTTGCTGGCCCGCCATGACCCATCGGCCATTGCTGTGGCAGGTAGGAGTGCGCTTGGTTGGCATGGTGCTGAGTCCTTGGCTACAGGCTTCCCAGCAGAGCCTGCTTGTGTCCCTGCACCTCACACTGACACCCTTTCCCACCTGTGCCCATGCAGGGAGCTCGTCAGCAGAGGAGATGGTCACTCTCCTGGTGCAGGCCGGCCTCTTCGACACTGCCCTCACACTCTGCCAGACCTTCAAGCTGCCCCTGACGCCAGTCTTTGAGGGCCTTGCTTTCAAGTATGTACAGCAAGCTTTCCACAGGCTTCCCCGCCTGATGCAAGATGTCCCTTTACTGCTTCACGTGAGGGCCTGCAAGCCATGCTCTGCTCATTGCACACAGTGATCTTGTGTGGCACAAGAAGGCAGAGCAGATGTTTGGCAGTGGACTCAGCTGACGCCTCACGCAGCAGTCGCCCTCACATCCCTCTAGTGCTGGTAGCAGAGTACTTGGGATCTGGTGGGAGCTCACAGCCCCCTCTCCTCTCAGGTGCATCCGGCTGCAGCTGGGCGGGGAGAACGCGCAGGCTGAAGCCTGGGCCTGGCTTGCAGCCAACCAGCTGTCCTCTGTGGTCACCACCAAAGAATCCAGGTACAGTACCATGTTCACCAGGGTCACCTGTCTTGGAGCACAGCTCGCTTCCTCAAAGTCCATTGCTCTGTGCACATGGCATCGCTTTTCTCTCCCCTTTTTGGCTGAGTTTTGATAGAAGCAGGAGACTTTACAGTTAGGTTCACATCATGATGTTATTGTTCAACATAGACTCTCTTTGCCTGTGAAATGTCTCCTCCACATCCCCTTTCTCAAAACTTCGTGTACTATGAAATCAGGAAGAGGTGCTCTTACCCCAGCACTTGAGTGACTGAGGCAAGAGGATCATAAGTTTGAGTCCCATCCATGTAATTTAGTGGCCACACACTACCTCAAAAAGTAACATGGATTGTGGTAGAGCCGCTCCTAGCTCTATTCCGAGTATTACAAAGTCACAAGGGAAAGGTGCTCTTGGTTGGGTGTAGTGGCCCGTGGCAATAGTGCCAACTACTCTGAGGCTGAGCTGAGAGGGTCCCCTGAGCTCACAAGCTCAAGACCAACCTGGGCAGCCAGGCGTGGTGGTGCACACTTACAATCCCAGCACTTGGGAGCCTGAGGCAGCCTGGGCTATATGAGACAAAGTCAGCCAGAACTCTATAGTGAGATCCTCTCTGAAAAAAACCAAACAAACACAGCTTAAAATACTACCACCGTGCTCTTCAGAGTGAAAGCTCCTGCAGCTTCAGGGGCCAGCAGCCTCAGCCACTTTCATTTTTGTTTTATTTTCTTTTTCTTTTTTATTAAATAAATCATGAAACAAACTAAAAAGATTGTATAGTGAGTCGGTTGATTATTGGGGAAAAACTGGAGTAATCCATGTCCTCTAGCTTGTACTGCCATCCCACAAGTCACTCTGTCCTACTAACATGAGTTCCTGCTGAGCCGTTAGTGGATTGTTCACTTTTTCCTGGACTGGGATGGAGCTCGGTGACAAGGCCCTGGATTCCACCCAAGTACCCCAGGAGAAAACTGAAACACGTTTGCCATTTTTGCTCTTCCTCAAGCGCTACAGATGAAGCATGGCGACTGCTGTCCACTTACCTAGAAAGGTACAAGGTGCAGAATAACTTGTACCACCAGTGTGTGATCAACAAGCTCTTGTCACACGGTGTGCCTCTGCCTAACTGGCTCATCAACAGCTACAAGGTATGTGATGTCTTAGCCTGGAGAGGTTAAGAACCTGCTTACTGGCATTCTAAATGACTCAGGGAAATCAGGCACAGTGGCATCTGCCTGTAATCCCAGCACTCTGGGAGGCTGAATGAAGCAGGAGGGGCACAAGTGAGACCAGGCCTCAAAATTTTAAAAAAGCAAAAGAAATGGGCAGGAGGACTGGGGATATAGCTCAGTATAAATGCCCTGGGTTCAATTCCGAGTATCATCAAATATAAGTAAATGAGGTAATTAACAACTAAAAGAAGGGGTGATAATTAATGGGAACTCTGGGCAGCTTCTCAGTCTTAGCTGAAATCACTAAGAACAGTTTAATTTCTACACTTTTGTGGCTAAAGTTCCAAGGTCGGAACTGGATGACTACCTGCTTGTGTGCTTACTGAACAATGAGCTTATGTCTAGAATAACCAGTGTGCTGTGACCCCTGGCTTCTGACAGAAAGTCGATGCTGCAGAGCTGCTGCGTCTCTATCTCAAGTATGACCTGTTGGAAGAAGCTGTGGATCTGGTCTCAGAATACGTGGATGCTGTCCTTGGAAAAGGACACCAGTACTTCGGCATTGAGGTGGGCACACAGCAGTGTTCTCTGGCTTCTCTATCTCCATGTGCAGGAGCAGGAGGTGGGAAAGTAAACTGAACGTGTACTGTTAGATTCAAGCTTTGCCTGTTATTAGACAGCTAAACGTTAGCACTGCAGGAATCTAGACAAAGTGGAAATACATTTCATTTTTCTCCATCAAACAGTGTGAGTTTGAACCAGGCAGGGTGGTGCATGCCTGTAATCCAGCACTTGGGAGGCTGAGGCAGGAGGATCACTGTGAGTTTGAGACCAGCCTGAGTTACATACATAGTGGCACCTTATCTCAAAATAAATGAATGGGATGAATGACCAAACGAACAAACAACATAGCTATGTGCAGTGACACATGCTATAATCTGAGCATGCTGGGAGCCTGAGGCAGGAGGGTGCATGTTTAAGTCTGTTTTGGACAACTAAGCAATAAAACGTTTTGAGACCAGCCTGGGGTACAAAGTGAGCTAAAGGCCAGCCTGAACTTCGAGCGAGACCCTGTCTCAGAAAGGAAAAAAAGTACTAAATAGAACCTCTAGAGACATGGGTCAAGGCAGAAGCCCTACATTCAGTTCCCAGTACCAGCTGATGGGTGGATTAGGTAAAATAGATTTGGTAGATTGAGTTTACTGAGCAAAACACAAGCATCCCAGTTGGGGGGCTTCATGTGAGTGTGTGTGCAGGTGTGAACACACACGCATGGTGTTCACTGTGGGGAGGGGCTCGCTGTGGTAGTGTGCGCCTAAGCCCTGTAGTCCCAGCACTGAAAGAGTCTGATGCAGGAGGATCTCGAGTTCAGATCCTGCTGGGCAGCTTAGTGAGACCCTGTCTCAAAATACAAAGGGCCAGGGATGTAGATCAGTGGTCAGGCCACCCAGGGTTTCATCCGCAGCACCACGCTTTATGTTAGGGTGCTGTGCAGATGGCTTCCCAGAAGAAAGCCCGTGCTCCCGCGTCCCTTTGAACACCAGATGCTTCCCTTGCAGTTTCCTCTGTCTGCAACGGCCCCAATGGTGTGGCTCCCCTATTCCTCCATTGACCAGCTGCTCCAGGCACTGGGAGAGAACACTGCCAACAGCCACAACATCGCGGTGAGTGCGCCTCTGCTGTCCCTTCCTCCTCCTCAGGCTCCAAGACCAGTGGTTGGTGGCCACTTTGCTCAGGCACCTGATGTGAGTCTGACATGCCAGCACCTGCTCATACCAGGTGTGGAGCAAGTCCAGGACACATTGTGGGAAGTCTCCAGGAAGTGGGAGACCATGACCCAGCCCTCAGCTCCCCAGCGCTTGCACAGGGAGGACCCATGTCACCTTCCCACGGGCTTTCAGACACCTCCCCTAATAGTTGGCCTGGGCTGGGCGTGGTGGTGCAGGCCTATCCTCCCCACACTCGAAGCTGAGACAGGAGGATCACTGAGTTTGAGACCAGCCTGAACTGGGTAGTGAGACTCCGTCTCAAAAAAATAAACATTGAGGGACTAGGGATTTATTTAGCTCAGCGGCACAAGCACCTGGCAAGCATAAGATCATGAGTTCAATCCCTGGTACAAAAAAAAAAAAAAAAAAAAAAGATAGTGTAAGCTCGGGCCGGGGATTTAGCTGAGCAGCATAAGCACCTGCCTGGTAAGCGCTAGGTCATGAGTTCAATCCTCAGTACCCCCCGCCCAAAGTGTTAGCTCCTCACACTTTTTTGTATGCTTTTTTTTTTTTTTTTTTTATTCTTTTTGTGGTGCCAGGGATGGAATCCAGGCTCTTATATTTGCTAGGCAAATGCTGTACAACTGAGCTCTATCACCTGCCCCCCACTTTTTTTTGGTACTGGGGATCAAACTCATGACCTTGCACTTACCAGGGAAGCATTTAAGCCACTGAACTACACCCCCAGTCCCCAGTCCTATTTTTTTTTTTTTTTTTTTGTACTGGGGATAGAGCTCACGACCTTGTGCTTGCCTGGCAGGCATTTAAGCCACTGAGCTAAATCCCCAGTCCCCCCTATTTCTCCTCTTAAGCTGTTTTTTCTTTTTTTTTTTTTTTTAAACACCAAGTACATTTATTAGAAAAGAAGAAAGTTATGAAATATCTTTCCTTAAGAAATTAGAAGTAAAAGAATAAAACCAAAAACAAATAGAAGACAACAATGAAGATCAGAAAACACAATCCCTTATTAAAATGCCAACATCATTTTTCATAAAAATTAACATTTGATTCTGACATTTCTGTAGAAATACAAAAGACTCAGAATAGTCTAAACAACTTTGATAAAGGAACAAAATTAGAACTCCAACCCTCCCCAATCCCACGACTTACACAGAGTTACACCAAACATGACAAAATGGCATTGACATCAAAATAGACAAACCACCAAGGTATCAATGTGAAGTCCCAAAATTTAAGCTGTTTTTCAAAGTGTTGGAGAAACCTGGTGTGGTGGCACATGCCTGTATCCCCCTGCCAAGAAGCTAAGCAAGAAGATCGCAAGTTCAAGCCTGGCCTTGGTGACTTAGGGAGACCCCATCTCTAAATGAAAAGGGGTTAGGTCAGTGTGAAGGCCCCACTGCCAGGGGTGTACGTATTTTGAAGATGAATTAGGAAAGGAAGGCAGGATTAAAGACACTGTGACAGAGAAGTCCAGCACTATGAGTAGATTACAGTCAGCGAGGAGGTGATGTCTAGGTTTGGTGCTGTCTGGGAAGAAAGTCAAGTGACAGCACCAGTCACTCAGTCCCTAAGCCGGTCTGTAATGAGTCCCTTTTCCCTACAGCTATCTCAGAAAATCCTTGACAAGCTAGAGGACTACCAGCAAAAAGTTGATAAGGCCACACGGGACCTACTCTTCCGGCTGAGCTTGTGATCTCAGGATCCTGGGTGCGGTGCTCGAGGGCCACCCTGCAGGGTGCTTGGTGGCCAGCAAGGCGGGGGCGGAAGCAGGCCTTGGGCTCACTGCAGGTGCTAACGCTATTCTAGCCTCCACCTCAGTCTCACACAGCTGCTTCTGGACTGTACACGAGTCACAAGCTTTTTTAGAGTTTATATTTTTTTAAACTACAGAAGATGTTGTTTATTTGCAAATGAAACCCTCCCTCACTTTGGAGCAGCCTGCAGTGTTGGTTTCTTGTTGATGAGCGACACCAAGAGCAGCCACTGTGAACCCCACCCTTCCCGATGTTTTCTATACTGATGGGATTATTTTGGTCCAGAACTGACGTGTATTTTCTGTACGGCAAACAGAGGCTAATGACTTTGCGCACTCTTTTCCTTATTTATTGTGAAGTTTTTATATGGTCTTCAATAAAGTACAAATTTGCCTAAAATAAATGATGAGCTATTTAAAGAATTATATTTTGAATCAGGCTCTGAAGGAAAAGTTAAGTAAACTTTTAGCTAAGGACAAATTAGAAACCCATCTACAAAATCAACAGACTTTCCAAGTGAATTCTGTCAATTTCTAAGATTTATAATAATCAAGCTGGACTTGATCAGACTGTCTAAAAATGTTAAATACTGAAGCAAAGTTTAAGTTTTACTGGATAAATTCAGTAAACAAATTTTGGGGAAAGTAAAAAAATAATATAATCTTGGATTTTATTCTGTATATTAAAATCTGTCTTTCAAGGAAGTGGTCTGTATACTACTTGTGTGAATGCCCTTGGACTTCTCTTGAGTTTTTCATTAGCATTTAACTTTTATACCTTCAATACCATGTTTACATTGTATACTTTTGTTTTTGAGACAGGGTCTCACTATGTAACACAGGCTGGCCTGAAACTCCCAGCAATCCTCCTGTCTCAGCCTCCTGAGTTCTGGGAAGGAGGTATGTACCACCATCTGGCAATATCAGGGTCCTTAAAAAATTCAATAAATGTCAGGCATGGTGGTGCATGCCTGTAATCTCAGCACTCCAGAGACAGAAGTGGTAGGATCTGGAAGAGTCTTGATGCCAGCCTGAGCTGCATAGTGAGACTTAGTCTCAAAAAAAATAAAATGTGTTCTGATAAGAGCTAAAGAGTAAAGGGAGCAGACGCAACAGAGTTGCTTTCCTTGTGAGCATTGACACTCTGGGATCTCCTCATCCTGTAGCTCACAGACCTGCTTGGTAGTTGGCCTGGACCGTGTTCTCAAGATTGCTGAACAGCAGCTGTGAGCCACTGACCTTCACATTGGTGCCATGGACATCAGCATAGGCAACTCCATTTTGATTTGTTTGCCAGGCCAGTGTAGGAGCTCTGCCCAAACCAGTGGTCTCCATAGAAGTTTCCAGTGCTAGAGATTGAAATCTTAAGACCTATGCTACATTTAATTCAAAAAAATTTGTAGACTGCAAATCCAATACAAAAAATAATGCTCCGGGTCACAAGAACCCAGAAAAAAGCAGGAATAATTATTCTGTTTGCAGACAAAGTGGATTTCAAGCCAGCACTGATTAAGAGTGACAAAGAGGGTCACTACATCCTGGTAAAGGGAACAATCCAAAAAGAAGATAACAATCATATGCAAATACTAATAGACATAAAGAATAATTACTAATACAATTGTAATGGGAGATTTCAATACCTCACGGTCACAAATAGACCAAAAAATCAACAAATGGACTTAATAGATGTCTATAGAATGTTACTCCCCACAACACCAGAATACACACACTCCTCAGCTGCACATGGGACATTCTCCAAAATAGACCGCATACTGGCTCATAGAACATGCTTAAGTAAATGCAAAGGAGTTGAAATTATCCCATGCATATTGAGTCCATAGTGCAATGAAATTGAAAATCAATGGCAAAAGGAACTGTAAGAACAAATACATAGAAATTAACATCCTCCCCAACAACTAATGGGTCACAGATGAAATTAAGAAATTAGAAAATTTTTCAGTTCAACAATAATAACAATATAACATACTGGAACCTGTAGGACACAATGAAAGCAGTCCCAAGAAGGAGATTTATAGTGGTGAATTCCCGTATCAGGAAGGCAGAGCAAGCTCAAGTAACCTAATGTTGAACCTCAGGCTTCTACAAAAAGAAAAGCAAGTCAAGCCCAACATCCCTAACAGAGAAAACTAAGAGCAGAAACCAATGCAATGGGGACTAAGCAACACACAAAAAAAGAAATCAGTGAATCAAAAAATTGGTTCTTTGAAATTAAACTTGACAAACCTTTAGCCAACCTTATCAAAAAAGGAAAGAAAAAGACTCAAACTCTTGCAATTAGGAATGGAAAGGATGAAATGACAGATCCTGCAGAAACCCAGAAGATTATACTTTGATAAAAACTTGTATTTTTTTCTCATGTATTTTTAAGAAATAGGTGGACTCTTTTTTTTTTTTTTTAAATCGGTACCGGGGATCAAACTCACGACCCACGCACTTGCAAGGCAGACACTTATGCCGCTGAGCTAAACCCCTAGCCTTTTTCATGTATTTTTATTTATTTTTTTGTTTTTCAAGTCCACTTTATTTCACAGGGAAAGAAAACCAGAACAATTTGAAAGCACATCATTCAGGGAAAATGCACAAGAAATGGACAGATGTCTAGATACACATGAATTACCAAAGCTGAATCAAAATGATATAAAAACTAAATAAACTAGTGTCAGTCAATGAAATGAAGATGTAATTAAAAACCTACCAACAAAGAGAAGCCCAGGCCCTGAAAGATTCACTGCTGAATCCTACAAGAAATTTAAGGGTGATGCAATACACCTACTTCTCACTTTTTTTTTTTTTTTTTTTTTTTTGGTACTGGGGATCAAACTCAGGACCTCATACTTGCCAGGCAGGTGCTAATGCCACACTGAGCTAAATCCCCAGCCTCACTCTTTAATGAAATTGAAAGGAAACACTCCCAAATTCATTCCTGGAAGTACAAGAACTGCAGGCCAATCTCCTAATGAACACAGATTCAAAAATCCTCAATAAGATACTGCAGAAAATCATCAAGATTATACACCATGACCAAGTAGAGTTCACTCCAGGGATGCAGGGATGGTTCAACATACACAATGTAATAATACATCATATTAACAGCACCAAGAACAAAACCCATATGATATCTCAACAGATGCAGAAAAAGCTTCTGATTGAGGTCCAGCACTCATGATAAAAACCATAACAAAATTGGAATGGATGGTCTTTATCTCAATCTGATAAAAAAGCATCTATGACAAACCAACAGCCAACATCATACTTAATGGGCAGAAACAAAGCTTTTATCCTAAAATCAGGAACAATACAAGGATGTCCACTGTCTCCACTTTTATTAAATATTCTGGAAACATTAAAGCAATTAGGCAAGAGAAAGAAAAGGAGTAAAGACTGGAAAGGAAGTCAAATTATTTGCAGATGACATGATACTGTATCACAGAAAACCCCAAAAACTCCACCAAAAGACTTGTAAATTTAATAACCAAATTCAGTAAGATAGCTGGATACAAAGTCAACACTTAAAATCAATAGCATTCCTGTACACAACAAATCCACTGAAAAAGGAATTAAACAACACTTTTCACAATAGCATCCAAAAAAGTGAAATACCTAGGAATCAGTCTAATGAAGGAAGTAAAAGATGTCTACACTGAAAACTACAGGACTCTGAAAAAGGAGATTGAAGAGGATATCAGAAAATGGAAACGTTCTTTGTGCTTGGGTAGGAAGAACCAATATAGTGAAAATGGTCATACTTTGAAAATTGCTATAAAAATTTAATGCAATTCTGATCAAAATTCCAATGGCATTTCACACAATTAGAGAAAACATTCCTAAAATTCATTTGGAACCAGAAGAGACCTAGAATAGCAAAGGCAGTTCTGGGTAGTAAAAGCAAGGCAGGGGCATCACAGTCCCTGACTTGAAGTTATACTACAAAGCCACAGTTATAAAAACAGCATGATACTAACAAAAACAAAACAAAAAAAAGATCTGAACATCAGTGGAACAGAACATATAGAAACAATTCCAGACACACTCAACCACCTTATCTTTGACAAAAGTGCCAAACACATTCACTGGAAGAAAGATAACCTCTCTAAAAATGGTGCTAAAAACTGGCTTTCCATATGCCAAAGATTAAAATTAGACCCAAATCTTTCACTGTGCATTAAACTAAAATCAAAATGGTCAGAGATCTGAATATTAAAACAGAAACACTAAATCTGCTAGAAGACAGACTAAGTAGAATTCCTGAAGACATCGTGTAGGCAAAGACTGTATGAACAAAATTCCAATTTCACAGGAACTATCACAAAGAATCAATAGCTAGGATCTCAGCTTATTAGAAGGCTTTTGTGCAGGGGCCAGGATTTAGCTCAACTGCACAAGTGCCTGCCTGGCAAGTGCAAGGTTGTGAGTTTGATCCCTGGTAAAAAAAAAAAAAAGGATAGTGGGGATTTAGCTTAGCGACATAAATGCCTGCCTTGCACCTTGCAAGCGCACAGTCGTAAGTTCAATCCCCAGTACCAAAAAAAAAAAAAAATCATATACAAGGCTTTAGTGCAGCAAGAGAAACCATCAACATAGTGAAGAGACAACTCACACTGTGGGAAAAAAACTTTCAAGTTGTTTCTCAGACAAAGAACTACTATCTAGAACATATAAAAAATGCAAAAAAAGTCAGACACCTCCCCAAAATTTAAAGACCCAATCCAAAAATGGGCATATAAAATAAATAGATGCGTGTTCCTGGGTTCCGGTCTGTAAACGTGAGGTTGTGAGTTCCATCCCAGAGGCAGCAAAAAATAAACAAATAAATAAATAAATAAATAAATAGATGCTTCTCAGATGAATTAGAACAAATGGCAAATAAATATTTGAAAAAAATCTTTATCAAATGTGAAATACAAATTAAAACAATACTAAGATTACATCTCACTCCAGAAAGAATGGCTGTCATCAAGAAATCAACCAATAACAAATGCTAGAGGGGCTGTGGAGACAAGGGAGCCCTTCTCTGCTGTTGGTGGGAGTGTAGACTGGTGCAACCACTGTGGAAATCAGTGTGGAGAAAAACTAGGACTAGAGGTTCCATTCAACCTTGTTATTCCCCTTCTTGGTATCCGCCCAAAAGAATTAAAAGCATCACACCACAGCAGTATGTGCACACCTTTATCAAGGCACAGTTTATAGTCAAATCTTGGCCATGGGTTTAGCTCAGCAGCATAAGCACCTGCCTGGCAAGCATGAGGTTCTGAGTTCAATCCCCTGTACCAAAAAATAAAAAAATTTTAATTTTTTTCTTTTTTTGTACCGGGGATCAAACTCACGACTGCATGCTTGCCAGGCAGGTGCTTATGCTGCTGAGCTAAATCCTCAGCCCCAGGTTTATCCTTAAATAGTAACTGGAGGCCAGTGCCAGTGGTGCTACCTGTAATCCCAGCACACTAGGAGGCTGTGCTGGAGGATCACAAATTCAGGCCCAGCCTGAGCAACTCAGAGATGCAGTGAGACGCTGTCTCAAAATCATAAAAGGGGCTAGGGTTGTAGCTGAGAGCTGCAGCCCTGGGGTTGATCTCTAGTAGCACCCAAACATGGCAGGAAAAGAGACAGTGAACATGTTCTAGACAACAGAATTAAGCCAATTTGCTTCAAGGTGATAAGGGCATTGGGGAGTTTTATTAGTGTTTTGTTTTGTTTTTTGGTAATGTATTTTTTCTACAAGCACATAGTCGTAGGAGGTTACAAAGTTTCCTTTAATCTTGGCTGGACATGGTGGTGCACACTTGTAATCCCACAGGGGAGGCTGAGTCAGGAGAGTCACTTCAAAGTGTATGGTCAGCCTAGGCTACATAGTGAGTTTAGGGTCTCACCAGCTACATAGCAAGACCCTGTCTAAAACAGGAGAAAACAAACAACAACAAAACAATAAAAAACAAAACTCAGGAGCATGACAATAAAGGTGCTATAAAGGTACAGAAACATGAGTCTCCAGACCCACATTTATTTTTTAGAATATTTCTACTGATGAAGTATTAATTTTAATTTTATGAATTTTATTAAACAATGAGTACTTAACAGGATAAATACCACAAAAATATTCATTTTTAATGTTTGAGTTTATAAAAAAGCATCAAAATTTTCAACACTGAATATTTTTGATGTACAAAATTGAAAAAGGAACAACACAGGCAGGCATGATAGTGCATGCCTGGAATCCCAGCACTCAAGACACTGAGGCAGTTCAATCCCCCATGCCGCAAAAAAAAAAAAAAAAAAGAGGCAGAGGTAGGAGGATTGCCCTAAATTCAAGGCCAGCCTGGGTTACATAATGAGACCCTGGTTCAAAAAAAAGGGGGAGGGAGAACACAAATTCTTATATATACCACAATGAAAATACCAATAGCACTTTACAAAAATAATCTTTACTTCAGTTATCACCCCTAAAACAGTCTGCACTCATGACAACTGCACATTCCACACACACACACACACATCGCTTACACTGACGGCTCATGTGTTTTCTTTTCCTGGCCTTTTTATAGGACATACCTGACATCTCAGTGATTTGGTTGTTTTGTCAGGAGGTTCTTATACAGTGTGTAGGAACATAAAATATCAATAAAATAAGGTATTCAATTCTTAATATGTATTGTGCATTTAGAACTGACATCAACATTTTCACATCAGCTATGTACCTGCTTATAAAACCTAAAAGAGAACATCAGGAATAAATTCTTGTATGAACTACAGTGAAAATAAAAACAGAACTATACCACAAAAAATGAGCTGTGCTCCAACCTTCACCCAAGGCAGTCTTCCTAGGGTCTAGGAAAACCACCTGTGCCTTTTGGTTTGGCTCTGGGCTGTTTTACAATACATGGACTGTGTAGGTGACAGACTAGCTGGCTGTGGTGGGCACGCCAGTAATCCCAATGCTCTGGGAGGCTGAGGCAGGAGGATCACAAATTCTGGGCCAACCTGGGCAAGATCCTGTCTCAAGAAATAAAAAAAGGCTGGGAATGTAGTTCAATGTGAAGGGCCTGGCTTCAATCCCCAGTACAGCAAAACAAAGAAATAAGTCAGTAATAAGTGGCTCATTTATGGTAACAGTAACTTCCACTGCTTATTTTGTTCTAAATTCACTGTCAAGAATTTAAGACTGTGGTCTCTTTTATTCACAGCAAACCCTGTGGACACCATTACCAACAGGTTACAGGTGCCTTGTTTTCACTTCAAAAATTCCCAGTTACCATATTTTATTAACCTATTTTTCTGTGTGTATATGCACATGTGCTCATGGGTACCTATTGTATTGGTGATGAACCCAGGGCATGGTACATCGTCAGTCTTTCTCATTCATTCTTTTCTTTTTTGGTATGGGGGATCAAACTCACCACCTTGCACTTGCCAGGCAGATGCTTATGCCACTGAGCTAAATCCCCGACCCCTTCCTTCATTGCTTCCCTCCTTCCTTCCTTCCTCTTCCTCTTTGAGACAAGGTTTCACTATGCAGTTCAGTTCAGCCTGGACTTGAACTCATTTTTTAGCCCAGGCTGGCCTTCAACTCACAGCAATCCTAGTCTCAGCCTCCAAAGTGCTAGGATTATAGACATGTGCCACCATACCAGATGGCCTTTTTAATTTTGAGGTGGGGTTTTTACTGTTTGCCAGGATGGTCTCAAATTTCCTCTCCTGCCTCAGCCTATCAGAGTGCTGGGATTACAGGAAATCGCCACATCACTTGGCTGTAGTCTACTCTCTTTCCCCCAAGAGGTAAATCACAAAATTGCTAACAGCCTCAAAATGGTAAATTTTCTTCTGCTTTTGGCTGGTAAATTTTAGAAATCTTGGGCGTCTGTAATCTCAGGACACTGTAACAACAGATAATCCTTCCCATAGGTCAGAAAAGGAAAGTAGTCCTGTCCTTATTTCAAGTTTATGGCTATGTGTTTATATTTTTCAAAACTATTTGCTGGGATGTACCTCAGCAGTGCCTAGCAAGCACAAGGCCCTGAGATCATTCCTGGTACCAAAAAGCAAAACAAAACAAGAAAACCCAGACCAGGAATAAAGCTCAGTGGCACAAGTGCCTGCCTGGCAAGCACAAGGTCCTGAATTCAATTTCTGGTACAAATAAATAAACAACCCAAAAACCATTTGCTGCATGTTTTATGTTCCAGAAAGTTCATTTTAGCCAGGTTGTATGTGCCTGTAATCTCAGCACTCAGGAGGCTGAAGCAGGAGGATTGCTGCAAATTCGAGGCCAACCTGGTCTACATAGTGAATTCAAGACCAGCTTAAACTACACAGCAAGACCTTGTTTAAAAAAAAAAAAAAATTATATACAGGCCAAAAACAAGTCCCAGTAAAGTCCCAGATCTTGTGGATTTTTCAGTCAACAACTAGTTTTAAAATGCATTCAAAATTGTAGGGCTGAGGCAAAAGGTTATAACTTTTGAGTCCTGCACCAGAAACTTAGATACTTTCAGAGACTCTGCTTTAAAATAGAAATATCAAAAGATCTGGGGTTCAGTTTCCACTATCAGAAAACGGAACATGGTAAAGGTATCCCATAGGTAGGTCAGAACCCAGTGCAGTTCTTTTTTTTGGTATTGGGGATCAAACTCACGACCTTACCTTTGCCAGGCAGGCGCTAAAGCCACTGAGCTAAGTCCCCAGCCCCACCCAGTGCAATTCTACATGTAAAGAATTGTGACTGCCACAGAATCACGTAGTAAATGCTCAATAAACATTAGATATTTTTAGCATGCTTGAATAGGAACAGTTACCTATTGGGGATATGAAGAGCAACCACCGGTATTTCTTAGACTCAGCATAGAGGAAGATGGGCACTAACAGGCCTGGTGGCTCAAGCCTGTAATCCCAGCCACGAGGGAGGCTGAGCCAGAACTGCAAACCGTAGCCCAGCCTGGGCTACAAGATGAGCATAAGGCCTCAACTATATGGCGAGTCCTCGTCTCAAAAATCAAATGCAAGCCGGCTGTGGTGGCACACGCCTGTAATCCCAGCACTCGCGAGGCTGGGGCTGAAGGATCACTGTGAGCTCCTGACCAGCCTGGGCGACAAAAGTGAGCTCAAGGCCTGCCTGAACTGCACAGTGAGCACCTGTCTCAAAAAGGCAAAAAAACGAAAACAAAAAACAAAAAAATTATTCTGTTATTTATAAAAGCATAAACCCCATTATTATATGTAAGCCAAAGTAAAAGCACAACAATGAGAGGAAAACTTGGAGAAGGGCCCACAAGACCACACAGCTTCTCCCACCGTCCATACTGCTTCTTAAAGGACAACGCGCACCCCAGCACGGAAACAAGATGGAGGACAAGGCAGGTAAAGAAAAGACTCGGGGTGGGGGAGGGGGAGGAACGCATGAGTGGAACCCGACCTCCGCAGGAAGTCACTCAAAACGCAGGTCCTTCCGCACTATTGGCTTGACGCCCACCGTTTTTCCTTTTCCATTGGCTATCTTTCCCGACTTTAGGTCAAAATAGCCAATAACCTAAAACATCGGGGGCGAGCCCGCCCTTCCGCAAAGGAGGTGGAGCCTCAAGACAGGCAAGGCCCAGGGCGCTTGCGTGCGCGTGCGCACTCTCGGCCAATTTGAAGAGGCAGCAGGCCGGAGGCGGAGCTGCGGGTTCATAAATATTCATTACGTACCGTGTCGCGCCGTGCCCGCCCCTCTCGACTGTCGACGCTCGCAGCTCGCGCTCGGGCTCGCGATGGGGAAGAAGTCGCGGGCGGTACCCGGCCGCAGGCCCATCCTGCAGCTCTCTCCGCCGGGTCCCCGAGGAAGCACGCCGAGCCGGGACCCCGACCCGGACCCCGACCCCGAACCCGACGCCACGGCGGCCATACCCAACCAGCCCGCCCCGGTGGCGGCGGCAACGACGACGGCGTCCGCAGTCACGGCCGCCACGGCCCCCGACGACTGTACTTCTGAAGGTGAGGGTGCCCGGAAGCAGCACAGCCTGTGTCGGGAAGGCGGTGGGTGTCATGGCGGCCGCGAGGCGCGCAGGGAACCCGCGTCCCCCACGTCCTGGCGAGGCTGACGGGGTCTCCTCAGCGCCTCGCCCGTTTTCCTGTTTTGTTGAAGCAGATGAGTGTATGGATCGAGCTGGCGCACGCATGAGTCCAGCGAGGCGGGAAGCTGAGGCAGGAGGATTGCGAATTCGAGGCCATCCCAGGCCACAACTTATGTGAAACCCTGTCTCAGAAATTTAAAAAAGGGATAAAGGAGTAGTTAGTGCTAAAGCATCCCTGGATTTCATCTGCAGTATCTTTTTTTAAAAAGTTAACAAATCATTTTTGTCCTATCAGACAAAGCGAAAGTGTCCCCAAATTTAACAGGTGTCCCCAAAATTGATGTGGGAGTGGAACCTGTTAATTCCCAAGTATTTGTGTTCTCCCTTAAATGTAGAGGTCTGGAAAAACGTAATTTTGGGTTAACAGTTTGTGTGGCACATGCATGCAGGGATAGCATTTCCGGTGTTTAGAAGTCCCTTTAACTGCGGAGTAGTGTGGCGCTCGCCTGCTGAGGCAGGAGGATCCCAAGTTCGAGCTCAACCTGAGCGATTTAGGGAGTCTCAAAATAGGCAAAGAAAAAAAAATAGTCTGGAGCCTTGGAAATCCAAGATGAAGGCAGTGATCTGATGTTGCTGCTCTTTTCCCTGTCATCCTGTTGTTTAGTTTTGTTTTTTTATGCTGGGGTTTGAACCCAGGGCCTTCCCACTGAGCTGAATCCCCTTTTCTTTTGTTCATCTTTGAAATCTAGATGAGCAGGAAATGGTGGTGGAAGTGCCCAGAGTTGTTCAGAATCCTCCAAAACCAGTCATGACCACCAGACCCACGGCCGTGAAAGCAACAGGTAGAGTGATCTTTAATTGCTTTGCATTGTCTCTTAGATTTGGTTAGCTCAGCACAGATGTCAGGTTTCATTGACTGCTTTAGTGGTCACAATTCACATTTCCCCCATAAAGTGAAGACTTGTTGGTCTAGACACTTACAGCAGTGAAGAATTTGTTGGCTTTTTTTCTGTACCCAAAATGCTTGTACTATTTCTTCTAATGTGTGGAGTTTTGTTTGTTTTTTGAGGGGAGTTTCTGACCTTATAGTTTGTTACTGTATTTCCTCCAAAATAAGCCCTAGTGTGATTTTTCATAATGATGGTAATACAAGCCCTGCCCAAAAAATATGTCCCAGTTAAGCTCATCGCCCAGATGGATGTATTTAGTATGTCTGCTGTGGCACCCAATGAACGTATTGAGTTATAAAGTGATAATGTAATTCAGTGTGAATAATGTTGACATTAATACTTAAATGATAATATAAATTGTGATCGCTTGTACATAGCTGAACAGGTGCCTTTGGACAAGAGGTAAAGGCCCATGTAAACAGATGAACTCGAGACTTACTGCCGAATGACCAGAGTGCAGACACAGCACACGAATGGCATGTGCACTTAATACCTGACAGGGTGATTGTGTCTAACATGAGTCTTCATAACTCAATACGTAAAGTGTTGTAATGGATGTACAGTACTTAACGCACTAGTGTGAAATAAAATGCTTTCTGAATTCTGGTGCCTGCAGTTTTTTTGTTGGTTCTGTGTGTCCCATCATTCTTAACTGTCGTCATTTTTGTTGCCACCCTTGTCTCATAAGTCTTCGATTAACACTTGATTTAATGGTAGATTTAAAGGGAATAATATTTTGACCCCCAGACAAGATGAGTGCAAAAAGAAAGAGCTATTCCGTCGAGTACAAGAAGGGCATCGTGGAGGACTCAAGGGGCAAGAATCTTACGGCTTTCTGCAAGGAGAAGCAGTTGGATCTCCGCATGGTCCGGAAGTGGCGCTCGGAGTACGAGAACCTCAGTCAGCAAGTGGACGAGGGGAATGCAAAGAAGCGCAAGTGTGGGTCAGGGCGGCAAGCCTTGTTCCCTGAGCTGGAGGATATTGTCTGCGAATGGATTGCCGACAGGGGCGCCAAGGCTCTGGTTGTGCGCAGGGCTGATATTCAAGCCTTCGCCCTGGCCGTGGCACCACAGTTAGAAATCTCTCCTGATGAATTCAAGGCGTCTCAGCATTGGCTAGACGGCTTCCTTCAGCGTTACCATTTGCTCTGTCTCTAGATGGGCAGTACTACTGTTCAAGCTGCAAGACCTAGGGTTACTAAGAGTGCTTGTGTTTGAGACCCTTTGCTGGTCTGGACTTTCCTAACTCTCTGTGACTCCTGTGGATGGAACTGCAGGGTTCGTGGGCCCAGGATCTCAAAGGATAGTAGATATGAGGGCCCCTCACCATCTGTGTTCCCCCCACTGAGGACAGACGCACACGTGTTACCTGTATTTCAGCAATTTGTATGGCTGGAAAGAAGTTGTTGTTCAGGTCACAAAAGACAAAACTGAAGCAGGCAATTTTTTCATGGAAGCAAGAGTGCCCATTGCAGCAAGCAATGATGTGAAAGTGGCTCAATCGAACGCTGCCACTTGTTTGACCATGTTTGCGAGTAGGAGTCAACCAGTGCTCACCACACCAAAGACAGAAGAACTTGCTCACATAGAAAAGAATAGATGATGTGGCTCCTATGGTAGTGACTGCCTCTCTCCAGGCTTTTGATGAACAGTGGCTCAAGGACCATGTGCACATGGAGGTCAGTGATCGTGCTGAAAACAGGATGGAGAGAAATCAGCATGGAGATGTGGTAAAGTCCACAGGTGGTCATGACGTGGATGAAGAAATCTTGGGTTAAAATGACTGGCCACTGAGTTGCCAGAGCACTGTGAGCAGCTGTATGCACAAGAAGGCTTTTAAGGAGAGCTCTACTGCAGGACATGAGAGACTGAGGACAAAAGTTCTGTAGGAAAGAGGAGTCACAAAAAGTTCAGGCTGCAATTTGGGGTTTGGAGAGTGCCGAGATGTCCTAGATAATGACATGGCTGTATTTGAATGAATGTAGATTTCTGTGCATGAATAAATGTAGATTGTCCTTTGTGAGTAAGTGTAGGTTGTTGTACATGAAAAAAATAAGACATCCCTTGAAAATGAGCCATATTGCATCTTTTGAAGCAAAAATCACTATAAGACTTGGTCTTATTTCAGGCGGAAATACAGTAGGTAGCCCAGGCTGGCCTCAGACTTGGAATTTTGCTTTAGCATCCCAAATACCTGGGATTGCAGGTATGGACCACTACTCTCAGCTCCTGATGTTGCTTTGTGACTACCATCCTGGTTGTCCTACTAATACTTTTCCTTTTGGGGGTACCAGGGGTTGAACTCAGGACCTCGTGCTTGCCAGGCAGGCCCTTGTGCTGCTGAGCTAAAACCCCTAGCCCCCTTTTGTTTGTTTTCTAACAGTCTGTCTCTTTTGGTACCTGGCATATATTTGGAGCTGCAGGTTGCTCCTGTGAACATTAATAAGCATAAAAGAATATTTCCAACAGTGGCTTTATTGTTAGGTTCAGATCATCACTCTAGCATTCGCTATAGGACTAAAGAACAATTATGGGTTGGGCTGAACCTCATTTTAAATGTCTGTAAAACAGATTTTATACCCCTGAGTTATTTTGAGAATTATATAAATTCCTAACATAGTAGGTTTAAGGATGTTAGTTTGCTTTGCATTTTATTTCATGTATGGGGGAGGGTTGGGGAATTGAACCCAAGCCTTGTGTGAGATAGGTAAGCTCTCTACCACTGAGCTACAACACCAGTTCCATTTCAGATAACTGGAAAGATTAAAATGTTTCCATACAGTATATTACAAAAGATAAGCCCTGCCAGGCATGACTAATTCACAGCACTCTGGGAGGTTGAGGCAGGAGGATCACAAATTGAAGCCCAACCTGGACAACTTTTAAAACATATGCCCAGATCCCAGGTTTAAGCATTGGTTGTGAAATTTCAGAACTACATAATACTACTTTGTATTTGCAAACTGCTGTACATATATTGTTTGGTTTGAGTCTTCACTAAGAATTGTGAAGATGGACAGAAGGCCAGTGTTTGTGGAAGAAGTGACCAGAGCTGCTGCGTCAGCTAAGCCCTCGACGTGTGATAGACAGAAAGGTCTTCATTTCTCTCAGCTCCTGTACTGTGGCAGATGTTGCTTTTATTTGGTTCCTACACACTAGTTGGTATAAAGCAGAAGGAAATGTCTGTCAAACAAGAGCCACTGAGAAGCAGTTTTCCTGTATTTGCTTGGATTTGTGTAACAACTATTAAAGTAGATACAGAATTCACTTTCTCTTTCTTTTTTTCTTTTTTGCAGTTCTGGAGATCAGTCCCAGGGCATTGTACACCTGGCAACTGCTCTAGGGGTCTGCTGATCTAATTTAATTTTTTTCCTAATTGGGAATTGAGCTCATGACCTTGCACTTGGCAGGCAGTCACTTAACCACTGAGCTAAATCCCTGGCCCTTTCCTGATCTAATTTAATAGGCCTTATTTTAAATTTTTTCCTGAGGTAATTTCACATGAAACACCATAACGTCTTGAAAAGAAGGGTTACTTTGGTTCCATAGAGGATGGGGGGATCCTTGAGTCCCTGGAATTGTGGGGCCCAGTGTGTGTCCTGGGGCAAGTGTTTACATGGAATATTTTAATTCCCTATAGTTTCTCTGACCTGAAAAGGTTACAGAAATCCAGTTGAGCCTGGCATGGTGGTGCACATCTGTCATCCCAGCACTTGGGAGACTGAGGAAGGAGAGTTGCCTTGAGTTCAAGGCCAGTCAAGGCTACTTGGCGAGACCCTGTCTCAACCAAAAAGGAAGAAAAATTCTAGTTGAAACAACATGTGTTCAGCACCGATAAGGCCTTTACCTTCAAGATCCATCAGTGCTCAGTATCACAGAGTTTCTCCATTTTGAATTTCCTCCTATTACAGTTCTGCTCTTGCAATGCTATATATTACCCCATGTTCAGAAATTCAGGAAAAGGCCTGAAAGGGGTAGGAGAAATATATTTGATAACTGAGACATAGAAGCTCAAAACAGCCACCTAAAGCCTTTTAATGGTTAAATTGCAATGTTTCATCAAAAAATATGGGCCTTAAAAATTATTACTGGCCAGGCATGGTGGTGCATGCTTGTAATGCCAGCACTTTGGGAGGCTGAGGCAGGAGTTCAAGACCACCCTGAGCTGCTGGGGATTTAGCCCAGTGCAAGCACAAGGTCATGAGTTTGATCCCCAGTACCAAAAATAATAATTACTGTATATACATGGCCATGAATCTCCCACACACACCCAAATCCTCTCCTTGCTTTAAACACACTCATCTTTTTTTTTTTTTTTTTTTTTCTTTTTGAGATAGGGTCTTACACAGTTCAGGCTGGTCTTGAGCTCACCATGTAACCCAGACTGGTCTCAAACAAGCAATGATCGTCCTGCCTCAGCCTCCCAAGTGCTGGGATGACAAGGCATGCACCATCGCGCCCTGCTCCCATAAGCTGGGGCAAGTGTATTTACGTGGAGCATTTTAATTCCCGATTTCTCTGACCTGAAAAGGTTACAGAAATCCAGTGACTGCTGCTGCCAAGTGCCTCTCAGTGGAAAGGCAGGCTAGAGACACGACAGTATCCTCATCCATCAAATCTGGCACTGTGTGGCTTCTGGTTCTTCTCCAAAATCAAAGCCACAAAAGGGAAACCTTTGAATTGGTTCAGGATATTAAGGCAGTCACAATGAAACAACTAAGGGATACTCACAAGCCTAGAGGACTCCAGAGCCGCTGCAGAACATGGCAGGAGCCATGGGATAAGTGCGCTTGAGCGAAGGAGTGGGCTTTGAAGAGGATTCATGACTTTGATCACCTCTTTTGGTTTGGTGTAGTTTTCTCTGAGGTAGGGTCTGATGTATAGCTCAGCCTGGCTCAGAAGTGATCCTTCTGCCTCAGCTTCTCCCATACAGGGATTACAGGTGGTGGCTGCCATCACACCTGGCCATACTTCATATTTGGGAACTTGATATTTAGAGCACTTAATTTACATTCCAAAAAGTACCTAAGGCTGGTTTAGTGACTTGTAAATTGTGGGTTAGGTTCCAGTGTGTGAGTAAACTACATCCAGGATGGTGCTGTGCAGGTTTGCAGGGCATGTGCCTTTCCAGTCCCAATCTTTTCCTGCTTGCTCCTAGGCGGGCTGTGTCTGCTCGGGGCCTATGCTGACAGCGATGATGATGAGAGCGATGTTTCTGAGAAGCCGGCGCAGGCCGAGGAGGCCAACGGGAACCCGACAGCTGACATCGACAGCACCCTGGCCAGCTTCCTGGCGGTGAGTGCTTTAGGCTGCGCTGAGATGCTGGGGGTACTTGTTGGGCTCTGTCTCTTCTCTGCTTTTTTCCCCTCTCCCGTTGTATACTCATTGGAAAGCTCAGGGAAGAAGAGGGTGGAGGAATGGAGGCTTTGGGGAGCTCTGTCACTGCAAGAGAGGTTTTGGGTTTTGGTTTGCTTTTGTGCAATGCTAAGGTGGTACCCAGGGCCAAGCACTCTGCCACTATGATGCATTCCCAGCACTGAAAAACAGTTGTGCTTGCAACAGTGGAGAATCGAGCATAAGCAATTGCCAGCTCCTTGGTGTATGGCTCTGGGTCACCAGCGTGTGTGTTACTATTCCCACTTCAGGAGATCGATGCCATCACAGCTCCTCAACCTGGGCCACCTGCAGGAGCTTCAGCCCCACCTCCAACTCCACCTCGCCCAGAGCCCAAAGAGGCAGCCACGTCTACCCCCAGCTCTGCTGCATCCAATGGCACCAGCACAACCACAGCTCCAGAGTGGCAGTATGATACGCAGTGCTCCCTGGCAGGAGGTTAGCCCCAGCCTGGGGTCCACATGGGGCTCTAGCAGCCTGGGCTCAAGGATTGGGACTCAGGGCATTATAGGGGAGTAGGATAGGGCACTTGGGAACTGTGTGATATAATTCCTACATTTTGAAAAGTAATTGCTGGTGGATTATGCAAGGTGAGGGGGGAAAAGCCAGTATTTAAAAAACATTTTTGAACAAGCAAATAGCTTTGTTTTATGTTCCTCGGGGTTGGACTCAGGGCCTTATACATACTAGGCAAGCACTCTACCACCCAGCTACGTACATGTCCAGCCTGCAGGCTTGCTTTTTTTTTTTTTTAATCTACTGGAGATCGAATCCACGATTGTGTGCTTGCAAGGCAGGCACTTATGCTGCTGAGCTAAATCCCCAGCCCCCTGCAGGCTGCTTTCCCCACTGAGTACAATGGTGGATGAGTGCCTGCTGAATGCATGTCCTTGCTTCAGGAGCAGAGTTTTCAGCTGTAAGCTTGCCCAGTGGCTGTGTTCCCCCAGGTTCAGGTGGCAGTGTTGGGATGCTTTTGGTAGTCACAGTGCAGGGTTGTGAGATTGGCTAGATGGCAGCCCCCAAAACTGCAACAGTGCTGAGGTGGAGACACTGGACTGTGACATGCCTTGTGCCGCTCATGATGTTTTTTCTCTCACAGTGGGAATTGAGATGGGAGACTGGCAGGAAGTATGGGATGAAAACACTGGCTGCTACTACTACTGGAACACACAGAGCAACGACGTCACCTGGGAGCTGCCCCCCTACCTTGCCACCCAGGTCCAGGGGCTGCAGCATTACCAGCCCGGGTAAGCAGCCTGGGAACGGGCTGGCGAGGCCTTCGGGACTTGTTCTGCATCAGTGGACTTTGTCTTCAGTTTCTCTTACTAGCTTTGTTTTCTAGTTCTGGAACTGGTGCTGAATCTAGTTTCGTGGTAAATGCAGATACATATATGAAGGAGAAAGCAGTTCCTGTCTCTACTAGTAAAAGTGGACCAGTCGTAGCCAAGCGAGAAGTTAAAAAGGTCAGTATCATGAGTTAGCTCTTCCTGTCCACTGAAGGTGACGCAGTCCCTGTGCCTGTTTAGCAGCCTGGGCGTGCTCTTAATCATGCTTTCTCTCTACATTCCTGGCTGGTGCAGCCACAAGGACTTTCTGGGCCACAGAGTCCAGGGCTCAACCCACCAAGCAAGGGACTCAAGTCCTCAGCCCCACTTCTGATAGAACCATTCTGCTGTCCCAGGCTCCACATAGGGTTTGCTGAGATTCAAAGATCAGGTACCTTAAAATGACAGATGGGATGTCCCAGGATGCCTGGGACCAGAAGGGCTAACAAATGGAGGAAATTATTTTGGAGTTTGGAGTGCTCTTGCACAGTGCAGAGATATCTTGGGTGTGGACCAAGTCTTAAATGCAGAATTTGTTTACATTTCACTTGTACCTTGTACACACAGCCTGAAGGTGATTTTTGTTTTGTGTTTTTCGTATCTGGGATCCACCTCATGACCTTACACTTGCCAGGCAGGTACTTGTGCCCCTGAGCTATATCCCTGGCCCCCTCCTGAAGATGATTTTACCACATATTTGTGGTGTCTTTGTTTTTATTTGTTGTTGTTTATTTTGAGGGATTTGTTACTTTTTGTGTGTGTGTGACCAGGACTTAAGCAATTCAAGCTTGGCTTTGAACTCTGAATCCTCCTGCCTCAGCCTCTTAGGCATTAGAATTATAGGCATGTGCCAGGACACCTAGTTAGTGGATCTGTGATTTTTTTGCAATACTAAGACTTAAATCTGGGGCCTTTAGACTGAGCTACATCCCTAGCCCCCCTGTCTTGTTTTATTTTTTGAGACAGGGTATCACTAAGTCCCTGGATTGCTCAGGCTAGGCTTAACTTGCAGTCCTCCTGCCTCAGCTTTTGGAGGATTAGGGTTATAGGTATATACCTGTGTCTGTCTGTGACCAAGCTCTTGCTCAGAATGCTCGGGTTCCAGAGCATTCTAGGATTTCAGGTTAAGATTGCTTGACCTCCACTAGTGATGGTGAACCTTTTAGAGCTTTCAATGACACAAGCAACCATACCATAGTTATACTACCATGGCCATATAATGACAGCTGAGCATTTTTGTATCCTCATCAGTAAGTAAAGGAAGTTATGACCTGTAAAGTGAGAGTGTGAAGGGTTTATCTGATATTTGAAAATGATAGTTTTTTTGTGTCAGATACCTTGAATTCACTGTGTAGCCTGGCCTTGCCTGAAACTTGTGGTAATCCTCCTGCCTCAGCCTCCCAGGTACTGTGATTAGATGGACCTGTGCCACCACATCTATCCTCTTCCTTCCTTTCTTTTTTTTCCCAGCAGTACCAGGGATTAAACCTAGGTCCTTTGCCCTGAATTTGTACATAGTCCCTACCCACAACATTGTTCTTTTGCTGGGTGGCACCTGAATTTTGCGACCTTCAGTCCTCCTGCTTCCATATTCTGGAGCACCAGGGTCACAGTCTTGTGCTGCCACCACCCAGCTCTAGTCACCATCTCCATACTGTGCCATTGTTCGTGACATGTGTGCACACGCACGTATGTGTGTGTGAGTGAGATAGTATACATGCACACCCTGTGTGGCTATCAATGGTTTTGCCCATCCAGTGCTGAGCACGTGGTGGACTGCGTGCTGAACGCCGCCCGCAGCCCATTCTGAGCCCAGCTGCATCCTCTGCAGGAGGTGAATGAGGCCGTGCAGGCACTCTCCAACAGTGAGGAGGAGCGCAAAGGGGTGGCAGCAGCTCTGCTGGCTCCTCTGCTGCCAGAGGGAATCAAAGAGGAAGAAGAGCGGTGGCGGAGAAAGGTGATCTGTAAAGAGGAAGCACCCGTGGCTGAGGCGAAGGATCCGAGCGCTGTCCCAGAGGAGGCCACAGCCCCAGGAAGGCCACCGGAAGTCTTGCTGGACGGCAGCGAGGAGCCCGCCCAGGAGGACCTGTGCAGTGTAGTGCAATCCGGGGAGAGTGAGGAGGAGGAGGAGGAGCAGGACACCCTGGAGCTGGAGCTCGTCTTGGAGAGGAAAAAGGTGAGGTGCTGCCCTGCTGCTCTGGCAGGGGCACCATGGCTCTGAGCTGGGCAGGGCTTGGCTTCCCTGGGGCTGGATGGGCTGCAAGTCCATGTCTGGTGAGCTTCTAGGCAGCAGCCAGTAAATGTATCTCTGAAAAACCTATTTTCTGTCTTTTCTCCTTGAGGCGGTTTCACCTGCTACCACCGTAAAAAGTCCAGCATGAAACAAGGTTTTATGTGTTTTCTTTCTTTTCTTTTGGCTGTGCTGGCGATTGAGCCTAGGGTCTGGCACATGTTAGATGATAACTGAACGAATTCTTCCCACTAGCCCTTTTTAAATATAAGTTTTTGCTCGTTGTATTTTGATACAGGGTCCCACTATGTAAATCAGGCTGCCTTTGAATTCATGGCGATCTTCCTTCAGCCTCCTTAGTGCTGGGAATTCAACTTTTGTGACTGTAGTTGGGGCCATGCAGTTACCGGGCAGCACAACAGTGTGGTGCCCACCACCCAGCTGGGATGGAAAGCTGTGCTAAGCAGTGCTTACTGCTCTCAGAAGTTTCTCATCCTAAGAACTCGGCCATGACTCTCACTCCAGCTGTTGCAGATGTACATGTTGAGAAACCTTGTATGACACAGTCACAGTATCAGTCATGGTGTGTGGCTTTGGCTTTCTTCATCTTCTAGGCAGAGTTGAGAGCCTTGGAGGAAGGAGATGGCAGCATGTCAGGGTCGAGTCCCCGTTCCGACATCAGCCAGCCAGCGTCTCAGGACGGGGTGCGCAGACTGATGTCTAAGCGAGGGAAGTGGAAGATGTTTGTTCGTGCGATGAGTCCGGAATCCACCAGCCGCAGTTCTAGCAAAACTGGACGGGAGACCCCAGAGAATGGAGAAAGCGGTAATCGCACCACATGTTAACTTCATTTCTATGCAACACTAGGAGTTGGGGGTGAGCCTTTCTGCCTGCAGAGTAGGCACTGATCCAGGGCACAGCTCACAGCCCTGGGCAGAGAGAGCAGTGTACTCCCACACCATCCTACTCTGTTCCCTTCTCTACAGAGCAGGTGGCAGCGCTGCTGTCCTTGGGGGTTTATGCTGGGAGGTTATGCTTTCCCCATTCTGCTCACCATGGGCAACGAGCGGAGAGGGCGGCCAGGGGTGTGTGTTCATCACACTCCAAGCCAGCTCCCATATGCAGGAAGTGAGAGCGGCTGTCTCTATTGCTCAACACAGATGGTGGAGACAGGTGAGCTCCCTGCTGTCCCCTGTTCCCAGTGGGTAGACAAAGATGGGGCACAAGCCCAACCTCAATAAAGCTAATGTTTTTATCTTCATCTGGCCCCAATTCTGTAGTGGAAAGTTAGCAGCAAGTTTGAACACCAAATCTTTGATCAGTGTGCTTAGCTGAGATACTTTGGCAGGTCCTATTACTACCCAAAAACCCCCATAGGTAATAAACAGATACAGGTATTTGCCTTTGAATCTTTGTCTATTAACAGTACAAAAGAACATGAAGTAAACTCTAAAAGTTGCCAGTTTTATTCTCACTCCCTGCGTTTCTTACACCTGCTGTGTGTTTGGGGGCTGGTATTTACATTTTCTTATTTCAACCTCTGGCAGTACTGGAGGTTGAGCCACATTCCTTGTCCTTTTTATTTTGAGTCAGGGTTTTACTGATGTTGGCGTTGAATAAGTGATCTTCCTGCCTCAGCTTGGTTATGTAGCTGGGATTACAGGTGTGTGGTCATGTACCCAGTTTGGGTAATTCAAAAGTAATACTACTATGATTTTGGAAACTTTATCCCTGCCCCTTCCAACTTGTCATTAGTACTGAAGATGGAACCTAGTTCCTTCTTGCTGACCCATACCCCAACCACCCCCTCCCTGTAATTAATTAATTTATTTATTTATTTATTTATTTTTGTCTCGAGACTTGAATTTAGGACCTTGTGCTTGCCAGGCAGGCACTATACTGCTGAGCTATATCCTGGGCCTCCCCTATAATTTTGAGATACGGTTTCTCTGAGATTGGGTTTGAGCCCACAACCCTCCTGCTTCAGCCTACCAAGTTCAGGGTTTACAACTCTATACCACCACACCTGACTAGAACTTTCAGCAGTTGAGAAGAACAGACAAAGAAGAGAGAACTCTTCTCTTTCAGATATTGCTATTCTTCGTGTTAGATGTTTTCATTTTAATTTCATGTTTGGTTTTGTTTTTTGGGGGGTTTTTTGGTACATTTTAGTTACTCATGATGATGATGTTTATCATAGGGGATTTGTACCTACCTGTACATGGTATTTCTTGCTGCTGCTTTGTGTTTCCCAGTCCCCTCCCTCTATTTTCAAAAGCTTTCTTTCCATGTTTTCCTTCTGTTCTCCCCCAACCCTGCACTCTTTTTTTTCATCCTCCCCCTTGTTTTGGTTTTTGAGATGAGTGGTTAATTTTGCATTTTCTTTTGCAGCAATTGGTGCTGAAAACTCAGAAAAAATAGATGAAAATTCAGATAAAGAGACAGAAATAGAAGAATCTTCAGAGAAGATAAAAGTACAAACGATACCTAAAGTAGAAGACGACCAAGATTTGAAAGTATGTACATTACTGAGTATAACTTCACAAACGTTTTTTAAAACACCAACCATTAAATTAGTTTTCATTAACATGTCTACTATGTTGAAGCCTAAATTGAAAACCTGTGTTTTTCCTATTAAGTGAAGAAGTTCTATTTTAAGGTTGAAACAAGAAAATTACAGGACCAGCTTGGTGCTGAGAAAGAAAATAGTGATGCTTCTGTGTTGTTAAACCGTGTTTTGATTTGTTTTGTTTTGTTTCCTGTATTAGTTTCAGATAGGAGAGCTGGCAAATACCCTGACAAGTAAATTCGAGTTCCTAGGCATTAGCAGACAGTCCATCTCCAACTTCCATGTGCTGCTCCTGCAGACTGAGGTGAGCTTTGTTACAGATCATGTGCATGGAAACGCTGCGTGTTAGCAGTCTGTCCTGCCAGCTTTTCATCTGAAATTTTATCTTTTGATTTTTTTCTTGAGTTCAGAGCTGGCCTTGAATTCGAAGTGATCCTCCTGCCTCAGCCTCTTGAGTGCTGGGATAATAGGTGTGCACTACCATTTGCAAAGTAGTTTTTTATGTTAAATTATAAAGGCTCAGGAAATAAAACTTAATTAGTCAAAGCAAAATGTCATGAAGGTAAATGCTGATGGTTAGGTATACTGATACTTCCTTCATTAAGCATGCATTTTAATAAAGATCAACCCCTATGCGCGCTGTGGATGGAACCTAGAACTAGGTGGCCCCCTGCACCCAGCCCATTCATTTAGGTAGTTATTGGTGGCACCTGGGATTGAACGCTGCGCTCTCATATCCCCAGCCCTTTGGGAAGTGGTATTTGAGACAACCTCGCCTATATTCTACGGTAGCCTTCGGTAGTCCTGCTGGCTCAGCCTCCCAAGTACTGGGATTACAGGTGTGTACCACCACACAAACTCTTTACAGTATTTTGTGTTGTCAGACAGTCTTACTAGTTATCTAGACTGGACTGAAACAGCGATCCCTTTACCTCACTCTAATAGGTGCTGAAGTTATAGATATGCACTAGCTTGTACACCTAATATTTTTAGCTTTGCTCTTTAAAAATACTAAGTTGGACTGTCTACCTGGGGGAAAAAGCCAAAGAAAGTAAGAAATAAAGTCATGGGGATGATTCATCCTACATTCAGAGGAGAGAGCTGGTGCTCCCTGTTTGCATTAAGCCATAAAGTGTCCTTGGTATGCAAATAGCCTAGCATCCGGTCTGATTTTTCAGTGCAAATCAGGCTTGTTTTGAAATCCATGTGCTCAGCCCAGTGCATACCTGGGCCTTAAGTTTGTGTGCTAGCCCTCTTGTGTGCTTACCAGGCCGTAGCCTCCCAGAGTAGACAGGGAACACTTAAATAAAAGAGAAAAGAGGTATGATTTTCAGGCTCTAGGAGGATCAAAACGCTGTGACAAGAGTTTAAGATTCTCTGGAGGCCCAGACTGAAACTTTCTCTGGGTGGGCCATGTTTGGTTTTCAAACAAGGGAAGGGCTTAGAATGGAAAATGAGGGAAGCTGAGCAGGACCTTGGGAGTCAGCTCAAGGACTTTTCCAAGTAATGAAGTATGTTAATTTAGGAGAACTAGCTTATCTGCCTTCATTTCTGGAGTGAGATGCCCACAACTGCAGTCTCTCCAGTTAATTGGGGTGGAGCCAGGCATCCTCAGCTGTGGCTTTGTCTTGTCCTTTGAGCCATCACAGCATCTCAGGCCTCAGCTAGGACTGGTGATTCATAGAGGTTCACTTGCTGAGAATCCTCAGTCCATCTCCAGACAAGGGGCCTAGGCTTGGGGCAGACTCAAAAGTAAACAGACAAAGCCAATTGGTTCCTTTTAAATCCTACTCTGAGCCATTTCATAGTGGTCTCCTTCAGTTGCGTCCTTCTCCGGCCTGGAGGATACGTGGAGCACATCCTCGCTGTCTGGGTCCCCTTCCCATCTATAAAAGATCTACCTCCCACCGGGCGTGGTGGCTCATGCCTGTAATCCCAGCACTCTGGAGGCTGAGGCAGGAGGATTGTTGTGAGTTCAAGACCAGCCTGGGCTACAAAGTGAGCTCAAGGCCAGCCTGAACTGCATAGAGACCCTGTCTCAAAAAGACAAAAAAAAAAAAAGATCTACCTCCCTTTACATGTTTTCTGTCTTTTTTGTTTTTAAGATGATTTGTACTTGGGGTTTGTCCTACAAGAGAAGTCATGTGACACTTAAGTTTGTGTCTGATTTATTTTTGAGTAATGTTATGCCACCCGTATGACTAGATACGGCCCCTCCACCCAAAAAACTTGAAGCACGATTTCTTTTCCTCTCTGGTATGTTTTGTCAGTAGAGCAGTAGAGCGAAGTGGAACACTAAGTCCCTCTTCTTTCTGTCTCCTGATGGAACTTTTCATTTCTATCCTTGCTCTAGACTCGAATTGCAGACTGGCGAGAAGGGGCTCTTAATGGAAACTACCTTAAACGAAAGCTTCAGGATGCAGCAGAACAACTAAAACAGTATGAAATAAACGCCACTCCTAAAGGCTGGTCCTGCCACTGGGACAGGTACGCACTCTTCTCCCCCTCTCACCTTTCACCTTTGACACCTCAGACATGATTTGTGATCCACCGCCGCGTGACGCCCTGGTGGCCTGGCCCGCCTAGAGACTGACGCTGCTGCAGTTAGCAGCCGGGCAGGCTGAGGGCCACATGCAGAGTCCGGGCCAACCACACAGCAGAGAGAGCAAGAGTGTTTACAGCGTGCCGCGTAACGGATTTTTTCCCAAGATCGGACCAAGCCAGTGTTTCCTCTCCAGAATGCACGGAGTAGGGCGGGCTTGGGGGCTAAGCGCATGCGAGAGCTCTGTGCGCTTTACAGGACCTCTGGAAGCTCCTACTCCTGATTAACCTCGGCGAAGTTAAGGAAAGCTTCGTGGCTGAAGATGTGAATGAAGAACAAGATTACTATCCTCTGCCAGCAGGTCAGATGAAAACATTTCTTTTTATATTTGGCTTTTCTTGATTTTTTTTTTCGTTATTTGAAATCTTTGCTCTTTTATTTTTCAGCTCCCAGATCCTCTCCCTCTCTTTAGCTTTCACTGTGTTTGATATCAAGAATATGAACTGTGAATTCCACGGTCCAAGAGGGGAAGAGTCACCTTTCACAAACTGCGCTGTTCTCTTCTTTCGAAGGGAAACTAGTGTTCTAGGCGATTGAGTCCCTCCATTAATGAAACTCGGCACCCTGTTACTCATTGGCAAAAAACATAGATGTCAGAGTCGTGTGCTGGAGCGAGAGGGTGCAGGACTATATTCACAGAGCTGCTGGCAGTGCAAATAGCTTTGAATTCTCCTTGGTTCTCCCTCCTCAGTGGTCAAAGCTCTTTGTTGCCTTTGTGAATAGCAGTCCATAAGAGGAGGTTCGTCCCTGTGAGCGCACACTGCTGCCCCGGGACAGGACCGAGTGCATGTGTCCCTGTAGGGGAGTGGGCTTTAAAACCTGTGTTTTCTTTCTTGTAATTTAGGGATCATAGACGGTATTTCTATGTAAACGAGCAATCGGGCGAGTCTCAGTGGGAGTTCCCAGATGGCGAGGAGGAGGAGGAAGAAGGTCATGCACAAGAGAGTAGAGATGAAACTCATCCTAAACCCAACTTGAAAGACAAGCCCGGCACTGAGTCCAGTTCCACAGAGTCCTCCGAGAATCCTACAGGTGAGACAGTTTACTCTGGACAGCAGTGACTTTTAAAAAGTCACTAATTTACTGTAAAAGAAAAGAACTTTCAACATAAACTTAATTTAGAAGACATGAACTAAAAGAATGTATGAGTTACACTAAAATTAAGGCTGCTTGGAAATCAGCATAACATATATCAGGCTGTGCCCAAAAACAAAAAAATGGGCCCACTGCATATTAGCTGGGCTCTGTGGGGGTGCCTGCACCCCTCAACACTGGGATCTGACACTGAAATCTGAGTTGTAGCCTAGCGTGGGCAACTTAGTGACTTCGTGCCTCTTTGTCTCAAAATAACAAGAGCTACACTGGGAATGTACCTCAATGAGAAGACCCTGGGGTCAGTCCCTAATACCACAGAACAAAAAGAAAAAAAGATTCCATGTAGAAAACATGCAATGGTACCTCTATAAAGTACAACTTTATTTCACATAGTTGTTAAAAATAATACACACGGGGGCCTGGAATTTAGCTCAGCAGCACAAGCACCTGCCTAGCAAACATGCAGTTATAAGTTTGATCCCTGGTACCCCCTCCTCCACCAAAAAAAAATACACATTTTTTTAAAAAGCCCCTAGATTGTTATAAATATATCACAGAGAAAGCTGTGGGTCTCCAAATACAGGGGTATAGTCACGAAGGACCCAGGTAGTTGAGTTGAGCAGTATCTGGTGGCTGGCGGAGCTGTCAGTGTCTGTGTGAGACTTGTCTCTTCTGTTGCCATTACCACCACAGTTCCTAGCTCCTCTAGTCTTTAACATGTCATTGGTACAATACAAATGAGAATGATGGGGAAAAAGGCTATGAACTAGTACCATATTTTTTTCAGAAGAGCTAGATAATTGCTCGTTTAAAAAAATGCAGATAGTATTTCTCAGTCACTTTCCTCATTGCTGGGACAAAATAGGGAATGAGAGGTTTATTTTGGCCCCAAGGCAAGGGGACTAGTGTAAGGGCCGGCTTTGGAGGAAGGCTAGTCCCCGCCTGGTGGCTTACAGGAAGCCAAGGACAAAGAGGCACCCAGGAGAGAGATGAATACTTCTGAGTCACACCGCTGTGACCAGTTCTTATCTTCTAAGAGTCAGTTGTGATAGCGCCCCACAGCGGACCCCTCCAGAGACCTGCCTGTGAGCCTGTGACACTAGAGGCAGTCTTGGTTCAAACCTTAGCAGAAGTCAAGCATCCAGAAGTCACCCATTTATGCTACTCTGCAAAAAACTGAGTTCGCTGCACATTCTTGTTTTAACAAGAAGCTTTCATGGTTCCTCAGTTACTGTGAGAAAGGAGCTCTTGAGAAGAGTCAGAACTTGATTGACATTGTAAAAGAACTACATTTGTCCTGTGTCCATCTGACTTGGAATGGCAATAAGTAAATGATGAAGCAAGGACTGATTAACAAACAGCCTTCTGATCTTAAAACATGTTCACTGGTTTTTAAAGTGGCAGAAGAAGGCAAGAGTTTGGAGTGGCCTCTAACATAGTAGAACTAGAAAATACAGACGTGGCGAGTTTGTTGGTAAATGGCCAGTGAAGAGCTGACTCTTACCTTTCCCCTGTCGGGGACAGTGCTTTGAAGGCCACTGGCTGCTAAGTCCCACTAGCAGAGCTGTGGTTAATATACCAGATGATACCAACAGTGTCCCACAGGACCAAGCACCTTAAGCAGCCCAGACACCACAGTCAAGTCCCCTGAACCAAATGTGGTTTCAGAAGGGATTGGAAGGGCGGCTTGAGAGTTCATGCGAACAGTGTTTCCTGGCAGGCAGGGATCCACTTGCCCTTGTCTGCCATTTCTTCTGTGTACTTCACCTTCTTTGGGAACCAGGGGCAGCCCTGTCTGCTGCCCTCAGTCAGGCTGCCAAGCAGGTGGCTCTGCTCCTGACCACTCGCCACCCATGTCAAGTTGTTTTCTGCAGTTACTACAGCTACAGTAGAGAACACCTCAGAGTTAAGGCCCTGTTGGCAATGCGCATGGGTGGTATAAGGTAGTGAAAGGTGGTAGCCACTCTCAGTTGATTAAATTGTGTTGCAGGAGAAAAAAAAGAAACACTGATAAACTGACATTTGTTTTCAAGCCTTTCTGTTGAGTGTCCCAGAATGTGATAAGCTTTGTCGAAATAAAATCCAAACCAGCTGAGCATGGTGGCACACGTCTATAACCCAGCACTCTGGGAGGCTAAGGCAGAAAGATTGCAAGTTCAAGCTCAGACTAGGAAACTTAGCAAGATGCTGTCTCAAAATAAAAAATACAAAAAGGGCTAAGGATATGGCTTAGTGCAAAAAGCCTTGTGTTCAATACCGAGAACCACACACACACACACTAAAGTTGGAAGTGTGTGCAGTCCTATAGTCCTATCACTTGAGAGGCTGAGGCAAGGATCCAAATTTGAGGTCTGCCTAGATTATATAGTGAGACTCAATCTTCAAAAAATAGTTATTAAAATTGGGTATGTAACAATAATTACAGTATCAAAACATTTAAAGAGTAAAAGTACTAGAGTTTCTTGAAGTGTAGCTCAGCACATTCCCTGGAATCAACCCCTCAGCACTTAAAAATGAGGAAAGGAAGAAAGAAAAAAAGTACAATCAAGGGTTTATCTCAGTTGAAGACTATGTGTGAGGCAGTGGGCTGAAGTCCTAGCCCAGTGGCAGTGGAACTTAGCTTTCCAGGGCACAGAGCCTGCAGTGGCACATATTAGCACCACTGGCCTGGCTACACTCTTGAGGAGACAAGGAAATATACAGTTCTCTGCTTTCTCTTGGTGGCCCTGGGACACAAACCCAGTCTGAACCTGTGCCCCAGGGCACCCCCACCAGCTGCGGACCACTCCCATGTGGAGCCTTCATGTCCAGCAGCTCTTTGCTGCTGGCTTATGTCATTCAGGTTACATTTGGTGGTCTTTTTCAATCTCCATGGAAATATTTCTGTTAATGTCTTATTTTTAAGTTGCTAAACTGGTCTTTTATTCAAAATAGCAAGCAGTAAGTTCTCTTGGAGAATAAATAAGAGGCTGCTTATAAATATAAATTCAAATGCCTAGAAAAAAATCTTGAAGTAAAATTTTATGTCCTCTTACTGTTGTCTTAAGCATATAGTTTTAAAGTCTTAGCACATGATGAAAACTGGTATGCCATTTTAATCTCTGGACTTTGGAATTAAACGTTTTCTTCCCTGACAGAAATGCCAACTGGATTAAGTTTAGACACAAGGAGACACATCATCTTAGTAGACTTTGCTGGTTTCAAAGTGGGGTTTCCTAATTTCTTTGTGTTTAAACCAAAGGAGACTGTTGTCAATGTTTAAGATGCAGCTTTAATGTTTGAGTGAACTTAGTTCGAGACTCAGGTATGCTTTAAAAATACTCATTTGTGACTAAATTTATCAATTGTAGTTTTCTGTTTACACAAGGTCCAGTTCACCCCTATGAGCTTTATGGGGAATCAAAAGTGCATCACTGACCTCAACCTGCCCCCAGTCCTTGGGTCTCTGTGCCTGGCTACTGTTAACGTCACAGCATTACCAGTATGGCATGGTGCTGCTGGATGCAAAGCCCACTGTTCCCAGCTGTGCACTGTGTGTTGTAGCTAGTTTGATAAAAGAAAGTTTAATTTTTAGTTAATAATTAATCTCCAACATTTATTAACTCATTCTGATGTAACTTTTGTGTGTGTGTGAGAGAGAGTTTTGCTACGTAGTTTAGGCTGGCCTCAAACTTGCCATTATGCATGGCTAACTGATGTACTCCTGCTATGCTATGATCTAATACAGGTTTCCTGTCCATACTCAGACTTCATCTGAAAGTTAGCATATCAGTTAATATTACTTAATACCAAATATTAAAATGTAACGAGTCATTTGAATTCTTTGAGCTGGAAAACTGCATTTATGTTTTCTGGTACCCAGGTTTTTAGTGGCATTTTTCACTACCAGTAGAAGCAGATCTCCTCACACAGAAAGTATGAGCCACAGTAAAGTCTGGTGCTATGTGTCATCTCTCTGTTCTGTAAAAGCCAAATAGCCTTTGTTCGCTTGGGCTTTGCCTCATCAAGGGCTGCCAGCACAGTGCTTTGGGGCTTTCTGCGCTAGGATCTTGCTCTATAACCTAGGCTGGCCTTGAAATTTGCCCTTCTCCTATTTCAGCCTCCTGAACTCTGGGGTCACAGGTGTGCACCACCACGCCAGCTTCCTGTCACTTTAGATCATGAAATTTGACAGGTAACGGCGTCTGGATCCTGTGAAAAGCAAGATTTTTGAGGTTTCCAAAGCTCTTGGACTCCTGACATTTCAGCAGGTGTCTTGATACAAAAGTCAAAGGTACTCAGCAAGAGTCAACCAACCCTGGCCTGGCTGCATAGCTGGCTGATCTTGGGGGCCCTACCTGTCTGAGTCACATCACCATTAAAGTGAAGAGGGCGAGCTAGGTGATTTCTCATGTCTCTTCTACTCCTAAATTCTGTGATTTTAGGGAGAAAACCCCTCAGCAATCCCAGGACATAGGTCTCATAGTCCCGTATGTTGTGAGACCTCCCTCTTGACAGCAGGAGGGAGGGAAGCTGCAAGTAAGTACCCTCCTGTCTTCTCACCTGCTCAGCCAACAGTGCCACACCAGGAGTTAGCAGTGCCTTTTGCCAAAGTTGGGAGTTGCCGATGCTGCTGCTTTTCAGTTGCAGTTTTATAACTCAGACTCAAGCAGTAGCAGATGCTCTACAGCTTGAAACAGTTTCTGAAAGTCTGAGCTGTCCTTTACTTTGAAAATGTGTTCTCTTAAATTTGCCCCTTTACCGCTGCAAAACTTGAGGTGGACCTCACCTCACTTACGTGATTTGTGGACCCGGAGGAAGGTGCAGCAGGTTGGTGGCACCTTGCCAGTGTCTTTAAAACTACTCTGTAGCCCAGGGTGGCCAGGGTAGGGTGGGCGTGACGCACACTGCATTCGCCACTTGCCCTTTGCGAGGTCAGTGTCACAAGTGTGCATGGCTCACTCTTTCACTTTGAAACCAGTAAAAACCCAGCCTAGTGTCTTCTCTTTTCATGTCGAAACCAAATGTTTGAAATCGAAAAACCTCAACTACAGATTCAGATGACCAAGTGTTTCAGTGAGTTACAGCAATCATTTACTTATCTGTAAATCTTGACCCAAAGAACAGGATGTGTGTGACCCAGCCGGGGAAAGTGCTAGCTCCAAGATGTGCGTCCTCACCCTTGGCACGGAAGTCCTTTAGGAACCAAGCTGTTTTCCTGGGGCCCTGTCCCCACTGTCTGGACCACGGCACGTGCCTGGCCTGTCCCTGGCAGCCGTGGGGCCTATCTTGCTGCTCCTCTGACCCCTCTCTGTTTTCATAGGTTCTCTCTGTAAAGAGTCCTTTTCTGCTCAAGTGTCCTCTTCATCACTCATGCCACTCACTCCGTTCTGGACCCTCCTTCAGTCCAATGTGCCTGTGCTGCAGCCACCACTTCCCCTGGAGATGCCACCGCCCCCACCCCCACCTCCAGAGTCCCCACCGCCACCTCCTCCACCACCACCACCTCCACCACCACCACCACCCCCAGTGGAAGATGGTGAGATCCAGGAGGTGGAGATGGAGGACGAGGGCAATGAGGAGCCCCCTGCACCTGGGACAGAGGAGGACACTCCTTTGAAACCAGCAGCCCAGGCCTCGGTCAGCCAGGTGGGTGCCCTCGGTACTGGGGACCGGGGTGGCAGGGTGGCGGGGTGGGGGGGTGTACTTCAGGCAGGCAGCCTGAGTGGAGGTTGTATGTTTCAGAGTGCCAGGGACACCACTGTCTCCAGCTCTCCCTCCACAAAGGCGGTGAAAAGGAAAGCAGCGGAATTGAGTAGTGCGGTGGTTCAGCGGTCAGCTACCATCGGGAGCTCCCCAGTCATCTACAGCCAGCCACCCACAGCCACTGGTGAGCAGAAGAGCTCAGTTCCACCCCACGGGGGGTGGGGTTGGTCTCCAGCATTAGGTATTGGGAGTTGATTGTGAGGACTATGGCTGCCTATCACCTGCAGTTACTGAAGAGCAATATTACAGCAACTTGGTGGGTGCCCTTCCACAGTGTTTCCTGTGCCTCACATACATCAAGTGATTTTTATCTTAACCCTAAACTATTCAGCAGTCTTGTCTTTTTTTTTTTTCTTTTTTTTTTTTTTTTTTTTGGTACTGGGAATTTAACTCATGACCTTGTGCTTGCCAGGCAGGCGCATATGCCACAGAGCTAAATCCCTAGCCCCTCAACAGTCATTTTGCTGCTAGCAAGTACAGATGATTTGGAAGGTGGGGGTGTTTTGTTTTGTATTGAGACAGGGTCTGTCTCTATAGTTCAGGGTAGCCTTGAACTCACTGTGTAGCCCGGGCTGACCTCTAATTCATGGTGGTCTTCCTGCCTCAGCTGACCCAGTGCTAGGATTACAGGCGAATGCTACAACACCCAGCTTAGGCTATATTTTTTGAGATGTTTTAGGATCATTTTGTGAGCATCGTGATTGCATTGTGGTCTTTATTCCTTCTAGGTCTTGCTTTGGGTCTGTCATCGTGTCCGGTTCACACTGTTCTGTTTTCTGTACTAGGTACCCAGGCTGCAGGGATTGGACACCAGGCTATGTCCCTTGGCCACACAACCACAAGCCTGGGTCACCAGGCCAGAGGATTGAGCTTGCAGTCTAACTACTTGAGTCTTGCAGCCACGCCGGCCATCATGAGTTACACTGAGTGCTCTGTCTCCATGGGAGTCACTGCAGCCACCTTGCAACCCGTCCAGGCCCGTGGGACCGTGCCCCCCACTGCTGTCATAGAGCCACCACCGCCACCACCTACACCACCGCCACCACCAACTCCCAAAGTGCTGCCACCTGAGAAAACGAAGAAAGGAAAGAAAGACAAGGTGGCTGACTCTTCTAAAAAGCGTTCGGTATTTTTATATTTTTTATTTTGAAATGGGGCCTTGCTTAGTTACCCAGGCTAGGCTCAAACTCATAATTTGCCTGCCTCAGCCTCACAGGTTGCTGGGCTTACAGGTGTGTGCCACCACACTCAGTTAAAATTAACCATTTTTAAAGTGTGCAATTTAATAGCATTAGCACACTCAGTGTCGTGTGCTCACTACCTCATCTAATGACAGAGCAGTTTGGTTTCCCTAAAGAGGGCTCTTTCCATTCAGCAGCCCTTCCTGTGCCCTCTTGCTGCCACCTGCATCTGCCTCTCACACTCGTGCTGTGCAGCCCACTATCTTGGTTACCTTTTTCTCACTGCAGGGATAAAATACCCAACACCCAAAATGTAGGAAGGAAAGGTTTATTTAGCTTACAGTTTTTTTGAGATTTCAATCCATACTCAGCTGGCTCCAAGGCAAGGTGGCTGCAAGCAACAAGAGCAAACGGCAAAATGGGAAAAGCGCTTATATTGTATGCTGGCTCAGCGTCTGGGCAGGTGCAGCACTCACCACCAATCCCAGTGCTAGACAACAAACCAGTCACAAGCACTAGACTCAGCCACCTCTGTGACTACATGAGGCTTTGGGAGGACACTTAAGCCATAACAACCACTCTGCTGGGTGCCATACCTGCCCTGGGCAACCCACCCCACCCCCCGCCTCCTGGCTATTAGGATGACGCTGCTAGCGGCCCTCACCCACTGTGCCCACTCACTGCATTTGTACTTCCACATGTCCTCTGTTACTCGAGCTTCTGCTCGTACTGTTTTGCTTAGTCTTGTTTTTGTTGTGCCTGTTCTAGTGGGCGAGAGGTGGCTCTATGACAGCAGTGGTAGGCACTGTGGACTCACTGTGGTGTTGAGTGTCACCCAGGTTCATTTTGGCCATTTGTGTCTCTTGGAGAAACAGCTGCTCAGAACCAAGACTGGCTGCCCGCCACCCTTGGTTCTTTGTTTCAGTGATCTGATCCATGTCCCTGTGCTAAGCAAGCACTCTCCCTGACCTTCAGACAGTCCCTCTGCGGCCCACCTGCCTCGCCTGAGAGCTGGGAGTTGTTTATCATTGTAGTTGTGTTTTGAGAATTTTCTATGTATGTTCCAGGCACAGGTCCTTTGTGACATGATGTATAGCTACTTTCTCCCTGTCTGTAGTTTGTCTTGCTCTGTCCCTCCCTCCTTAGAGCAAATGTATTATTGTTTGAAATTTTTTTGATACCAAGAGATTTGCACTGAGGTCCATCACCAGCCCATCTTTAATTAATGAGACAGGGCCCTGCTCAGTTGCCCATTTTAATCTTTTTTTCCCTTTGGTGAATTTTTCTTTTGGTGCCATATCTATAATCCATTGTAAGGTGATAAAGATTTATTCATGTTTCCTTTTAAGAGGGTCACAGTTTTGGGGCTGGGGATTTAGTTCAGTGGTGTGCCTGCCTGGCAAGCATAAGGTCATGAGTTCGATCCCCAGTACCAAAAAAAGAGGGTCACAGTTTTAAAACTTGTTTAGGCTGTTCATTGATCTGTTTGGGTAATACTTGTTTTTCTTCATGTGATGCAAAGGACAGAGCCAGCACATGTCCTGCATGTGCGCGGCACTTTTCCGTCATGCGTTGGAGAGACCATTCACCCCAACGCAAACCAGGCCCTGGTCAGGAATGCACCGTCAGCGCCATGCAGAGCTCAGCCACTGCTCTGTGGCTCTGCTGCTTTCCTGCATGCTGAGTGAGCCTGGACAGGTTCCTCTGGCCCTGCTGCAGGGCCACCTCACCACAGTTCCACCTGGCATGTGAGCACAGGCCTGCCTATTGCTCTCACACTTTCATTTCTTTCAGAGTATTTCTAGTTTAAGTGTAAGTCTTTGCCTTCTTGATTCAGTTTCTTCTTCATCCTTTGAAGTGGTTTTTTTTTTTTAATCATTTTATTTCAAAGAGAAAAAAACAAAATTTCAAAACCTGTCAATCAAGGGACAACAATGGTACATACATTGTGCATTGTCATCCCTGAATCATTCACCTAGAGCACAAGACATCTGCATTCAGTTGTCTGAACAATACTGGCACAAAGTTTTCTCTTTAAATGAACTGAGAGAAATCAGTAGTATAACTATATTTCTCATATATATATATATATATATATATATATATATATATATATATGATAGTTTCATATATCATATATATATATGATAAATATAGTTTCTTTCAACTTCTCACATTAGTGAAACAACTCGATGTTTACACATGTGTATCTGATTTATTTCACTTTTGAGTATGTTCTCAAGTTGCATCCATTTACCTGTAAGTCTCCAGTTTATCCTTCATGGCTGCATAGTACTCTATTATATAAAGTACCACATCTTTTTTACCCATTTAGGTTGTTTCCAAGATCTAACTATTACAGATTGTGCTGTTATGAACATAGGTGAACGTATATTACTTGTTTTTAATTTTGAGGGGAATATGCCCAAAAGAGAAATAGCTGCTGGTTCAAATGGGACCTCTAGTCCTAGTTTTTTAAAGAATCTCCACACTGATTTCCACAGTGGTTGCACCAGTCTACACTCCCACCAACAGTGGAGAAGGGTTCATTTTTCCCCACAGTCAAGCATTTGTTTTTGATTTCTTGATAAAATAACCATTCTTTCCAGAGTGAGGTGGAATCTCAGTGTTGTTTTAATTTGCATCCTTTGAATGACCAGCAGTGTTGAACATTTTTTCATATATTTATGCTGTTTGTATTTCTTCATCAAAGAAGTGTATATTCATCTCAGATGACCATTTTTTGATTGAGTCTTTATATCTGGGGGGCTGACTTTTTTTTGTTGTTGTTCTTTGTATGTTCTCAATAGTAATCTTAGGTCTGAAGAACAGCTGGCAAACACTTTCTCCTACTTTGTAGGTTGTCTCCACATTCTGTTGGTGGTTTCTTTTGCTGTGCAAAAGCTTTTCAGTAAGATGAGATCCCAATTAGCTGACCCGTTGTGATAGTTCCTGTGTATTTGTTCATAAAGTCTTTACCTACACCAGTGTCTTCAAGTTTTATCCACTCTATCAACAGATTTAATATTTCTGGTTTAATATTAAGATCTTTGATCCATTCCAATTTTAGCTTAGTGCATGGTGAAAGAGATGGGTCCAGTTTTAATCTTCACCATCTGTAGAGCCAGTTTTTCCAGCACCATTTATTCAAGAGGCTATCTTTCTTCCAGTGAATGTGTTTGGCACCTTTGTCAAAGATAAGGTGGCTTAGCATGTCTGGAATTGTTTGTGCATCTTCTAATTTGTTCCATTGATCTTTTGTGTTTTTTTGCAAGGTGGTATTTTAAATGGAACTGCTTTCGTTTATTTGGGGGCTAATGATAGTACTTAAAGAAATAGAGAACTGATTCTGACCTGTGGCTCTGGTCCACAGGGCTTTACTGAGTTTGTTAGTCAGCTCTAGGAGTATTCGCATTGGCATACTCGTGTGTTGTTTGACTTCAGACATCTGCGTGCCTACCTGCAGTCCCCTCCAGCTGCTATAGTTCCTGCCACTGCCTTTCTTGGCCCCAACCCAAAAATCCAGAGTGTGTCACTGTTCTCATCAGAGGTTTCACTCAAGAAGTTTTTGTGGGGAGGGTTGGGTACCAGGAATTTAACTCACAACCTTGCACTTGCCAGGCAGGTGCTTATGCTGCTGAGCTATATCTTTGGCCCCTCCTCAAGTTTTTACAAACTGTATTAATACCTTTAATCATGAAGAATAGGGGGCTGGGATATAGCTCAGCGGGACAAGTGCAAGGTCCTGAGTTTAGTTCCTGGCACCAAAAAAATATGAAAAATATTTGATGGCCTGATATTGTGGCATACCTACCACTCAGGAGGCTGAGACAGTTTTGGCATGAGTTCAAGGTCAGCCTGAACTACATAGCAAGACCCTGTCTCAGAAACACATAGAAGAATGTTTGGGATCAGGTAGCAAGCATGATGGCAGCGACCTGTAATCACAGAGCTCAGGAGGCCAAGGCAGGGAGGGTCACCACAAGTCCAGGGCCTCCCTGGACTTCAGGTAGTGAGTTCAGAGTCGGCCTGAACCACACAGCAAGACCCTGTCTCCAAAAACAAAGGCTGGGGATGTAGCTTAGTGCAGAGGCCTGGGTACTGCCAGGAAGAGGTTGGAATGGGTAATGCTGGGCCTCTCTCTCCAATGGCTTTGTGCTGCCACACAGCTTCGCAGATTTCACTCAGGACTGTTCCTCAGAGTGCAGGTGGCTCTCCAGGGCTGGGTGAGTGGTGAGTCAGAAGGAAACCCCTGCTTTTGTTGTGCTTCCTTGTGGGTTCAGGGTGAGCAGCTTGGAGAGTTACATGAGCAGGCGGTGTGGAGGTGTGGAAAGCATACCAGCCAGACTGGACCAGGGCAGAGATGACCTCTATCGGTTAGGTCCTCATGGGGACACTGGAGAAGGTGGCCCTGTCAGAAGCAGGTGTCTGCTACGGCAGGCGCCATACGGTCTTCTGCATTTTCACGATATGTTCACTACAGATAGTGTAAAAAGGGAAAGAAAAGCAAAAGGAGGGAAGTGATGTCTTTCTATCCATCTCCATGAGTTAAGCTTGGCATTGTGCAGTCTCCAGGGTGTCTGCCCTCCCCAGTTGCCATAGGTTCCGAGGTGCTGTTGGGGAGGCTGGGTGTTCAGACCCAAACATTGAAGAAGAGTTGGGTTTTAAAAAAAATTAAAAAAAAAAAAAGTTGGGTTTCCCATCAGGGCTGGGTGCAGCTCAGCAGTGCGCTGAGGCCTGGGGTCCATCCCAGCCCTGCAGAGCAGGAGGCAGCCAGAGGAAATGTGTTCCTCTTTTTTGATCTGATACCATGTTTCTAACATCCAGTTCTTCCTTAGAATCAGGGAAAGTTGCTCGCCAGTAGGAGGCAGTGTTTGCCATTTTCATAAATTACATACCTCCTGATTGTTCACCATCATTACAGGCAAAGAAAAGTAAGACCAAAATGCCATCTTTGGTAAAGAAGTGGCAGAGTATCCAGCGGGAGCTGGACGAAGAGGAGAATTCGAGTTCCAGCGAGGAGGACCGGGAGTCCACGGCCCAGAAGCGCATCGAGGAGTGGAAGCAGCAGCAGCTGGTCAGGTGAGCCCCGTGGGGCTGGCGCTGTCCGTGTCCAGAGCAGGTCTCATTGGCTGGGAATTGGGGTTCATTTTTTTGCCATGGGGTAACCTGTGTGTTGTTTCCACAGTGGCATGGCAGAGAGAAATGCAAATTTTGAAGCCCTTCCTGAGGACTGGCGAGCAAGACTAAAGAGAAGGAAAATGGCTCCAAACACATAGTTTAAAATTTTTTTTTATAATTTAGTTTTGTTTTGTGTTCAGTTCACAGTCCTAACCAGTTCTACTGTTGCCCAGTAAACTGTAAACGTTACAAGGCGCAAAAGCACTTCCAGGCCACACACATTTGAGTGCAGAGCTGCGCGAGGTCCTTGTCTTGGTCACACCAAATGGTGGGACAGCCTCGCCAAGCTGCGTGTGCTCTGCAGTGCAGGGCCAGCATGAGAAGAGTGTGCGTGAGCCCTCTCTGGGCCTGGAGCAAGTGGAGGTGTCTCCTGCCTGCTGAGCCCGAGGCTCCTAGCGTGGCTGTGACTCCAACTCTGGAACAAGTGCAATTAAGAAGCAGCTCTGGGTCTACCTTGCTGGACTTGTAGCACCTTCCTGCATCCATGGCCCGGAAGTGGCATTCCCCAGCCACCCTCCTAGGAGTTCTTTGTCACCAAGTTACATTGACATTGCAGAACAGGTAGCCACCACTGACTGCAGCAGTTCAAAGCCTGGATTGAGGGCATCCCCTGAACGCATGCCAGTCCATGTGTATCAAGAGCCACTCCGTCTCAGTGTCTCCGTCGCCTGCCCTGTCCCTGCAGGCACCTCCCCTCCACATGAATGTATTCTCCATAAAGTTCAGTATTTAAAAGGCAGTTTGCTGTTGTGTACTTTCTATTGTATCACAATCAGGTAAAGTCACTTTAAACTGAAGAAAAAGCAAATTGTGTTTTAAAGCTGTTTGTATTTCTCCAGTTTCTGACCTTGTAAATTTTGTATATATCCACCAATAAAGCTCTTTTTATACTTCTGCTTGGTTTTTTATTTTTAGTCTTTGCGGCGTCCTTTTCCGTCCATGCAGCATCCTAGTCCATCCACGCCTTGCGACAAGGTCCATGGGTGGAGGAGATCACTTCAAGGAATCGCTTCTCCAGGAAAAGGACACCACATGTGGGAATTGGGCGCGGAGATCTTGGAATGTTTTGTACTGGTAATTGTAATTTGTTTAATTCCCATATATATATATATTTTCATGTAATACTCAATATGAAATCGAAAATAGAAACTCCAGAGGAGTTACTAGATAACCCCTTTGTGAAAGCTAATTGTGAAATTTTACCTTCTGTGAGTAGTATGAGAGAGTTTATACAAAAGCTTTAAATGAAAGAGCTCATGGAGGAAGATTTGGAAAATTCCTGTGAGACAACTGCCCTTGATCCAGGGAAGTTTCTCTATCAGAAATTACAAACTAAAGCCCCCAAGAAACCTTTTACCTCAAGTGCCTGAACCCCTCTGCCTTACACAGGGATTTATGATAAGTATGGGCAAAAAATAGTTAATATCAAAGGAAAATGGGCCAAATGTAATCAATTAAATTTCATGGAAAGGTTAGCTAGGAATGGGCCACCCTATTGTATTAGATCAACAGAGGATAAAAAACATTACATAACTGTTAAAAAGAAAGACAGAAAATCTGGCCAACAAAGAAAAGAATCAATATAAATAGAACAGAAAGTATTGGGGCTAGGGTATAGCATGTTTGCTTTTGCAAGCTAATTAAATATAAATTCCTAAGTAACAAGATTAAAGTTTAACAAAGGTGAAAAAATTAACACATACTGTTTAAGATTATCGCTGCCTGGCTCTAAGCCTGGGGTGCTTCCTGCTTGGGGTTTAAGTCACTGCCAAAAGTTAGCAAATATATACTCCAGCTTCTAAAAAATAAAATAGATTCAGATTCACTCACATACTGGTGTGCAGTGTCTTCTGTCTCTCACTTGCCGACTCCCTGACCACCTTTGGGACCCCTGAGCCCTGCCACAGCTGGACTCCGGCAAGTCTTCTAAACCTGTTCTGGTTTGTAACCAGGACTTAACTTTCTGTCTATCAATGTTTACGTTTCCCTAACTTGGTCTGAGGCTTGTGCAGAGCTGAACACTGAATGGCACTCAGGTGAGGCCAGGGCCCTGTTGGGGTGCAGGTTCGAGACCAGCCTGCAATGGTGCTGAGCGTGCATAGAGGGTTTGTAATCTTCCCTATATTTGACCTGTTTAAGTCCTGGAAATGTGCTATGGTTACTAGTTTGAAAAAACTAAAGGTGCTTTATAGCTTCTTAAAAGTACTACATAACAGATTATATTCATACAAAATTGACCAAAGGCAACAGCAGTTTGGGCTCTACACCCCAGTGTATTCCTGTGCAGTGAGTGCTTGGCGTCTCGGTGGTGTGCCAGATTTGTCATTAAACCAACACCAGGTGCCCATTTCATGTATAACATTGCTTTGTTTACAGAGTAAATTTCTCCAAATAAAAGCCACCAGGCTTTTACCATTTTTCTCTGAACTGCTCCAGTTCTCCAGACTTGGCCTCCTTACATATGCAGAAGTGAGCATCTTAACCTGCAAAGTGACCTGCTTTGGAGAGACTTGGTTTCTGTAGAGTTGGTTTTGGGGCTGGTTATCTTGGTTTTCAGCGGAGATGGTTTTTCCTTTCTGACTAGAAGTGGCGAGAACTGCGGGAGAGGGAAGCGCCCGCCCCCCCACCAGCAGCAAGTGATGTGGAGGGTTGGTGTGACGGTGCTCAGTGCCCACCGTCCGTTCTCAGGTTGGGTGATGAATACGCCCGGAGCTTGGGTGAGCCCTGTCCTGGGGGCGGGGCCTGGCAGACCGGAAGGAAGCACCCTTCGCTACGCCTCCGCTTCTGCCCGCGGTTGCTAGGCTACGCCGGCTCAGCGCCCGAGGCCGGGTCTGGAGCTGTGGCTGGGTGATCCAGACCCGATCCTGACCCAATCCTGACCCAGGCCGGGTCTGGAGCTATGGCTGGGTGATCCTGACCCATTCCTGACCGTGAGGCTGCCTCCGGGAGCTGTAGCTGGGCGATCCCGACCCGACCCGACCCGACCCAGCGTGGGCAGCCTCGGGCTCCGCCTCACCTTGGAAGTTTTACCGCCTGTGCTGTGACCCGCCCTAGGCCAGGTAGCCGCTGACCCTGAGCTTCCAGCGCTTTCCTGGGTGTCCTAGTGGCCCACATCCCATAGAGAGCGAGAGGCAGAGACAGAGACACCTCAGCAGGTGTGGGACTGTGCCTTGAGCTCAGGCAGCATCGAGCTACATTCCAGCTGTTTATTTCATTTCACTTAAGGTTTTTGCTTGCTGAAGAGTAACATAATTTATTGGGAATAGGAATGGAGACTAGGAATAGCTCTTGAGAGACAGGAGGGGTCCCAAGTGAGTTGCCCTTTAGTTTTTGATAGAGTCTGGTTAATGCATCTCAGGCTGGCCTCTAACTCTCCGTGTAGCCCCAGCCTTGGAGGTCTTCCTGCCTCAGCCTCCTGAGTGCTGGAATGAGCCATCATGCCCAACTTCCTTTCTTATATTTTTCTCATGACACAGTCTTCCTGCATTGCCCAGGCTGAGGTTGAACCTGTGATCTCACTGCGTCAGCCGTGTGCCCATATGCACACACCCCTTGGCTGTGGCAATATTGGCCCTCATCCTCTGGTTTGGAGCTTCTGTGTCATCAGCAGCCCCTTTGGAGCTTGGGCACCCATGCAGAGGTAGCATGTTCCCAGCGCTGGAGAAAGAGGCCAAGCAGGTCGGTCCAAACACACAGCACCCCACAGAGAGACAACCCCAGACCACATGTCCAGCTGTGGCCAGCTGCAGACCCAAACCCAGCATAGGACAACTCCCTGGGACGCTGCCCCTTGCAGCCCTGTCTGGGTGCTTATCCACCACGGTGGGGTGGGGAGGTTGCTTTTGGATAAATCTGGGCTTCCTGGAAGAAGTTCCCATGATGGGCATGACTTTTCCCCTACAGCCTCTGCCAGACCCCTACGAGGACTTCATGCGCCGTCACCTGCAGTATTACGGCTACTTCCAAGGTAGCAGAGGCCAGGTCCAGCCTGCTTTCCTGTGGTCCCGAGGTGAACTGTGTGCTTATCAGGGAGAGCAACTTAGTCATTCTCAGGGTCCAAGAGTAACCAGTGTTTCCTCTTCCCCTTGAGCCACTTCCTTACCTGGTGCATGACACTCACTCTGGTCTCTTTGTCCGTCTTTGCACCCCTATTGCTACCTCTGCCCTTGAACTTACTACTAGCAGGCTCAGCTCAAACCTGCAACAATCCTCCTGCCTCAGCCCCTCCTTGAGTGCTGAGATTACAGGTGTGCACCACTATGCCTGGCAGTTCTTTCATTTGCTAAATGATTACTAGTTTACCGAATTTCCCATTAGCCGGATTCTGCAGATGGTCCAGGAAGGTGGCCTCTGGCTGACCTGCTGTTGGTGCCTCCCCTTGGGTTTGGCTCTCCCTGTTCCCAGGCTGTCTCTTCTGCTCTGCCTTGCTGCCCCTCAGCTCTGTGCGTGCTTACTCCTGTGGTTGTAAACTGGGGTGATCATACTGGACTCATGCATCTTGGGGTATGCAGCTTTGGGACCTGGGGTGGGCAGTTCTGGGGCAGTCCTGGTTCAGGTGCCAGCCTCCATGCAGGGCAGTGTCCACCACACTACTGTTCCTAGTGCAGAGTGGTGACCGGGCCAGCCCAGTCTTCCAGCAGCAAGGCCAGCAGAGTGGATGCCATGGAGCAGGGGAACATCAGAGCCTCAGGAACCTGTGGGAGGAGAAGCCAGAGTGTGAGTAGCTGGCAGCCCACCCCACCTGCCTTGACAGTCCCAGGTGGGAAAACCAGGGCAGCATCTTGAAGCCAGTTCTTACCTCACTCAAAAACCTTCTCTCCATGCCACAATGCTGGCACATGCTTGTGACCCCAGCTCTTGGGAAGCTGAGGCAGGAGGATCGCTATGAGTTCAAAACCAGCCTGGGCTATATGGCAAAACTCTGTCTTAAAGCAAATGAACAAAAGTTTTATGCACTGGTTTTCCTAAAATGCTGATGGGTGAATTAAAAGTTCCCCCTCTGGGCTCTGAACAGAAATGAAATAATAGGACACAATAAGAGCAAAGCGTAGTGACCCAGGATTGCCATCCCAGCACCCCCGAGGGCTGAGGGATCACCAATATGCCCTCCCCCCAAAAAAAAGGCACACTCTCCTTTTAGTTGTGTAACCCACTGTTCAAATGTCTTGGAATCTTCTTTAGAAAAAGATTCTGACTTACTCTAAAGCTTTATATTTAAACATTTAATAGATTATGCATTATCATGATTACTTTGGCAGTAAGATGATTGAACCAGGGCCTTTGCACTGAACTACATCCTCAGCTCTTGTATGCTTTTTAGTTTTGAGACAGTCTCACTAAGTCTCTAAATTACTCACACTGGGCTTGAATTTGTAATCCTCCTGCCTCAGCTTCCTAGCATGCTAGGATTACAGAAGTACACACCACCACACCCAGCTGGACTCTTGTCTTAACATTGTATAATTGTGACTGTATCATGCTAAGTAAACCTGCTCCTCCAAGGAAAGACAGGACCACACATCCATGCTTGATGTCACTTAACTGCCACACATGCGTGGCAAAGTCCCAGGAGGAAACACACCCTTGGCACCTTTCCCTTCCCTCCCACAGCTCTGTGGGCACTGGCGTCCAGCGCCCCGCCAGTCAGGAGCAGGCAGCTCCTCTACCATGACGATGATGAGGCAGACAGAGTGGTCCCTCGGCTCCGAGAACCCCGAGAGCTCTTCCCCATCCTCCCCGGCTGGGGCCCTGTGCAGGCACCGCGCTGGCCCGTGGAGTGTGAGGTCATCCAGGAGAAGGTGCAGCACATTGGTAAGGTGACCGTGCCTGGGTGGCACCGCACCCCGCATCCAAGGTCTGGTGAGCGGGACCCCTGAGGTTCCCTGAGGACCCAGGGTTCCTCCTACAGCCCCAGAGCACAGATCCATGAAGCTGTTTCCTAGGGCTTCTGCCTCTGTACTCTACACTTGGATAAATTGTGTTTTCACCAATCTGGGTGTATTGGGTGAAGACTATGTATGCCAGGAAAGATTTTAAACTATATTTTGAGTTTATTATCTTTTTTTTTTTTTTTCAGTACCGGGGATCAAACTAATGAATTTGCATTTGCCAGGCAGGTGCTTATGCCACTGAGCTAAATCCCCAGCCCGAGTTTATTGTCTTTTATGGGAATGGTAGGGTCTTTTTTTTATGACATTAGTGGCCATATCTGTGAACTCTTGGCATAAGTGCAATCTTTTGTTTTATTTTTTAATTGTTTATTAGTATACTTCAGGTGTACATAATGATCACATTCATCATAGGAACTTTGTACTTGTGCATTGATTGAGTGATTTGTACTCAATCTAGAGCAGTGCAGAATATTAGAGAGAGGAGGCAAGTAGATAAGAAAAGAGTTTAATAAGCGGGGAGGGTACGGAGGGAGTCCCCACAGAGAAGGCTGTGGCGGCTCCCTGCAGACAAAGGGCAGGTTCTGCCTGATAAAGGCTTTGATGGGGGTAGGGCTCTGGGGACTGATGTGAACTGATTTATTTTGTGAAAGTGCATGGGATTGGGTAAACCTTTACATTCCTGAGTTTTGGCGCTTTTGGGAGGGAGAAGCCATAGGGGCTTCTGGGAAGAAGGAGGTGTGCGTTATCATGGCACAGCTTTGAACCGTTGCCATGACGATTGTGCTGTCTCTCAGATGGGGGATCTAACATGCATGATACATCTTGACTCCCCAGTCCCCTACCCTTCCTTCATGTTTTTTGTGCTTTTTTCTTTTTCTTTTTTTTTTTTTTGTACTGGGGATTGAACTTACAACCTCCCTCTTGCCAACATGTGCTTATGCTGCATAGCTAAATCCTCGGCTCTTTGATACTTTTTTTTTGAGACAGGGTTTTTGTTTTGTTTTGTTTTGTTTTGTTTTGTTTTGTTTTGTTTTGTTTTTTGGCGGGGGTGGGACCAGTAGTGGAACTCAGGACCTCACACTTGTCAGGCAGGCCCTGCGCCATTGAGCTAAATCCCCAGCTAGCGATGTCATTTATGCTGGCCTCAAATTCAGTGATGCTCCTGCCTCAGCGTCCCAAGTGCTGGGGTTGGAGGTGTTCCCTGCCACACCTGGCAAGCGTGATCTTTTGTGCCCATTTTAGGATTGATAGTTTTTCAGAACTGGCTTGGGTTGAAAGGGGCGTTCTCTAATACTGGAACACTTGGTCTTCAAGCATTATGTCTGTCCGCAGACTATGGGACCAACAGCACAACAGTGAAATGTTTCTTATTTTTCCCACTGCCACTCTCAATGAGTCTATACTAGCATTTGCTGTATACTAAGTGCAGCACTTGGTGCTAGAGATAAAGTGACAAGTGGGTGGCAGCACCCAGAGGTGACAGATGGATAGGGAGGGGAGGTGACAGTGGCATGGAGCTGGGTCCCTTCAGGGACACCTAAGCAGCCAGAGGTCACTGCAGGTCTCAGCAGGAGTGGGTGTGAAGGGCACGTTAGAAGCAGGCTGAGGGAGCTGGGCACAGTGGCACACACCTGTACTCCCAGCACTCAGGAGGCTGAGGCAGGAGGATCACTGTGAGTTCAAGGCCAACCTGGGCTTCGTAGTGAGAGCTTGTTCCCCCACCAAAAAAAAAAAAAAAAATGAGCAGGGGAGAGGTCAGGACCCATATAATGTTAGCAGAGTGAGGGTTCCTGAAAGAGATGGGAGAGCTGGAAAGGAGAGGAAGGGGTGCTCAGCATCCATGTGGGACAGCTCTCCTGGGCATCTGGAAGGGAACCAGACAGTTTGAATTAGCACAGTGACTGGGAGTCACAAGACCCCTGGGTGCCTGTATAGTGTATGTGCAGAAGCCAAACTGACTTGACCGCACAGGAGAACTTGTAGAAAAACGGTAGACTCAAGTGATTAGCAGACCAAGATAAAACTCCTGTGGGGTCTTGGGACTTGTTTCCAAGAGGGTGGAAAGGTGGAAAGCTTGCTAGAAGTAGTGGTACACAGCTATAATCCCAGCACTTGGGAAGCTGAGGCAGAAGGATCGCTGTGACTTTGAGACAAGCGGGACTACATACTAAATCCCAGCCTGGCCCACATAGCAAGAGTCAGTCTCACAAATGAATAAATAAATAAATAAGATGTATTATTTTATCATGCATGCTTTTCTTAATTTATTTTTTGTTGTTGTTTTGAAACAGGATCTTACTGTGTAGTTCATGTTGCCCTTGAGTTCACTGTGTAGCCCACGCTAGCCTCAAACTGGAGGCAATCCTCCTGCCTCAGCCTCCTGAGTGCTAAGATTATAAGCATGCATCACCATGCCTGGCAACATTGTATATGCTTTTTGTCAAAAGTATCCTCCTACTTTTTACAGAAAGAAACAAAGTATAATTAATTTAGGAACAAGCTGGAAATGGGGTGAGACCTAATTGAATTTGACCAAACTAGGTGTTTGATAATTACTGCAATTTCATACCAGTCATAATGGTACATTTTATATTATTTCTCATTGTGGACTCTAAAATATCTTCTTCCAGAGTGGGTCCCACCAGAACCAGAATATTTCTATCAGCCAACAGGAAATGAAAAGGCACCAGAAATTGTCGGCGAGGAGAAAGGAACAATTGTCTATCAGTTACAGTCAGGTATTGTCACCATCTTAAAGCATAGTGAGGGATTTGTCGCCACAAAATTACCATACACCTTTTTTCCGTAAGAAAAGTAATTTTTTTCTTGGTGTTTTGAGATAAGGTTTCACTATGTTTTTTGTTTTGTCTTGTTTTGTTTTTTGGTTTTTTGAGACAGGGACTCTCTGTGTAGTCTAGGCTCACCTTGAACTCATTATGTACCCCAGGCTGGCCTCAAACTCTCAGCCATCCTGCTGCCTCAGCCTCCTGAGCCCAGGCTGGGATTTTAGGCATGCACTACCATGCCCAGCAAAAATGTGATTTTAAAAATCCATAATCCAGAGCCAGGGATATAGCTCAGTAGCACAGCACCTACCTGGCAAACTCAGTGTCCTAAGTCTGATTCCCAGTGGTAACTCTGTAACTCGGTGGTAACATATGTAACTCAGTGGTAAATCTGTAACTCAGTGGTAACATATGCCTATGACCCCAGTAGTAATCTGGAAGAGACAATTTATTACCAAATTACAGACTCTGTTTGTTTTTATTTTGTTTTTTTCTTTGTTTGTTTGTTTTTGATACCAAGGATCAAGGATCAAACTCAGACCTCAACCTTGTGCTTACCAGGCAAGAGCTTAAACTGTTAAACTAAATCCCCAGCCTGTTTTATTTTTGTTTTTTGAGGCAGGGTGTTGCCATGTAGTCCAAACTGGCTGCAAACTCATGGTGACCCCTCTGCTGAAACCCCTCAAGTGCTGGAATTACAGGTGTGCACAAGCTCTGTTTAGATTTGGGGTTTTTTGTTGTGGTTTTTTTTTTTTTTTTGGTATTGGGAATTGAGCTCAAGGTCTGGAGCTTGCCAGACTGCTGAGCTACATCCCCTGTTTATATTTTTTGTAGAATAAAATGTCAGATGTTTTCAGATACTCCATAGGAAGTTGTTGAAGTAGCATTTCATCTAATTCCATTCAATTAAAAAAATCATAATCCCAGCACTTGGGAGGCTGAGACAGGAGGGTCACTGTGAGTTCCAGGCCAGCCTGGGCTACAAAGTGAGTTCAAGACCAACCTGAACTACATAGTGAGATCCTATCTCAAGAAGACCGAAAAGAAAAAAATAACTTTTCTTATGGAAAATACGTGTACGGTAATTTTTGTTTTTTGCTTGTGTTTTTGTTTTTGTTTTGTTTTGTTTTGTTTGGAACGGGATTGAACTCATAACCTCACGCCTGCCTCAGGCAGGCACTTATGCCACTGAGCTAAACCCCCAGCCCCTGCTAATTTTGGTTTTCCTAATATTATTTTGATTTAGGGCTTAGAACCAGGAATGGTGGTACACCCCTATAATCCCAGCACTCTGTGAGGCTGAGACAGATAGATAAAAATTCAAGCCTAGCTTTGGCAATTTAGTGAGACCTTGTCTCAAATTAAAAAATATAAAATTGGGGTCAGGGATTTAGCTCAGTGGCATAAGCACCTGCAGGGCACGCACTAGGTTATAAGTTTGATCCCTGGTACCAAAATAAATAAATAAATAAATAAATAAATAAATAAATAAATAAATAAAATAAAATAAAATTGGGCTGAGATGTAGTTCATTGTGAAGACTCTGGGTTCAATCCCTAGTACTGCAAAAAAAAAAAAAGGTGGGGGGAGGGGGTTAGATGAAAACAAGTAGTATCTGAGATGCCAAAAGAGGTATGAAGCGAAAGGAATTTCTCTCAGCCTCTTAAAGGACTCCAAAGTAATACATTGTTAAAAATCAAAAATGTGAGGGAGGAAGTAGCAGCACACAGCTGTAATCCTAGCACTTGGGAGACTGAGGCAGGAGGATTCCCAGAGTTCAGACCAGCCTGTGCTACCCAGTAAGTTCAAGGCCAGCCTGAACCACATAGCAAGACCCTGTCTTAAAAATAAATATAATATAATATAATATTAAATATTAAAATAAAATATAAAATAAATAAAAACAAAATATAAAATAATACCAGACATGGTGGTACAGGTCTGTCATCCCAGAACTTGGGTGGCTGAGGCAGGAGGACCACTGCCAGTTTGAGGGAAATCAGAGTATTTGTCTCATTAACCCAGAACAGTGTTGGCAGGGGCTCAGTGACTGCATGACCACTCCGAGCCAACCTGACCTAGCACCGCCCTCCTCTCCAGTGCCCACCGAAGGCTCCTACTTCACCAGCTCCCGCGTAGGCGGCAAGCGCGGGTCTGTCCAGCAGCTCGCGGTGTCCCTGTGTGGCCCGGAGGATGACACCCTGCTCTTCGAGTCGAGGTTCGAGAGTGGCAACTTGCAAAAAGCTGTCCGAGTGTGAGTCACCTGCGCGTCCCAGGGCCGGGTGCTGTCCTCGGGAATGAGTGTAAGACAACAGAGCAGGGTGGTGGGGACTGACCCATGGACGGAGGGGAATGGCCACTCCCGTACTTCCCTGGAGTGGACACTAGCGGCATTACTCTTCAGCCCGCAAAAGAAAATAGAGCTAAAATCCCTACTAGGAAAAATACCTCATCTGCAGTAATAACTTATATAAAGCCAGGCCTGGTGGCGCCCTCCTGCCATCCGCGCACTGGGGAGGCTGAGGCGGAAGGATGGCTAATGAGCCGAGGCGGGCCTGGGCTGCACAGTGAGAGGCTGTCTGGAACATAAATAATGAGCGACCCAAGAAGGAGAACAAAGGTCAGGGGCAGCAGAGGGGTTCTCTGTCCTCGGAAGGGAAAAGGCAGTGATGACCCCCTGGGTGTGGGACCCAGGCAGGGTGGCAGAGAGACGCCCTCCGGTGTCCTCCGCGACAGGGACACCTATGAATACGAGCTCACCCTGCGCCCCGACCTCTACACCAATCGACACGTGCAGTGGTTCTACTTCCGCGTGCAGAACACCCGCAGGGACGTCCCCTACCGCTTCACCATCGTCAACCTGCTGAAGCCCCGGAGCCTGTACGCGGCGGGCCTGCGGCCGCTGCTCTACTCACAACGCGACGCCTGCAGCCGCGGGGTGGGGTGGCGCCGGGAGGGCGGCGACATCAGGTACTACCGGCGCGGCGGGGGCGCCGGGCGGCCGCGCTACTGCCTCACCTGGACGGCCCGCTTCCCGCACGACCGCGACACCTGCTTCCTGGCGCACGGCTACCCCTACACCTACTCCGATCTGCGGCGCTACCTGCGGGCCGTGGCGCGCGACCCCGCGCGGGCGCGCCTGTGCCGGCTCCGAGCGCTGTGCCGCAGCCTGGCGGGCAACCCCGTGTACCTGCTCACCATCACCAACACCGCGCCCGGGCCCCGCCGGGCGGCCGCCAAGAGGGCCGTGGTGCTGAGCGCCAGGGTGCACCCCGGGGAGAGCGGCAGCTCCTGGGTGATGCGCGGCTTCCTGGACTTCATCCTGGGCGGCTCCCCGGACGCGCAGCTCCTCCGGGACCTCTTCGTCTTCAAAGTGGTCCCCATGCTGAACCCCGACGGTGTGATCGTGGGGAACCACCGGTGCTCGCTGTCCGGCCGGGACCTGAACCGGCACTATAGGACCCTCCTGAGGGACGCCTTCCCGTGCGTCTGGTACACCAGGAACATGATCCAAAGGTGAGGCCTTCGGGCTGTGTGGGGTTTTGGTTTGTTTCTTGGTTTTCGGAGACAAGGTCACGTTACATAGCCCAGGCTGGCCTCGAACCGTCGGTGATCCTCCTGCCTCGGCCTCCTGAGCATTGGGCTCACAGGTGTGTGGCACCACACCTAGCTCAGAGCTGTGGTTTTCCTAGAGGGAAAGGCATCAACAGCTGCACCTGGGGGAGCAAATGTGATGGCGCTCAAGGCCCCTGAGGCTAGTGTTTGCTCCCCTTCTTCCCCCAGACTTCTGGAAGAAAGGGAGGTTCTCTTGTATTGCGATTTCCACGGCCACAGCCGCAAGAATAACGTCTTCCTGTACGGCTGCAGCAGTGATGACCACAGACGCTGGCTGCATGAGCGGGTCTTCCCGCTGATGCTAAGCAAGAATGCACCAGACACGGTGAGCGCTGACCCAGGGCCGGGCCTCACTGCTTCCTAGGCACGGGTTCTGAGATGAAGCTTTAGTTATTTATTTTCTAAGACAAGATCTCACTCCACAGTCCAGGTTGGCCTTGAACTCTCCAGAGTTCCTCCTGCCTCAGCCTCCCATCCTAAGATGACAGGCATGTGCCACCTCACCTGTAATGCTCACTGACACCTCTCAGAATCAGTGTCTCTTGGAACACACTTTAGCAAGGAAGCCACCATGTGTAGAACTTCAAGGAAATCATTTCACTTCATAGTTGTGAATCTTAGGCATCTTCCATCTCCTGGGTGAGTGTAGGTAACAGTACTCGGGTCCTCTTCAGTTCTCGTTTCAGAGTTGTAATTTTAAGGTCCAGAAGAGCAGGGAAGGCACTGGCCGAGTGGTGATGTGGCGCATGGGGATCCGCAACAGCTACACCCTGGAGTCCACCTTCGGGGGGTCCACACTGGGTAAGACCTGTCCTCCCTGCTCTGTGCTGCTCAGTGATGGGCCTGGTACAGCTCCAAGGGAAAGGCAGGGGATGGACTGGGGTTCTGCACGGCAAGAGCCCCACACAGGGCTGCGTGCACTGGGGAGCCCTGCACACACATCTGTGGAACGGTCTGGCTGAGATGGCACGGTTTGGCACAGGACGTGCTCAGGGCCTGGATCAGGCCAACATGGGTTGAATTCTGTGTCACTCAAAGGCTTTGTGATGCTAGGAGAATTCCTTGGCCTCTGCAAACCTGTTTTTCCTCTGACTACTGGTAACATGCTCCCTGCCCAAAAGGCTGCTTAAGGATGTGGGGTGAATGGTATATGTCACCCTGGTGGCTGTCACAGCATAAACCTCAGCAATGACAGCCTCCATGAAAATGCTCTTTTTACTGTCAAAAATTATTCTACAGCCAGGCATGGCATACACATCTGTAATCCCAGCACTCAGGAGGCTGAGGCAGGGGGATTGCTGCAAGTTCAAGGCCAGCCTGGGTTACATAGCAAGAGCATGTCTCAAAAAAAAAAAAAATCCTCACACAGAGATTTCCCAGACATGTCATGATTTCTTTTGCAGGGAATAAAAGAGACACACACCTCACCACTGAGGACCTTAAGGCTCTGGGATACCACGTCTGCGACACCCTCCTGGACTTCTGTGACCCTGACCAAACCAAGGTAAAACATGCTTCAAGAAATTTGATCAGTTCCATAGGGCTGGGGCAGCCAAAAGGATACCATATGAGATTGCTTGCTTGCTTGCTTGTTGATCGATTGATTGAAACAGGGTCTCACTATGTAGTTCAGGCTGGCCTTGAACTCAATTTGTATCCCAGGCTGACCTTGAACTCCAAATCGGTCTTCTTGTCTCAGCCTCCAGAGGGCTGGGATTACAGGAGTGTGCCACCACACCAGGCTTTCCACATGAGTTTTAATTTTTAATGTTTTCCTGAATTTTTGTCATGAAAGAAAAATTGAGCACCCTGGTGTAGCCACTGTCAGGGAACACCAGGATCAAACCCAGGTCCCACAAGTGCTCTCCACTGAGCTGCATCTACTTTGCTTCTTTGATGTTCAGAAAAATAAAATGGAAGTTGGGTGTGGTGGAACATGTCTATAATCCCAGCATTCAGGAGGCTGAGGCAGGAGGATCAATGTGAGTTTGAGACCATCCTGGGCTGCAAAGGGAGCTCAAAGCCAGCCTGAATTATATAATGAGACTGTCTCAAAAATAAATAAATGGATCAGTTCTTCACATTATTTAAAACCTTGGCTAGAGGAAAGTGCTAGAGCCCTGCTCATTCACACTGTGCCCTCAAAGCACTTTGGCCTCCCTGGCCTGCATGATTTACTATGGACGCGTCCTTAGCAACAGGTGCTTCTGCTTACTCCTGTCTTTTGCCAGCAACTAACTGCAAGCCTTTCAGCCTCTACTCAGTGCCTTTTTGAGCCTTTTGAGTTAGGGTCTCACTATGTAGTCTCACTATGTGGCCTTGAACTCCCAGCAACCCTCTTGCCCTCCAGCTTCCCAAGTGCTGGGATTACAGGTGCCATCACACCTGACTTTTTGGTTGTTTTTTGGGTCTGCTTGAACTCGGTATTTGATGAAATCAACTGATATAAAAAATAGTTCTGTTCTTCACTGTGACAGTTCACTCAGTGTCTAGCAGAGCTTATGGAGCTTGTACACCAGGAAATCTACAAGAAACTCAGTGAGCTTGGACAAGATAGGAATTTAGAAGAAAGTTGGAGTAACATCCATTTGTCTGACATTGAATCCAGGTAAGAAACTTCACTTCAAAGGAAAACCAGTGGCTTTTATGTTTCAGTTTTTGCTTGTTTCGTTTTTTGAGACAGGGTCTCACTGTATAGTCCAGACTGGTCTCCAACTAGTAAATTTTATTTATTTATTTTTAGTGGTGTTGAGGATTGAACTCAGGGCCTTGTGCATGTTAGGCAAGCAATCTACCACTGAGCTACATTTATAATGAAAGTCATTCTTTTTTTGTTTTTCCCTAGATACTGGGATAAAACCAAGGGCGTAGTACATGATGGGCAAGCATTCTATCATTGAGCTACACCTCCAGCCCTTGTCTTTGGTTTTTTGTTTTGTTTTTTGGACAGGGTCTTGCTATGTAGTCCAGGCTGGCCTTGAATTCACAGCGATCCTCCTGCCTTAGCCTCCTCAGCCTCTTATTTTAATTTGTTGTTTTGTTTGCTCTGTAGTTGTACATTGGTGTTGGTCTGAACTTGGGGCCTCTAGGCTTTTTTTTTTTTTTTTTTTTTTTCTTCTTCAGGCTTTTTCTACAGGCATGGGGAACCCAGAAATGGGAGGCTCGGGCTGCTTAGTGTCCAGGGTCAGAGGTGCCACCGTGTAGGACATGCTGGCCCCACTTCGGGGTAGAGAAGTCACGGGAAGCCGGGAGCTATGTAACTAGTTGGATCCTAGCTTGGTTTCCGCTTTGTAGATCCGTATTTGGTGACTGGAGGGAACCAGGCAGCCCCTCAGCCTCCTGTGCTCAGGCACACAGCCCAGAGTGACGCCGAAGACTACAGCCCCCGTGGGGCTAGCAGCCTTGCGACCTGGCCGCTCTTTTTTTAAATGCCGTCCACATCTCGCGAGAGCTCCCGAGAAGTCCTCCATACGGGTCCTCGCGTTGCCCTGGGATCTTGTGATTGACAGGTCCCATTCCTTTCCCCAGCAGTCTTTGCGGCGCCCTTTCTGCTGGCGGCCACCGCAAGGTGGCTCCTAGGCTGCAGATGGAGGGCGGGAACCCGTGGTCGACCGGGTGCAGTGGCCTCTGGCTTCTGGGGGTGCTGGACGTCGCGCCGTAGGCTTTCTCCGGGGAGCCTTACCAAGTTTTCCTTCTGGACCCAAACCCACCGTCCAGGCGGGGAGGCACCCACTCCCCACTGCGCTGCCTTGCTCCAAGCCATCGCTCCGGACCAGTACCTAAGGCCTCGGGCTCGGAGGCCCGCTGCGCATGCACTCATACACGGTCAAACCCACTCAGAAACAGCCAGCCCCGCACTGAGCTTGTTGGTGCATTTAGCTAAAAGTGTCTGAAGAGTCGGGCGTGGTGGCGCATACCTGTAATCCAGCATTTGGGAAGCTGAGGCAAGAGAATCATTTCAAATTCAAGGCTAGCCCAAATTACAGAAAGATACCATATCTCAGAAAGGTAGCAAAAAAGGAAAGGAAGAAAAAGAAAAAAAAAAACTGCAAAAGCCAGGCTTAGTGGCTCATACCTATAATCTGGGTAATCACAGGCTGGCAGATTGCTAATTTTAGGCCAATTTGGAGTACATAACAAATTCAAAACTGGCCTAGACTGCATAGTGAGAACCTAGCTTCAAAAAAAAAATCACCAAAAGCAGCTTGTCAACCTCTGGTCAGGATGACCAATGTTGCCTTCCCTGCCTTATCCTCTGGCTGGCACAGCAGAACAGACCAGGAGAGGCCCAGCAAGGTGTGAGCTTGCTCTGTGCCTGTGCACACATGTGGCTTGTGACACTGGGACATACTCTTGCTCCATGCCTGTGCACATATGTGGCTTGTGACACTGGGACATACTCGTTGCGTTTGTTAAAGTGGCCCATCATTCCCATGGGACTTAAGGAACTGTGCCCAGGGCCCAGTTCCTCCCAGCTTTCTGGCTGGGTGGAATAGACCATGAGGTGGCAGCGGGGCCAGAGGAGCTCTTGGAACTCTGCTTCCCAGGAGACCCAGGATGCCAGTGCGTGCAGCTTGTCCGGGCACACAGCTCTGAGTCCTGCAGCCCAACACAGCAGGGGAGGTCCAATAACACAAGCTGGCCAAGGATTCGCTAGAGGAAGATAGTGCCAGGCAGGCCACATTCTTTCTGGCCTTTTTTTTTTTTTTTTATCATCGGTACCTGGGATCGAACTCACAACCGCCTGCTTGCAAGGCAGGCACTTATGCCACTAAGCTAAATCCCCAGCCCTCTTTCTGGCCTTTGAAGAGAAGGAACTTTTTTTTCTCTTTGAGACAGGGTCTCTATGCAGTTCAGGCTAGCCTTGAGCTCACTTTGTAGCCCAGGCTGGTCTCGAACTCGCAACAATCTTCCTGCCTCAGCCTCCCGAGTGCTGGGTGAGAAGGGACAATTTGTAGAATGGCACTTTGGATTAGTCTAGATGGGGATCCAAAACTTTCCAATGGAGCGTTGGGGTGGTAAAAGTAATACCCCCTAGTCAAGCGTGGTGGCGCATGCCTGTAGTCCCAGCACTAGGGAGGCTGAGGTAGGAGAACTGCAAGTTTGGGTCCAAAAAGGGCAACATATCAAGAGCTCCCTAGAGTGTACAGTGAGACCTTATCTCAAGGAAAAAAAAATGCCAGGCATGGTGGCAGCCACTTATAATTCCAGCACTCAGGCTGAGGCAGGAAAATTACAAGTTTGAGCCCAGTCTGGGCAACTTAGACTCTGTCTGAAAATAAAAGTAAAAGAAGGGTCATGGCTGTCACTGAGTGCAAATACCCTGTGTTCACCAGTGGTGGTGGTGCACACCTGTATTCCTAGCACTTGGGAGGCTGAGGCAGGAGGATTGCTGTGAGTTCAAGGTTATGGGCTACATAGTGAGCTCAAGGCCAGTGTGAACTGTATAGCAAGACCCTGCCTCAAAAAAACAGAAAAAAGAAAACCAAGGTTTGTTTGTTTATATATCCAACACATTTTTACTACATACCTGATAGGATCTTGGCCTGGGAACTGAGAGCAGCCAGACAGGGATGGCTGAAGCAAAGCCTTTGTCTCGGACAAGTTGCCATCCCTGACGTCCCTCTGGGGCCGTGACCTCAGCTGGCTGTGCCACTTTCCTCTGCACCCGCTGTGTCTAACACGCTGTCTGTTGGGCCAATGGTTCACAATAAAGGAGTATTTGTGTGTCAAGAACTCTTAGTAACTGTCAGGTGCGGTGGCCCAGCCTATAATCTCAGATACTCGGGAGGTTCACGCAGGAAGATCCCAAGTTCAAGGCCAACCTGGACAGCTTAGTGAGCCCCTGTCTCAGAATAAACATGGGCTGGGGCTGGAGCTCAGGTTGGAACACTTGCCTGGTATGGTCCATGCCTAGCAGCAGGGAAAAAGAACCTCAGCACTGGAGCATAGACAGTGATCAGCACGTCGAGGCTGGCAGGTGCCACTTCCTGAGTTAATGACTGCATCCCTTTCCTTTCCTTCTACAACAGCACCAGCGGTTCCGACAGCTCCCTCTCGGATGGGCTCCCCGCCCACCTTCTAAACAGGGCAGAGAAGGTGAGGTTACAGTCTTAAAAATATTGTGACATGGGCCAGGAGTGGTGAGGCAAGCCCAGCATCCCAGCACCCGGGAGCCTAAGGCAGAGGATAGCAAGTTCCAGCCTGCCTGGGCGATTTAGCGACCCCGTGTCAAAATAGAAAATAAAAATGTGCTGCAGACATAGCTCAGGATCAAGGTCTCAGTTCAAGCCTGAGAGGTGGAGAAAAACTCCTGAGCCTGCTGGATAGTTGGGTGTCTTGTCCAAGGGTCGAGGTATCTACAGAACATCTGGGAACATGGTTACATGGGGCTCTGCGGAAGAGCCCTCCCAAACACAGAGAGGGAAAGGTCTGGGGCCCTCAGTGACTTGTTTCCTTGTACTTTCTGGACCAGGTGAATCAGAAGATGAAGATGTTCCAGAAGAAGAAAAAGAAGCCTCTTCAGACCAGAAGACAGCGAAACAAACAGTATCAGAGCAGCAGTCTGACAGAGGAGATAAGATTCCCAGGAGACAGCCCCGTGAGACACCTGGGCACCTACGAGGTCCCAGGAGGGGACAGGAGAGGAGAGGGACAAGACAGGGTATGCTTGGCCAAGGAAGGAATCAGTGCCAGGTGGGTGGGACATCCGGGCAGCTCCTCCTCGGGCTCCTGCAGCTGCCACGGCCACAGGGTCCTGCTTGCTGAGACAGCAGTGCTGCAAGGCGGGCGGCTCGCTGTGGGCACCTTGCAAAGCCTATCCTACCACCCCATGTTTCTAGGTAAGGGCCAGGTTTGCCACCACCCTGCAGAAGCAGCTGGCCTTTCCTAAACATCCAGAGAGTGGCAGTTCTTCAGCAGGGACACAGGGAAGAGCAAGACTCCACCAGGTAGTGCTTCCACAGGACTCTCGATCTCTGAGTTCACTCTGGGTGACAGACCCCAGAGCTTCGTGGCTTCTTCACATTGAGGACATGGAAAGGCTGCCTTATGGCCAGCCTACCCCACAGGCTTCCCGCATAACTGTGACCCACAGCCCCTCCCTGGCATTGAAAACATGGCCTGTACAGCCTTGTCTCAGTGGCCTGGGGGCTTGAGGGGACACTAAGGAAAACAGAAATTTCCATCACAGAATAGTAGGAATGTAGGAGTACCATCTAGGAAATGATCAGCACTTACAGTTTTGTGGCTGTAAGTCCTTAATTCTTTTATGTATTGAAATAGCTTTGGGAAGCTGAGTAGGGTGGTGCATGCCTATAATCCCAGCACTGAAGCAGGAGGATTGCTGAGAGTTCAAGGCCAATCTGGGCTACAAAGTGAGTTTAAGGCCAGCCTGAACTGCATAGAGAAACTCTACCTCAAAAAAAAAAAAAAAAAAGCTTTGGGGCTGGGAGTGGTAGTACATACCTGCAACCTCAGTGCCATCAGAGGCTGAAGGAAGAAGATCCTAAATCTGAGCCCAGTGTGGGTAATTTAGCAATTTAGTGAGATCCTGTCTCAAAATTTAAAAAAAAAAAAAATAAGGGGCAGTGATATAGCTCAGTGCAAAGGTCCTGGGTTCAATGCCCAGGACTGACAAGGAAAGGACTCTTTGGTAACAGAGTAGCTGAGGGTTGGTGGTGAGGGTAGAAAGCCAGTATGGAGCGGCCCCTGCAGCTAGCAGCCACACAAGGAAGTCCCCTTGTGCTGGGCTGGGGCCCATGGAACACCGGCCTCCGGCTCCTCCAGCTCAGGCACCATCTCCAGAGTTGGCTTCCAGTTCTAGTTCCAGCCCTAATATGCACACAGGGTGGGACCACTAAACCACCACGATCCAGAATCTAAACTTGGGGAGGACTGGTGTCACCAGAAGAAGAAGTTCCATGCTGTGAAACTTGTTTTATACATAAAATTGCCAGAAATATTGTTCAGAATCAGCCTTAGGCTAAGCATATGAAGATATGAAGCCGGAGTGAATTTCCTGTCTAGACTTGGACCCCCCCAAGCTGTCTCACTATGTCCTTACATAATGTGTCCTCCAAAACTGTGAAAACGCCTCTGTGGCAGCACAAGCCTATAATCCTAGCATTTGGGAGGCTGAGGCAGGAGAGTCATTGAGACTTTGAAGCCAGCCTGGGCTCCATGGAGAGTTCAAGAACACCCTGGGATACTTACTGAGACCCTGTCTCAAACAAAGAAAAAACCTGGAGAAAAAATTGAACTCAAACACTTCTGTTGAGGTATTTCTGGTAAGCGTTGCTCACCTGGTATTCTGTGAGTTACTTTAGCAACATAGGACTGTTTCTGCATCTGAAAATTCAAGGCAGAAAACTTGCACCCTAAAGTTTGTGAGGGTTCGATCTGAGGCTGTAAAGTGGCTTTAGGAGCTCACTCACTAAACATTAGCCCTTTGCCTGCTTTCATGGCCGGGGGCAGGGTTAAGGATGAGACTACTCATTACATAGCTCAGGCCAGCCTTGAAGTTGCTTTGTAGTAACTCTCCTGCCTCAGCCTCCTGAGTGCTGGCACCTGAGTGCAGGCGTGTGGCACCAATGCCTGCCCCCTTTCCACTTCTTAATTGTCACTCATTTGTACCTTGCCTTTCTCTCGGAGTTGGGACGTCAGTGTGTGAACAGAGCTTGTAAATACTGTGTGTTCAGTACAATCCCAGTGCTCATGTGAGAAGCTGAGTGAGGCTGCACTCCTGTATTTCAGCCACAATTGAGTGGAAGAGACCCAGACACTGCCCTGGCCCAGCCAATACCTTCCCTGATTCTGCCGAAGAACAAGAGGCCTTATCAGGTACAGCATCTTACAGATGTGCCAGCAGTTAATGCCATCAGCTGGGCATGGTGGCACACACTGTCATCCCAGCACTCGGGAGGCTGAGGCAGAGGGATCACTTTGAACTAGCCTTGGCCACATAGTGAGTCCAGCCTGGGCAACACAGCAAGACCCTATCTCAAAAAAACAAAACCCAACGCCAAGCGACCCGTACCGTATAGGTATGATATCAATTACCATCCACACTTTTACGTTGACTTCATTTTTAGTGGATTGTTTCTTTTTAAAATTTATTAGCGCTTATTATTTTTACAGACTGCTGAGTTTCAGTGTGGTCTTTTATCCACGCACATAAATCATTATTTATTTTTAAATTTTTATTCATTTATTTTGGTACCGGGAAATCGAATTCAGGATCTTGCACTTGCCAGGCGGGCGCCGTTCGGCTAAGCCACACACATCCCTTCCACGTATATCGATCTTAAGATTAACTCCATCGTCTGGGTCTCCCCTCCACTGCAGGACGGGCTGTCCATCTAAGGGGTGTTGGCATCTGACCTCCACTCCTTAGGATCAGCCCTTGCTGGTGGGTTTCTTCCCTTCCTGAGCCTCCCTGGAGACCGGGACAGAGGCCCGCCAGTCTCAGCCTCCCCCTGGGCGGCCCTGACACTGTGCCTCTGCTCTCTCCGTCCCCACAGGAGCCCCGCGCTCCCCAGAGCCGCAGCGGCGCCAGCCGAGACGCGCAGCAGCGGGGCCGCAGGCGGGGCAGTGGCCTGGTGGCCTACCCGGCGCTGCACGTGTGCACCTACCCGTGACCCCAGCCCCGCCGCCTGCACGGACAGTGGGGCTCAGGGGAGCCTGGGCGACGGCGAACGCATGTGTCACCCAGAGCACACCCTGTCCTAACTGTCCTGAGGGCTCAGCGTGTGTGGACAGCTGGAATGGGGAGGATCCTCTTCCTCCTGCCAGCCGAGGATTGTTCTTTCCCTTCAGGGACCTTTTATCCTCAGGACCGAGCTCTATTTTAAACCTGTTCGGGAACGTGCTATGAAAAATAAAAGGCTCGAGTTAACGCCGTCTATGGCGCATAGTCAGCCCGGTTTGCCCGGCTGAGGCTGTCACATTGTCGCGCACATGACCAGGCGGTGGCGCTGGAACCAGGAATTAAAATCCTTTAGAGGGCTGGGTGTCCTGGTGCTCACTGTAACCCCAGCACTGGGGAGGCTGAGGCAGGAGGATCAACATGAATTTGAGGACAATCTGGGCTACATAGTGAGACCCTGGCTCACCCCTCCCCTCAAATAAAATAAAGTAGAATCTATTCTCTATCCAACTGTTCCCTGTGATGCTTAACTGTGTAGCTTCAGGTGAATAGATGTTTGACATCAGCTGTGTCTTTCCAGTGGCCCCCACAAGCACCAAGCCTGGGCATCAGCCATACCATGTCCTGTCACTATATCAGGTCATACCCCAGGAGCAAGGGGCACACGAGTGTGATCCCAGCACCTGGGAGTCTGAGGCCACTTGGACAATTTGTTAAGAATCTGTCTCAAAAGAAAAAGCCATACACAGTGGTACATAGCTATAATCCCAGTACTTGGAAGGCTGAGGCAGGAGGATCACCGTGAGTTCCAAACCAGCCTGGGCTATTTAGTGGCCTCGATTACATATCGAGATCCTGTCTCAAAAAACCAAAACAAAAAGCCCCACCTTGCAGGACTAAATCTGCTAACTTCCAGTTTCTGGGCTGTGCTGGTTCTGGTTCTGGTTTTGCTGTCTGGGGCAGCAGAAGCATCCCCAGGTCACAGAGGCAAGCACTACCACACAGACACCTCTGAAGCCACAAAGACTGCTGTGTCCTTCCAGGGACAAAGACAAACTGTGATCTGGCCGGCTGACTCGACTAAGTCCCCAGCGAAATTTCTGTGATCTCTCCTGCCTGGGCGAGTGTTGTTCTGAACAGTGCCAGCCCCCGCAAGGCTACCCGCCTCCTGGCTCAGCCAGGCTGCCTGGTCAGTGGAAGAGAGCCCTGAAATCATCTTCCCTGGCAGGGCAGGCTCCACTCTGGGTGTGTGCAGCTAAGTCTTAATCTATAAAAAACAAGATTCCTGCTGGGTGAGTGGTGGTGCATGCCTGTAATCCCAGTACTTGGGAGGCTGAGGCAGGAGGAGCTCTGTGAATGGGAGGCCAGCCTGGGCTACATAGCGAGACCCTGTCTCTAAGAGTAAAAGAGGATTGGGAGTGTAGCTTAGTCCCAGCCCTGAGCTCAATCCCAAGTGCCACAAAAAAGAAAAGGGTACAGAAGGAATGATTACCCTTAAATCACAATTTCAAATCTACCCAAATCCAAAATTCTTTGAGCATCAACGTATTGAATATACTGTGCCCAATCTTATGTGATAAGGTGGTCATGGTCAAAGCACACGCACAGAACAGAGTTCACACTCTCCAAGCAGAAAATCCCAGCCCGTTCAACTGCAATGCACAGATGTTCCTCTTATGCACAAATCAGTAATAATAGTGCAATGCCATAGTGTAATACCATGCACCTGTCGCCCTGGCTGCTCTGGGGGCTGAGGCAAGAGCATCACTTGAGCCCCAGAGTTTGAGACTAGCCTGAGTAACATAGTGAGACCTTGTTTGAAAAGCAAATAAAGATAACAATTGTCTATAAAATTACCTCCCTAGCCTGGCATGGTGGCATATGCCTGTGGTTCCAGAGCTCTTGGAGGCTGAGGTAGGAGGATCATGAGTTCAAACCCAACCTGAGTAGGGCCGTGTCTCAAAACAAAGAAAAGTTTAAAGGGGGCATCTGGGGATGCCTCAGAGTGTGAAACCCTAGTTCAAGCCTTGTTACTGAGAAGAAAAGGAAAAAAGGATGAACTCTTTCAGAAAAGTAGATGAGGAAAAAACTCATCCAATTCATTTTATGAGATCAGTGTTTATATAATAACAACATGAGAAAATAAAATCACAGATACTAATGAAAAAAATTTTTTAGAAAGGGGTGGAAAAAACCTTCCACAGCTTTGCTCATCTACCTCTCTCCCTCTTACCTCCATGTCCTCTCCCATTTGGCCCAGACTCCAGGGTTCACGACATCACCCACTCTCTTGCCAGAACCCTGTGTCTTCATCCTGCATCCTTCTGCCACAGCCACTTGCTTGTCCCCCAGCCTCAGATCAGCCAGCCTCACCAACCATCTGTCTTCTCCGCTTCTGCTCCTCAGTTGCCAAGATGTTGCAGGAGTACCTGCCATTAAGTGGACCACACAGCTGTCTTCTCCCCCAGCCTCAGACATGTGTCCTCTGCACTTTACTCTACAGCTGCCCTCCTCTCTCCTCTATGGTCATTTTGTTTCTAGCTGTCTCCTTCGCTCAAGACTAGGCACCCTTTCTTCCCCTAACATCCTCCCAGCCAGCATCCTTTCAAGGGCAGTGGATTCAGACGCCAGGATTGAGGTCAGTGATGATCAGAGAAAACTGCAACTGGATTCTGAACTGTCTTCACTGTGTCTGTTTGTGTTACAGTGTTAATATAATGATTCCAATTTTAGAAGTGTTACAGGGTTGAGCAAACCAGTAAATGTGAACTCAAGTAATCCTCCTGTCTCAGCCTCTTGATTCCCAGGATTACAGCTGGACATATTATACCTGGCTGTGAAAGTATATGATTTAATTTCCAAACTTTATCACAGTTATCTCTTGTTTTCCATCATTCTCAATTGTTGTAGTGAGGAATTGCAAGGAAAATAATTATGTAAAGGACACATAATTTATAGTATTTATAATGGTCACCAAGGAGTCAAATACAAAGAAAGTACAGGAAATATATCCACACACTAAAGATCTAGCAAGTCCATTGAGGGCCTGGATCCCATGGCAATAACCTGCACGAGTTCAGCTGTAAACCCACAGCCCATGGCAGTGCCTCCCATGAGTCCAGCTAGAGGCCTAAAGCCCACGTCAATAACTCATGCAAGTCTGTTTCACGGATCTGCACTGGGAAGGCCCAAAGGTCAGCGACAGAAGCTAGAAAGTCTTTGCCAGCAGGATGAAGGATCTGTGCTGTAGGCTGAGGATTCTGAACTGCGCTTAATACAAGGACCAGGGTTCCTCCCAAAAGTACTACAGCCATCCTCATTGACAACAAGGTCCTGAGCTCCTCCAACAATGAGAACAGGCAAGTTCATTTCAGGAAGCCAGCGTGACAGGCTTCTCCTGGAGATTGAACAGCATACATCTTCCCCTCCAGAGCCAAGAAGTGATGCTCAAAGCAAGGACCAGAGCTCCTCCAGTGTGAACCACAGCCATTCTCAGCCTGAGCTCCTCTGATGATAATAGCCAAGTTCATATCAAGGAAACCAGCATGACAACCACCTCCAGAAGAACCAACAGCTCCAAAAAACAACACTTAGAGGAACCCACATGCTACTCTTCCTCCCCATGTCTCCTTTTTATGCTGGCAACTTTTCTCAGGTTAGGCCATCTACACTCAGCACCACAATGATTCAGTTCAGCTGGTGTTTAAATTGGCCACCAGTTTTTAACCCACCACACCAATCTTTTTCTATAAATATCTGTGCTCTTGTTAACTAACATGAGATCATAATGTATACAGTATTTTATAACCTGGCTTAATTCGCTCTTTTGTAGGTTGGTTTTTGTTTGTTGGTTTGTTTGTTTGCTATTTTGTTTGGGGTGTTTTATTTTGTTTCATTGTGTTCTGTTTTGAGACAGGGTCTCATTCTGTAGTTCAGGCTGTCCTCAAACTCAAGGTGATCCTCCTGCCTCAGCCTCCTGAGTGCTGAGATTACAGGGAAGTGCCACCATACCTAAAGTTTGATTTTTAGACAGGGAGATCATCCTGGCTTTTCTGGGCCCTTGAAAGAAGAAGAGGAAAGCAGGAAAGCTCATGAGACACATGGGTGTCACAAGCAGCAAGAGGCCTGAAGGGGCAAAGATCTGGAAGCCATGCACAGAGGTGACCATCAGTGCTACCCTTGAAGATGGAGGACGGGGACCCACAGCAGGGGTCCTGCAATGTCTGAGGCTGTGACCTCTGCCAGTAGCCAAGAAGGGAATGGGGACATCATGTTCATGGTCACAGGGAGCTGAGTCTGAATGCGGCCATCAGCCCGGAACAGATCAGCCCCAGAACCTCTGGGTCACCACTGGGCTGCCAGCACCTGGACCTCAGCCCAAAGAACTCGAGCCAAGAAATCAGTTTGTGGATTCCAGACCCACAGAACTGCAAGGAACTACAAGTTCTTGTTGCTTTCAGCTGTCAAATGTGTGATTTGTTATAACAGCAACAGAAAACAAATTCAGCCTCTCAAAAGGTTGGAAAGGAGCAGTCAAGTTCAGGGGAAGGGATGGATACTTTTAGCACAGGGGACTTGTCAGGGCACAGAGGGCACAACTGCCATCTGTGTGCTGGCTGGGCTATAAAGAACCTGATATAATCAGGCAGAGTCCAAAGTCTTTCTTCAATTTCATGAGCTTCTCCTGGGCTACAGGCCAAGGATAAACAGGGCTATCAAGGACAGAGTGAGTTGAAATGGTGGTGCACGCCTGGCATCCCAGCACTCAGGAGGCTGAGGCAGGAGGATCACCACAAGCTCAAAACTACCCTGGGCTGCATAATGAGTTCAAGGCCAGTCTGAACTGCTTAGTGAGACCCTGTCTCACTGAGGATTTAGCTCAGTGGCACAAGCGCCTTCCTGGCAAGCATGAGGTTGTCAGTTTGTTCCCCAGTACCAAAAATAAATAAATAATAAAATAAAAATAAAGTTAAGAAGTCAAGGACAAAATGATTTTTTAATAAAACTGACACATAATTGTACATATTTGTGAGGTACAAAGTGATATTTTAATGTATGCATATGATGAATATTCTTGAACAAGAATATGCTTGCTGTAACAGGCAAGCTTGCCTTGCAAACAGCTACCTCTCTGCTCTCTAGAGCATAGAGAGCCAGAGCAGCAGAAGGCTGAGGACAGAATCCTCTCTCGAGGGGAAGAGCCTCATAGCCCTGGCCCCTGTGGTGGCAGCCCCCACTAGGTACAGCTGTGTGCAGCCCCTGCTGGGAATGGCTGTGTGACCCGCTCTTCTCCATAGCTTCTGACCATCTGCACCAAGCTTCTGCTTCTCTCTGCCAGCCGAGGCCAGCATTTGCACTTGCTAAAGTCACCTAGTGTCTACCAGTCCTTTGGAAGGAATCAAATTCAGGTGGGAGTGTGTGTGTGTGTGTGTGTATCAACAGAAAAAAAGGAACTGGAAAAAAAGGGTAGACAGAGCTGGGGATTTAGCTTGGCGGCATAAGCACCTGCCTTGCAAGCACGTGGTCATGAGTTCGATCCCTGGTACCGATAAAAACTTAAAAAAAAAAAGGGGTAGATGCTTTTATATTGGGCATTTCAACCTCAGACTAGGAACACAGACTTTATATATTGTGGTTAAAGTTACCTTTCACATGTGATGATCTTTTTTTTCCCTTTGAGACAAGCTCTGCTTCTGCAGTTCAGGCTGGTCTTGAGTTGACTTCGTAGGCCAGTCTGGTCTCGAACTTGCAGAGATCCTCCTACCTCAACCTCCCAAGTGCTGGGATTACAGGCATTTGTCACCACACTAGCTGTGATAATACTTGTTAAAATTTTTGGTTTTTTATTTATTTGGTACTCAGAATTGAACTCAGGACCTTGTACTTGCCAGACAGGCACTATGCCACTGAGTTATATCCTGGCCTTTTTTTTTATTTTTCAGTTTTTTTGTTTTGTTTTGTTTTGTTTTGTTTCTGTGGCGGTACCAGGAATTGAACCCATGACCTCGCACTTTGCCAGGCAGGCGCTTATGCCACTGAGTTAAATCCCCTGTCCCCTTTTTTTATTTTTGAGATAAGGTCTCGTTATGTAGTTCAGCCTGGCCTCAAACTCACAGTAATTCTCCTGCCTTGGTTTCCAGGGTGCTGGGATACATTCTTGCCACACCCAGCAAGAGTGGAGATTTTTGGGTGCCAGCAATGCACAAATTCATAACTAATCTCTGTCTTGACTGATGTATAAAAAGTTTCTGGATTTAGTTAAAAGCAACTTACAAATCAACTGATGTGACAGCATAACCAACCACTTGGGATGCTGAGGCAGAAGGATTGCAAGTTTGGGCAATTTAGCAAGAATCTGTGTCAATCTAAAGGGCTGAGGATGTAGCTTAGTTCAAAGGTCCTGAGTTCATTCCTCAGTATTACACAAAAAATAAAAATAAATAGAAACCCATTAATCTCTTATAAGTCTAAAAATTGCTGTTTTATATTTTTTCCTTTTCTTTTTTCTGTTATATTTCCTGTGAGCTGGGCTGGGTAGGCATACTGTCCTATCCTAGCAAGGTTAGGAAGCAAGGATAGCTTTGCTCTATTTTATTTTATTTTATTTTTATTTTTTGGTACCAGGAATAGAACTCCTGACCTCATACTTGCCAGACAGGTGCTATGCCACTGAGCTATATCCCTAGCCCTAATTTTTTTTTTAAAGAAAGAAAAAAAACCCCAACATTTCAAAACAAGATAGTAAGAGGATAACAGTGGTTAATGTTTGGTCCTCCTGCACGAGAGACAGAACAGAGAATGGAGAAAGAAAGAAAAGAGGCCTTTATTGTGGGTACGGGAGGGCTGCTGGAGAGATGCAAACAACCGCTGAAGGGAACAAAGAAAAACCGAGGTCTTTATTTGGAATTGACAGGATGGAGTTAAAGGGGCAAGTGGAATGACGTGTTGATAGCTGATTGGGGGAGCTTTGGTGCACATGCGAAAAGCGAGAGGTGCGAATTTGAGGTTTTGTGAGAACTCAGGAGTCAGTGCTGAAGGGAGGCACTGTCCAGCACCATGTTGACTTACACGTAAGAAAAAATCGTCAATTAATACATTGCATATTGTTATCTTTAAGTTAGTTACTCAGACTACAAGATATTGGCATTTAATTGTCCAAACAATATTAGCACAAATCTTTTCAATGAACTAAGAGAATTAGTAATAGAGCCATTTTAACTCTCTTATATTTTTATCTTCCCTTTGTTTCTCTCATCCCAGTTTCTCTCATATATTTTTATTTTCCCTTTGTTTCCCTCATCCCAGTTTCTCTTTCCTTTTGAAGTCTCTTCCCATTTTACAATATCTATTATACATTTTGGATCTTATTTACTCCTTCAGTTTCTCATACTAGGGAGACAATATGATGTTCACGTGTGTCTCTGGTTTATTTCACTTAGGAGTACAGTCTCACATTGCATCCACTTACCTAGAAAAGTCTCCAGTTTATCCTTTATAGCTGAGTAATACTCCATTGTATAAAAAGACCACATCTTTTTTATCCATTTCTCAGTGGATGGGCATTTCAATTGTTTCCAAGATCTAGCTCTTACAAATTGTACCAGTATAAACACTGGTGCACATATATCACTGTGGTATGATGTTTTTAATTCTTCTGGGAAGATACCCAGCTGGGTCAAATGGGATCTCCTATTCTACTTTTTTGGGGGGGAAATGCTATGCTGTTTTGTCAGTGCTCCTCTGCTTGGGGTGACTTAGCCACTAATGGCAGAGGGCACTTATGCAGCAGGTTCTCAGATTCAGAGCCTGTTGGTGTCTCCTGGCCCAGGGCTGAGGACTGGGTTGTGTTGACACAAAGGAACCCATTAGCTGTCATTGTGGTATAGTTTTAAAAACGTCCTCTTGCCCGCAGAGCTCCCTGATTGCTCATAGCAGCCCTGGGAGAGAAGTAGTGGTTCTGTACTTAGATGCAAATAACACGAAAATCAGAAGGCACAGAACAAATGGATTGAAAGACAAAGCCGATCGATCCAAAGCTGGGCTTCCATCAGGTTTCCCTGCCCACGCGACTGCCCAGAAGTGCTGTTTAATGTCCAACCGGAGTCCAAGGTGGAATGTAGGGACCACATCTTTTTTCCCACGTTTTCTCCCACAGCCTGCAGCATGGTTGCCGCTGAAGTCCCTATCCTTGTGAAGCGTGCATTTGCTGAGCACCTGATGAGTGTCCAGCCCTGAAATTACACAAAGTTGTGCGGCTCTTGGACTCAGGAGCTCAAAGCAGGAAAGGAGCAGGTCCGACAGAGCTGGCGGTAGGGGGAGATGGGCAGGAAGTAGGGGACAGACTGGGTGTGAAGGTGCACACTTGTCATCCCAGGGTAATGAGGCAGAAGGATCCTAAATGCAAACCCAGTCCGGACAAGATAGCGATTTAGCAAGATCCTGTCTCAAAAACTAAAAAGAAGCTGGGAGTGTAGCTCAGTGTAGAGTCCTGGGTTCAATCCCCAGAACCAATTAATAATAAAGAAAATAAGCAGATGAAGTTACAGTGGTGCCAAGCGGCGTTTCTGATGACATTCACTGAATGAATGACCTCGGAGAGAACAAGCGTGACAAGATGTCAGAATAAACTAGTCTTCCTCGGCCGTCAGACCTTCAGGACTCCACGCACAACACCCGTTGAACCTTATATTGATGAAGCCCACAGGACAAGTGCGAGGCAAAGCTTAAGGAAGGAGCTTCTCAACTTTTCCTTCCCCTGACCTTGCCATTGTAGTCAGGGTCACACTGATCGCCACCCCCCCACCCCACCGCACCCCTCCCCACCCCCGCCACACCCATGTTTCTTCTTCCGGACACTTCGCGTTGCACATGCGCAGCAGACAGGGCGGTTGCTAGTGGCGGGCACACGCTCACGGACAAGCCCCGCCCCTCCGCGGCTACCGCTCGCGAGCGCCTGCCGTTTCTCGGGGCGGGGCCGTGGGAGGGGTCTTTTGGGGCGGAGCGTGCGTGCGTGTGCGTGCGCGCGCGCCGTGGGCGGGCCAGTGAAGCCGGCGGCACCGGCACGTGATCTGGGACTGGCGGTGTCGCTTGGTGGCTCGGTCTGTCTGTCTGTCTGTCCGTCCGCGGGTGCCAACATGGCGGACGCAGCCAGTCAGGTGCTCCTGGGCTCCGGTCTCACCATCCTGTCCCAGCCGCTCATGTACGTGAAAGTGCTCATCCAGGTATGAGTCGTCGCCGACCCCTGCCCCGCCGGCGCCCCGCAGGATCGCCCAGCCCGCGGTGCCCGGGATCCGGTCCCGCCCCTTCTCCGCGCCGGTCCTGCGGCGGGGACAGCGCCTAGCGCCCCGCGGGCCCTGCGTCCGCTCCTGCCTGGCCGCGCCCTGTCCGGGCCAACTGCCACCCGCGCTTCCGCCCGAAGGGGAGTCTGGCCCGGCAGCCCGGGTCCCAGCGCCGCCCTGCGCCCCTCGCCATTGACATCCACACCCGGGCCACCCGCGCGGGACGCGACACGCTCAGTGGCAGCCAAAGTGGAGTGACGAGAGAACCAACAGCTTGTGATTTCTTCTTCGCTTTCCATTTTTCTTTTCATCTGTTTATTTTGCGATTGTCACTACTGCTGTTCTGTTCAGAGATTTGAACACCAGATACCCAGATAAACACAAGGAGCCCATTCAGAAGTGTTCGGAAAGTCAGGTTTCAGAAGAATCCATTGAGCTCTCCCCAGCAGCAGCCATCTATGTGGTTTATGACAATGAAAGTCACGTTTGTCCAGCTGGAAATGAGTTCAGCAGAGTTTTAGGAGTTTAAACATGAGCGCTGAGCTCCCTAATGTCTTGTCTATGCGTCCGCTTGGTTTCTTTTCTAATCTGGTGTGAAATGTTACATGGCATTCCGCGTTCACAGGCAGGTAGACACGGCATTTTTAGCTGATAATAATAAACTTAGATCGTAACTTCTTATATTTACCTTTGTTGAGGGCTGTTATAAATACCTCATTCATTGTGTCAAGGAAGGAAACAGTTTTGAAAGTCACAGTCGTCTTTACCTTTCTATAGAGAACACGTGGACACTAGGGAGGACCTTATTCCTGAAGTGTTACTGACAAAAATTACTTGTCGCTGTTAACCAGAGTCCATTGAGGTTCTGTGTGTAGAAGCTTCTTGTGAGACAGGTTATTTGGACCTAGAGCAGAGACTTTAATTAAATACAAGGTTGTTTTGTTTTGTTTTGGTACTGGGAATCAAACTCGACCTCATGCTTGCCAAGCAAGTGTTGTGCGGCTGAGCTAAATCCCCAGCCTGAGACTTTGAGATGTAAACAGAGGATTGGCACATTTGGGGCTAGATAGCATCTGAGGTGACATTTTGCAGTATATTCAGTGTGAACCCATTATTCTATAGTTCACCCAGGAGACAGTGGTACGTGACATTCAGAGCTTTTACTTCAAAAGTTTAAATACCCTTCATTCTAATTTCACAGCATCCGGGTGCTGTCAAATGTGTGGGTTTTGGTGAAATTCCCAAATATTCATCTTTAAAAATAGTTCCATGGGGCTGGGGATTTAGCTCAGCGGCATAAGACCCTGCCTTGCAATCGCACAGTTGTGAGTTCGATCCCCGGTACCAAAAAAAAAAAAAAAAAAAAAATTGTTCCATGGTAGCAGACAGAAAGTTATTTAATAGAATAGATTACAAGGTTACAGGATTGTGGAGTCACAACTGTCCTGCACTGGTGGGTCCCTCCCTCAAGTATCCTAGTATGTCAAAACCTGAATGGACTGCACAAATACAATGGTAATCATTAATTTTATAAAATAGCTTTTATTAGATTGTTTATGAGGCTCAATTCATTTAACAGGAACCCAGCTTGGAATCATTTCCTAAGTGAATTTCCCAGCTACATCTACATTTGGCCCTTGACTGTTTTTGTCTAACCAGTTGATGCTGTCAAAGTGGGCCTCATGTCTTGTTCAAACATTAAAAATGCCCTAGATTTGCTTCTGAAAATATTTTTTGAGCTCCCCCAGTAAAGTGTTCCTAACAAAAGTTTTCTTGTGCTATTTTCAGTTATAAAGAAAAAATTAATCTACTTCATGGACTTTGAACTAGAGTTAATCAGTTCGACAGGACAAAAAACAAACAGGATAGTACTTTAATCCTTCATTGGATAACATAAATTATGTTTTTACCTGTGTTATTTGTTTAAGACCCTGCCACCAAGGCATTTGTGGGAATACTGCCTAGCTTTAAGATTTTCCCTTGTTTTTAAAGGTGGGATATGAACCTCTTCCTCCAACAATAGGACGCAATATTTTTGGGCGGCAAGTGTGTCAGCTTCCAGGTCTCTTCAGTTACGGTGAGTGTCTTGGATTTACATAGAATCTGATGATGTTGTGGACGGGCAGGCAGGAGACACTGAAGAAAATAAAGCCTCCTTGGCATTGTCATGCAACCATTCTCTGCCTGGAACTGAAATCTCCAACTTGCATTCATAGCTCAGCACATTGCAAGCATCGATGGGAAGCGTGGGCTGTTCACCGGCTTAACTCCAAGACTGTGTTCAGGAGTCCTTGGAACTGTGGTCCATGGTAAAGTTCTACAGGTAAGAGGAAAAGCAGCTCATCTTCCCTTGGATTTTGGCTGCCTTCTATGTTCACTTCATTCTACTGATTAAGAGCAGTTTTTGTTTCATTTTGTGTTTTTTTTTTTTGAAACAAGATTTCACTGTATAGGTCAGGCTGTCATTGAATTCACTTCACTATGTAATCTAGGCTGGCTCAAACTTGCAACTACTTTGTGGCCTTAGCCTGTTCTACTGGAACTACAGATGTGTACCACCACACCTGGCATCTAATGTGATCTTATTATGGAAAAACAGTACTGAGCCAAATGGAAGACACTTAGCACTAGGGAACTTGGAAGGCATACATTTTTATTTCTTTGGAGGGACTGATGGGAATCTTAATTCCAAATCATCAGCCCAACATTTAGGGTTAAACAGTCATTTATATGTGTTTTTAGGCCGGAAGTATAAAAGGTTAGCAGGAAGTAGGAAAAAAGCTGATGACAGGATTTTCTACAGTTGATTACATTTTGTCTTGTCATGTATTGCTAGGCAGAGTGAGCAAATTGGAGGTTACTATCATATAGCAGGAAGCTTGGGGCTAGGGTAAATTGAAAGAATCAATCACTGTCTAAAACTGAGTAGGGCCTGTCTCTAGGTGATAAGTCCTTGAAAACTTGAATGCAAGCTAGTATAACAAGATGCACTGTCTGGCTGAGTTACATTTATCTTACAAGCTGCGGCTGGTATGGGGGATGTGAGAGCTAGCTGAGTTCTGTTATTCTCTAATTATGAGAACAGGCTAAGCTTGTTTGTCCCATGCTTGAATATAGTGTTAGAAATACAAGTTTTAAATACATTTACCATTAAAAATATTAATGACACATTTACTATTAAAAATATTTTTTTAAAAAAGAATTTAAGGTAACTGGGTGTGGTGGTACATGCCTGTAATCCACTTCCAGCACTCTGGGAAGCTGAGGTAGGAGAATTGCAAGTTAGAGCCCAGCCTGGGCAACCTAGTCACTTGGCATGACCCTGTCTCAGAAAATTTTAAAAAGGGCTGGGGATGTGCTCAGTGTGGGTTCATTCTGTAGTACCCTGCCTCCCACCCCTCTCCCCAAAAAGAAGACTTAAGTCTACAAATGAAGAGAATAGCTATTTATGTGGAAAGGAAAGAAAGGATGGTCTGGACGATGCAGTGCTCTTCCTGGCCTGTATGGATCATTACCTGTTAATTATTTGCAATGCTGTACATTGGTGGTCTGTGCCGTTTTGTGTGTGTATTGAAGCTAAGGCCTGGTTAAATTGTACCCCAGTATAGAATAGTGGCTACTTGTGAGAAGGGGAAGAGGAAGGACAAGAGGGAGGGCTTAGTGTGACTGTGGCCTCAGCAGAGCAGAGGTGCTGAGGGTGTGCCCGTCTGCAGGGAGCAGTGCAGCACTAGCAGAGCGTGTGCCTTGGTGGTGGGTGTTTGGGTGAACTTTTAAAAATTTTTTGATACATGTGAGATGCTTCATAATTTTTTTTCTTCTGGGGCTTCACACATGTTAAGATGGGCTGGGACCAGGGATTAAGCTCAGCGGTGTAAGCACCTGCCTGGCAAGTGCAAGATCGTGAGTTCAATTCCCAGTATCCAAAAAAAAAAAAAAAAAAAGGGCTTTATTTCTGAGCTCCACTCTCAGCCCATAAAGTGTTGTTTAAAGCATCAGTGCAGGGTCGGGGATTTAGCTCAGTGCTATAAGCGCCTACCTTGCAAGTGCACAGTCGTGAGTTCAATCCCCAGTACCAGGAAGGAAAAAAAAAAAAATCAGTACAGGGCTGAGCGCCAACTTCAGCATCCTCAGCAGGAAGAAGGCCCTGAATGAGGACATGAAGTCTGACATGAGATCCTGCTGCCTTGTGCTGGGCATATCCACGTGCACCACAGCCATGCAGGCTAAGGCAGAGTTGCTGCTTTGGCCCAGCCCACAATGGGTCTTAGGTCCTGGTGCCAGCAGGCCAAGCTCATGCATGGAGCATGCCAGGTGTGTGTGTGTGTGTGTGTGTGTGTGTGCGCACATGCGCGCACCTACAGGGCTTTTGGCCTTGCTCTGGGCCACCTGCCATCTCCCAGGTCCCACAGCTCTGTGCTGCACCTGAGCCTCTGCCTGGGCTGCCATGGCTGTAGCACCAAGGCCAGGACATCGTGGTCACAGTAACCTCACATGCCGTGGTTGAGCTGTTGGCTCAGGTGGCCTCCTAGATGGAGGTGTCTGCAGACCTGTCAGCTTCTCTGCCCCAGTGGATGGGCCAGGCAGTGGTGCCCCCCAAGTCCCCTGTGCTGTGGAGAGACCTATGAGGGTGGTGCACACTCTCAGGGATGCTCAGGGCAGGAAGAGAAGCCCAGCAAGGGGCAGAGGACCTGGAAAGGGACAGGTGGCCTGCAGGAGGCTATGGCCCGCATGGATGTGCCCAGCCACTGTGCTTCCCTCAGCCAGGAGCCTGGATGTGGCAGAGGGTGACACAGACAAAATGTAGGTTGTACCTCCTCCAAAGAGTCCAGGAGAAGGCCTCATGGAGACAGCTCTCTGTTTCTTAGTGATCCTTTGGTTTTGCCAGGTTCCTTTTACTTCTGATGGTAAAGCTGGTGGTGCTTTCATTGTTCTGGTTTGCCAGTACAATGTTAAGTCAAGGTGAATTAACCTTCAAAGCATGTTTAGTGTTTAGAAAACAGGTCTGCAGACAGAATTGTCCTTTGCTCTATTTGTGAAGGTGTTACATGGCCAGGAGTAATCTCCACATTGAAGAGGTTGAGGCAGGTGGAGCACTGTGAGTTCAAGGCCAGCCTAAACTACATAGTGAGACCATATCTCCAAAAAAAAAAAAAAGTATAGAAATGAGTGAAAATTTTCAAAAAGTCCTGATATTAGAATTAATTTTAGCCACAGACCTGGAATATAGCCAAAAGATAGCACTTTGCTGAATCTTGACATTTCTTGCCTGTGATTTTGTGTGTGTTTGCTGTTGGGGATGGAACCTGAGGCCTCTTGCATGCTACTCAGGTGCTGAACCCCTGAGCTGTATCCCTAGCCCCCGCCTGTGATTTTCTAAAGAGTAATTCTTTTTGCAGACAAAATCATTGTAACCAGGTGTAGTGGCATACATCTGTAGTCCTAAAACTGGGGAGGCTGAGGCAGGAGAACTGCAAGTTCTAGGCCAGTCTGGGCTACATAGGGAGACCCTGTCTCAAAAAAAAAGAATACAACAGCAAAAAAAGTGTTGTCTTTTTTTTTTTTTTATTTAATCTGGTATAACTAGAAAGTAATGAGTAACTGTTGTGTAATAGGAGCTCAGTTGTCCCATTGTGTATTTTCTCCCAGCCCACTTTTGGCTTCTAAAATATCTAGTATTTTTCTTTCATTGTACTCTGGACACTGGATTTTGGCTCTATTCATATTGTCTTCTGCATAAGAGAAAAAAATTGTCATTTGTTGGTTTTCTTTGCCATTCTGGGGAGGATGCACAGTGAGCTACATCCCCAGTTCACTCCTATCTTTTTTTCTTTTGTTTTTTTTTATGGTACCGGGGATCAAACTCACAACTGCAAGCTTGCAAGGCAGGTGCTTATGTGGCTGAGCTAAATCCCCAGCCTACCTTTTTTTCTTTTAAGGCAGAGTATGAGTAAATTGCACAGATGGGACACAAATTTGCAGTTTTCCTGCCTCAGTTTTGTAGCATGCAGGGCTTACAAGCCTGTGCCACCAGGCCTAACTTCCTTTGTTTTAAATAAGAGTTTTCATAAACATTTCTTTGTTTTTTCAGCTGACCACCCATATGTTAAGCTTAGCAACAAGATCATCTTAGAGACATTTATTTCCGGTTGATTAATTAGCAGTAGAAACTAATTGAAGATTTGTAGAAAAACAAAAATGTCAGCTGTTGTATTTTCTGCCAGTAGAATTGTCACCTTGTCTTCCTTCACATGACACATGAACTGCCCTAACCCCCTTTCTCTGTTTCCTCCTTAGCATTACCAGGACAGTGAGAAGCCCGAGGTATGTTGAGGCTGAGTGCTGTACACAGGGCCCCTCTCGCTTGCAGTTAGGGCTGGGCCCCTGGGAGTGATCAGCAGCTTTCTGTTCCATCACAGCCAGTGCTGGCCAGCAGCAGGCTGCCAACTAGAGCAGTTCTATTTAAAATTGACAGCTAGAAATAAATATATGAAAAAATGTTCAGCAACCCTGGTCATTCGAGAGATGCAAATTAAAACAACACTGAGATTCTATCTCACCCCTGAAAGAGTGACTGTTGTCAAGAAATCAACCGATAATGAGTGCCGACAGGGATATAGGGAAAAAGGAATCCTCCTCCACTGTTGGTGGGAGTGTAGACTGGTGCAGCCACTATGGAAATCAGTGTGGAGACTTCTCAAAAAACTAAAACTAGGGATTCCATTCAACCCAGCTGTTCCCCTTCTTGGTGTCTTCCCAAAAGAATGAAAAGCATCAAATCACAGCAGTATATGCACACCCTGTTTATTGCAGCACAGTTTGTAATAGCTAAATCTTCGCCTGTAATCCCAGCACTTGGGAGGCTGAGGTAGGAGGATTGTTGCGAGTTCGAGACCAGCCTGGGCTACAAAGTGAGCTCAAGGTCAGCCTGAACTGCATAGAGACCTGTCTCAAAAAGGCAAAAACAAAACAAACAAAAAATAGCCAAATCTTTGACACAGCCTGAATGCCTATCAGCCAATGACTAGATAAGGATTTTTTTTTTTTTTAATATGGTTGGGTACTACTCTGTCATAAAGGATAAGTGTAAGATGTTTCTAGGTGAATTGATGCACTTTGAGACCATATTCTTAAGTGAAAGAAATCACACCCACAGGTGTAAATACTGCATGGTTACTCTAGTGTAGGAAACCAAAAGTGTGAAGGACCAAAATATATATTGTGAAATAAGAAGAAAAATTTTCAAATGGGAAGAAGAACTAGGGAAAGGAGAGGCTAAAAAGAAAGAAAGAAAAAAAAAAAACAAGAAAAGGAGAAAATGGAAACAAACCTTTTGTAAATAAAGAGGGGAAGTGGGGTAAAATGGAAGGGAGGGGGATGGGGAAAAAAATGAAGTTATGTCCTGTACAGGTACAAATTCTCTTTGAGAAATGTGATCATTATGTATCCCTAAAATGTACCAATAACCTTATTAAAAAAAATAATAAGGCAACTTCCACCACCCCCAAAAAAATAAATAAATAAAAAATAAAACCGACAGCTGAGTGTGTTGGTGAGTGCGTGTGATCCCAGCACTTGGGAGGCTGAGGCCGGAGGGTGACCACAAGTTCAACGCCAACCTGGGCTACATAGCAAGGCTTTGTCTCTAAAGAACAAAAATATCTGTCAGGATTTGTATCTTAGGATTTTTTTTAACTTGAGTCTTTTTTTTTTCTTCTCTATTAGTATAGTTTGCAGTACATAATAATTGCATTCATTGTGGGGAGTCGGTCCATGTGTGTAACACATTTTCATCCCCTCCCTCTACCCTCCCTGCTCGCTCCAACTCTTGATTCCCATCCCATTTTCAAAAGCTCTTTCTTTTTTTGTTTAGTTTTCTTATTTTTAAATCCCTGTTCCCTTCCCGCCATTCCCATTCCATCTCTTATTCCCCCTTCCATTTGAAAAAGATCTCTGTACTTCTGTTTTGTCTTTTATTTTGCTCACTCTTTATATTTTGGGTTTCTCATATAAGAGAACCATGCAACTGGGTGTGGTGTTGCACACCTGTAATCCCAGCACTGAGGAGGCTGAGGCAGGAGAGTTACCATGAGTTCAAGGCCAACCTGGGCTATTTAGTGAGACCCTGTCTCAAAAAATAAAAAAAAAGAATGCTTGCATGCAATATTTAACCTTGAGACCACCTCCTGGTCTCAAGGTACATCTATTTTCCTACAAATGACTCAAATTTGTCCTCTTTCATGGCAGAGTAGTACTTCATTGTATATAAGTACCCCATTTTCTTTACCCATTTGTCTATTGATGGATGTATCGGCTGCTTCCAAGATTTAACTGTTACGACTTGTAGTACTAGAAACATGGGTATGGGTGTGTCACTGTAATATGATGCCCTTAACTCAGGAAGATCCCTAAAAGAGGAATAGCTGGGTCAGGTGGAATTTCTAGTGTTAGAGTTTTTGGTGTTTTTGATACCAGGGATCAAACTCAAGATCACGTGTTTGCGAGAAAGGTGCTTGTGCCACTGAGCTAAATCCTCAGCCCCTTTTTTTGTTTTTTTTTGAGACCGTCTTGCTATGTAGTTCAGGCTAGCATTGAACTCACTTTGTAGCCCAGGCTGGTCTTGAATTTGTAAAGATCCTACTGCCTCAGCCTCCTGAGTGCTGGGATTACAGACATGTGCCACCATACCTGGCTTTTTTTTTTAATTTTCTTTTAGGTTTTATTTGGATTTTTGTGGCAGATTAGTAATTCAGGCTGACTCACTAGCACAAGTCTGACCTTGAACTCCCAGTGATCCTCCTCTGTCTGCCTTCTAAGTGCTGGGATTTATGTGTACCACCACACCCAGCTTGAGTGTTTGGAGGAATCTCCATGTTCTCCATAGTGGCTACACTAGTTCATGCTCCCAGCAGTGGAGAAGGGTTCCTTTTTCCCCTGTAGCCTCACCAGCATTTGTTATTTGATTTCCTGATGAAAGCCAGTCTGCAGTGAGACAGAATCTCAGTGTTGTTTTAATTTACATGTTTCTAGTGATGTTGAACATTTTTTTCATGTGTCTGTTGACCATCCATTCTGAAGTGTCTGTTTGGTTGCCCATTTTTTGATTGGGTCTTTTATTGAGGGGAGGCATCTCATTCTTTTGTTTCTCTGATTTTGATTTCTAGGAGTCAGGACCTGGAAGTGTACCAAAAGAAGGCTCGTCTTCCTTTGACCAAGTTATCAAAGAGGTGAGAGACGAAGATGAAGCATTTCCCTTGTGCTCTGCCTGATCCTGAGCTCTGCGGCCCCTGTGGAATCAGGGTTACAAGGCAGCGTTTCCCTGTCTCCCCAGACAAAAGGGAGCCTTGGCACTGAAGTTGGGCTTTCTTAGGGGTGGAGGAGGGGGAAGGGCGTGTGAACAGGGTTAAGATGCTGCTGCACATGCGTGTGTACTGAATCCCACAGTGAATGTACCCATCGTGTATTGCCAGTCCATACTAAACAACAGTGATGGCAACCACAGAAACTGCTGACACCCAGCCCAGACATGGGCATGGCAGGCTTCCCCTCTTGCTCTCTGTCTCTGGCCAACTCCTTATCTTAATGGCCTATCGCACATTTGCCTAGCACAAGTTGCACTGCAAAATCCTGGGATCCCAGACAGTCTTCAAGCCTCAGTCTGCTGTCCTTAAAGGACTGCACCTGCAGGGCCTGGACGTGGGTCCAGGATGGGGGACGGTGAGAAGGGCCATGATGCAGGTTTAAACACACCAGTCCCCACAGCACATAGTCACTGTTTAAGAAAAACTGTTCTTTGGGTCTCACTGTGTGCTTCACACTGGCCTTAAATTCACTGCATTGCCCAGGCTGGCCTCAGACTTGTAACAATCCTCCTGCCTCAGCCTCCTGAGTATTGGGATCATAAATATGTGCCACCACACCTGACTTAAGAAAAAGAAAACTTGGGGATGGCAATGTACAATGTATGTACCATTGTTACCCCCTGAAGAAAAAAAAGAAAACTCATTTTTGTTTTTGTTTTTTTAGTTTTTTGAGACAGGGTCTCCCAGTGTAGTCTAGGGTAGTCTTGAACTCACTATGGAGCCCAGACTGGTCTTGAACTTGTAGCAGTCCTCCTGCCTCAGCTTCTGTGAGTGCTAGAATTAGACAGGTATACCCCCACCCCTGGCAAGAGATTTATTTATTTATTTGGTACTGGGACTCAAACCAAGGACCTTGTGCCTTCCAGGCAGGTGCTATTCCACTGAGCTGTATGCCTGACCCCAGAAAAACATTTTAAATCATAACAAATTACATTTTCCTACCTGTGTGACCTTAAAAAGACAAGAGCAGCACTTGCTTGGAGTAGGTACAGTTCAGACTTATTTTGCCCTCTTTTTGGGGTGGGGAGAATTGAGCAACTTTGTTTATTGACTGACTGTTCTTAGTGTGTATTTACAGACTAGTAGGCTTCATTCTGCCATGTTCATACATGCACTTAACAAGCTTTGCTCTCCACCCAATACCTCTCTCCCTCTTTCCTCCCCTGCCCACTCATTTTATCTATAAAACCAAGAGATTTTATTCTTTTTAATTATTTTTGGTCTTTTTGAGACAGGGTTTCATTATACAGTTCAAGCTGGCTTTGGACTCACTTTGTAGACCAGGCTGGCAGTGAATTTACAACATTGCTCCTGCCTCAGCTTCCCAAGTGCTGGGATAATAGGCAGGTACCACCAGGCCCAGCTCAAAAACCTCTTCAGAGCCTGGGCATGATAGTACACTCCTGTCATGCCAGCACTGGGGAGACTGAGTCAGGAAGAGCATTTACAAGTTGGAGTCCAGCCCAGGCAATTTAGTGAGACCCTGTCTCAAAATAAAAGATGGGCTAGTGATGGAGCTCAGTGGGAAGGCTGTGGATCCAGTCCCCATGCCACAAAAGCAAATTGGACAAATCACAAGATGAAACAGGCCTGGCGCAAGGCCCTGAATTCAGTGCTTAGTAAAAGGAAGTGGTGGGCTTTCCACAGGAGGCACTTGGTGCTCCAGCTGCGTCCCAGATTCCCAGTGCCATGGGGTATCTGAGGTCAGCAGCTGAGAGAATGTTGGGAAGCAGGAGTGAGGGACAGTCCTTTGACATGAACAGCCTGGGGGGGATCTGACTCTGAGCCTGGGGTGACCACCTGCCCTTGACACAGCCTTGGGGAGGAAGATCGGCTAGGGAAGGTGCATCGGCCCAGGAGCGCAGGCTCCACCCACCCTGCATCTTCCTGTGCGGTGGCTGTGGAGCCCTTGGAAACAGCTCCCAGCGACAGCTGTGCCTGGTCCTGTGGCCTGCGGCTCAGCGCAGCCAGTGCTGCTGGTTTTGTGGCTTTGTTCAGATGTGTGGACTTGAGGACAGAAACCTGCTTTGGGAACGCCTCTAAACAGTGACAACAGACTTGGCGTCTGTGGCCAAGCATCACTAAACCCTGTCCAGCCGTCCTCGGGCTTGGGCACTGAAGCTGTGCCACATCCCTCATCACAGGGGTTAAAGTGTTGTGTATTCATTGTTTCTAGACAACCCGAGAGATGATCGCTCGTTCTGCTGCTACCCTCATCACACACCCCTTCCACGGTATGTTTGCCTTTGGCTACTGGAGTCTGCCACTCACCCTCCCGCAGCTTCCTGTCTCCCGGTCATTTAGGCTGGCCCGAGAGGTGGTGGCATTGCTATGCCTGCTATTTTTTGCTGGCTTTGGGGATTGAACCCAGAGCCTTTGCACTAAGTTATATTCTCACCCCTTTTTAAAGTGAGACAGAATCTTTCTCAGTTGCCATGCTGGGCTCAAACTTAAGGTCCTCCTGCCTCAGCTTCCTGGCATTACAGCTGTGTGCTACAGTACCCAACTTTTCTCCAATTTTTTCAGATAGCATAGTGTCCTTAGGTGGAAATGCCTTTTTTTTTTTCCTTTGAGGCTATCTTTGCCATCCTAGTTCTATGAGTCTCTTCTCTGTGTTCTACAGTTATCACTCTGAGATCAATGGTGCAGTTCATAGGAAGAGAATCAAAGTACTGGTGAGTGAATTCAGTGCTCAGGAGTGCTCCTGAAGCCGCCACACTCGCCATGTGTATGCTTCCTCGCTCTTACGGAACAGTTCTGCAAGTGTTGGGGTGTCAGAGCTTTGCTCTGCTCAGAAGGTGGGTGTGGGGGGTAGGAGGAAACAGCCAGGGGAAGTGGAGCCTGAGTTCTGGCCTCTGGCTGAGGGTCTCACATAGCTCCTGTGAGCTCAGCACCCACACATCCTCTCCCCACTATGTCTGCAGTGGGCTCTATGACTCCATAGCGACCATCTACCGAGAAGAGGGCATCCTGGGATTCTTCGCGTGAGTAAACAGTTCCTTGTCTGCGTGTGGTTTTTAGATGTGTGGAAAAGCTTTCCTGAAGATAAGGGCAGGCAGTGTTCATTTAATCCCCAGGGAAAATATATTCCCTGGGTTTACTTTACTTTACTTTAAATTCCTTTTATGCCCCTTCTGACTTAAATTCCTTGAGGAAAAAATCCCAGAACTTTAGCCAGGCATGGAGGTACATACATGCCCATTGTCTTAACTACTCAGGAGGCTGAGGCAGGAGAATTGCAAGTTCATGGCAAGTCTAGGTAATTTAGACCTTGTCTCAAAATTTAAACAATAAAAAAGGCTGAGGTATATTCAGTTAGTGAGGAAAATTAATTTTTGAAAAATAGGAAAATCACCTTCACATATTTTTTCCTTACCCTGAGAGAATAAAGTTCGGTATTCGGGAGATCCTAATCTGCTGTACTCATTCTACTAACAGCAGCTTGGAGGCTGCATGGGGCAGCAGCACACTTGTGTAATCCCAGTTACTCAGGAGGTTTCTAGTTTGAGGCCAGCAAAGTGAGACCATGTTTCAAAACAAGAAAGACAAAGGGCTGGAATGCAGCTTAACGGTGGAGCACTTGCCTGGCACACATGAGGCCTGGGTTCAGTACCAAGACCTGCAGACTCAGAAGCTTGGCGTTATGAGCTTAGAGGACCCCCTTAACTTCACACTGCCTCTACATGCTTGAATGTGTTTTCTTTTTTTCTTTTCTTTTTTCTTTTTTTTAAATTTTTTTATGGGTACTGGGGATCGAACTCACGACCACGCACTTGGAAGGCAGGCACTTATGCTGCTGAGCTAAATCCCCAGCCCTTGAATGTGTTTTCTAATGGTGCTGGGAGTTGCACCCTCAGCCTCACACAGGCTAAGCCACACCCTCAGCCCCACTTCACTTGTTTGAGTATTGTAAATACTCTGGGCTGTGTCCAGAACACTAGCAAAAATCTTGTTTTTAGAGACCAAGCATTAGCCAGGTGTAGTGACATCCACCTGTAATCTCAGCACTGTGGGAGGCTAAGCAGGAGGATTGCAATTTCAGGTCCATCCTGGGCCATTGAGCAACTGTGTCAAAAGAAAAAAGAGGGGGCTGGAGATATGGTTCAGTGTGAAGGCCTTGGATTCAGTCTCTGGTTTACAAAACTGACACAGAGCGGGGCTGGGGATTTAGCTTAGCAGCATAAGCAACTTCCCAGCAAGCACGAGGTCATGAGTTTGATTCCCGGTACCCCCCCCAAAAAAAAAAAAAAAACCAACATGACTTTTATATGCCTGTCACCTGCTGGTGAGCAGAGGCACTGGACTCGTGCCTGCTCGCCTGTCTGCAGGGTGATAAATGCTCTCTTCACGGTTCTGTCTGCTTAGTTCCCTGTCTCTGAAAACATGTTTGTTTTGTTTTTGACTACTGTGGCCCAACCCCAGGAGTGCTTTACCACTGAGCTACGTCTCCAACCCTTAATAATTTTTTTCATTTTGAGGTATTCTTACTAAGTTATCGAGCTATAATTAAAACTTACCCCGTCCTGCTTCAGCCTTCCCAAGTGCAGGGATTACCGCATGCACCACTGTGCCTGGCTTGGAAACATGTTCCTGATGTCCCTCATCTGTGTCTGAGTGTCCCTGGAATTGGAATATCTAGTTTAGTAACGCCAAAGTCAGGTCACCTCTGCAAAGCCTCTTCTAAATCTTGGGCCTTGCTGCTGGTAGTCGGTGACATCAGAGCAAGCTGGCCTGTTTTTCAGAGTGGGCACAGGAGCTCTCCACAGCCACCCTTGAGGAGCTGGAGTGAGGTTTGAATGTGGGGTTGGATGTCTGTCGTGTCCCAGAGGCTGTTTCCAAATGGAACTCTTTGAGAGTGAGTGTACTGAGTGGATCACCTTTTGCTGGTGACGCTGTTTGGTTACTGTGATTGTCTCTTCACTAGAGGTTTGATTCCTCGCCTGCTGGGTGACATCATTTCTTTGTGGCTCTGTAACTCGTTGGCCTACCTCGTCAATACCTACGCACTGGACAGTGGGGTAGGTGTGGGGTGCGAGGGGCTGGCATGGGCTGTGCACCTCCCTTGCAGGGCCGCTTTACTGGATGTAATGTGATGGAGGGTGAAATGATGAGTCACAGTTTCAAAGGCGCGGGAGATCGTCTCTGCTGACTGCACAGAGGTGACCTGCGGAGGCCCTGAGGGGTGATAGAGTTGGCCCAGGGACTGAGCCCCTCCTGGTCCTAGGCCTTACAGAGATCATTTCTTTATTGATACCCAAGTTAGAGCACTCATTGAAGCAGAAGACTGCTTTATAACATGCCTGGGATTTTCTGTTGTCTTAGCCGCTTTTCTGTTGCTGGGACACAAGACCTGCCATCTACTTTATAGGAGGAGGGTTATTTGGACTTGTGGTTTCAGGCCATATTCTGCTGGTTTGTGGCAGTTGGGATGCAGAGGGGCCTAGTGCAGGAAAAGCTACTTGACTAAGGGTGGCCAGGAGCAGAGAAGAGTTGGAAGGGGATGGACCCAGGCCATGCCCCAGTGACTAGCTCTTCTGGTCAGGCCCAGCCTCCTGCCAGCACTGTCCGCTGTGGCTGAGCCGTCTGATAGGCATAGTGCCCCCATGAGCCGGTTGCCTTCCAGAGTCGCACCTCTAAAGGAAGACAGGAGACTCTGGGTACATCTTAGGTCTAAACTGTAAAAGCCATGTGACCTAGGGTGTTAAGAGGACCCCTCAGGGTTTCCAGCAAGTCTGCAAGGTGTTGGAAGCCAGGCTTTCTTGCCAGCTGTTTCCCCCTCTGCATTCTGGTGGCAGCGTCTTCACAGCAGACAGCTCCACCAAGGCTTTGCCTGGCTGCGAGCAGAGCTGGGGAGTTGGTGCTTGGCTAAGCTGTAAGCGGAGCTTTACTGGAAATCACTTTTTTTTTTTTTTTAATCTTTTTGAGACAGAGTCTCACTACAATTCAGGCTGGCCTTGAGCTCACTGTAGCCTACACTGGTCTTGAAATTGCAATGATCATCCTGCCTCAGCCTCCCAAGTGTTGGGATTACAGGTGTGTGCCACTATGCCTGGCTAGGAAATACACTTCTGAAATACAGAAAACGTTTATCAATCTCATTGTTGTTTCTGAAATACTGAGGCTGTCACATTGGTTCCTAAACCATTCTAGTGCAATACAAATTTTTTTGTCAGTTCTGAATCAAGTTGATCATTTTGATTATGGCTTTTTATGCTCATAACAAGTATTTTATGTTTTATCCTCAAAAATTTTTTTTTTTTTTTTTGGTACTGGGGATTGGACTCATGACCTTGCGCTTGCCAGGCAGGTGCTTGTGCCACTGAGCTAAATCCCTGGCCCCAAAATTGACTTTCAAGAGCTCAGACTTGTAATGCCAGCATGCAGGAGGCTGAGGCAGGAAGATTGCTGAGTTCAAGACCAACCAGAACTATATAGCAAAACTGTCTTTAAGAAAAAAAAGCTTTCAAAGAAATGCAGTTTAGAAATAAAATATATTGCTATGTCTGTGGGGGTTAATATTGGCTTAATGTCTTGATTCATTCTGATACGAACTCTTTCTCTGTTTCAGGTTTCCACCATGAATGAAATGAAGAGTTATTCCCAAGCTGTCACAGGAGTGAGTTTTTATAATTCTCTTAGTCTTTTAGGAATGATTGTATTTTTTCTTTTAAGTCTGGCCTATAACCAGGTATGGTGCATGCCTGCACTTAGGGAGGCTGAGGCGGGCAGATGGCAGGTTTGAGTCCCTAGAAAGACAGGCACACAGCACCATGCCCAGGTAGTCATTGCCTTAGAAAGTAATTTCCATCATCTTTGGAAGAATGCACCTATTTTCTTTTAAAGGTCTTTGGAAGTGTTTTCTCTTTAGTGGTTATATTTACTTGTTTTCAGTAGTTCAGTTTTGTTTGAATGAGGACGAAGTCCCAGATGAGAAAAGCTTCTGCCCTTTGTTAACGCAGTGGGTGTAGGCCAGGTGCAGACTTTAACCCCAGCTGTCTGGAAGGTTGAAGTGGGATTGCTGATTGGCAACCAGCCTCGTCAACTTGGCAAGGCCCTATCTCAGAGTAAAATATTAAAAAAGAGCCAAAAAAAAAATTTAAAAGGTCTGAGAATGTAGTCCAGTGCCAAAGCTCCACGTCCAGCCCCAGCGCTTCCAGAAAGCGCTGTCAGCCGCAGGCAGCTCGGTGGGCCCTGGGCTGTGGAGCAGGGTGGAGGGGTGGCCTGTGACAGCTGTCTCTGCTCCCAGTTCTTTGCCAGCATGCTTACCTACCCCTTCGTGCTCGTGTCCAACCTCATGGCTGTCAACAACTGCGGGTAAGTCCTCCGCTCTTCCCTTTCAGGTGTGGGCCCGCGGCCTCCTGCCCTGGGCTGAGCCAGCCCAGCAAGGCCCAGGCGATGGGTGCCCTCTCTGTAGACCTCCTGCAGCCGCCCTGGCTGCCATGCACACACAGCAACTGCAAAGCTCTTGCAGAATACAGTGGGTACAGATAACATCTTCAAGGGTTTCCATCCACTTTTAAAATTAATGTGCAAGCCAGGTGTGGTGGCACACATCTGTAATCTCAGCACTTAGGAGGCTGAGGCGGGAGAGTTGCCTTGAGTTCAAGACCAGCCTGGGCTACAAAGTAAGTTCAAGGTCAGCCTGAACTTCACAGCGAGACTCTGTCTCAAAAGCCAACACCCTCCAAAAAATAAAGTAAAATAAAGTTAATGTACAGTTGCCAGTAGCACAGGTTCCACATAAGAAAGGACAAGATCATTACATATCTCGCAGTCCCTGTGTTTCTGTGAATGTGACAGGTTTGTCAAGCATCAAGTGGTGACCTGACCCTGTTTTCCTAAAGTGAAGTTGCTGTCTTTGTCCCGGACAGGAAGTGAGGTGGTGGCATGCTCTTTCCAATTCCAGGGCGTGGTTGGAGGCAGAGTGAGACACAGCACTTGTGTCCCATGGGCTTTCCTCGAGACCCGCCACTGCACTCGCTGTTCCCCTTCTCAGTAAAACTTGTTTCCTTAGAACTAAACTACCCAAGTGAATAAATAAAAGAACTAAAACTGGCCTCAGCACACCCTGCAGCAGGGCCCCATGTCCTCACAGTGTCATTGTGGGATCATCAGGTGCCACGTGTGTAAGCAGCCATGTCTCACTGTCTTTCAGGCTCGCCGGTGGGTGCCCTCCTTACTCCCCAGTCTACACATCTTGGATAGACTGCTGGTGCTCGCTGCAGAAGGAGGTACTGCTGCTCCCCTCCTGTACTAGGGCTCGACTTGCTGTGGGGCTGACCTGCCTACACACCCCCTCCACCCACCCACACCTGGAGGTGGCACCTTGCTAAATTACCCAGGCCAGGCTCCAACTTGTGGTCCTTCTGCCTCAGCCTCTCAGAGCTCTGAGAGCGCCGGCCTGTGCACCATGCTGGCTTCTCTCTTTCTGCCTGAATAATGCCATGGTGGTCCAGGTTAGCTCTTGCAGGGTGCCCTCCAGCGTACCTGTACCTCTTAGAGCACATTCGCAAGAGCACAGAGGGGAAGAGTCAGTAGACTAACCTGAGCCAGCTGAGTGATCCCCTTCCAGTGCCAAGTAGGGTCTTGGCCAGGCATGCAGCACACACCTGTCATGCCAGCAGTAGGGAGGCTGAGGCAAGAAGATCCCTGTGAGTTTTACTCCAGCCTGAGCTACATAGACTCTCATTAAAAAGGAAAAGTGTGCAGACCTCCCCTAACCTATGAAGAGAATTATCCTAGTTGTCTGAATAATAGCCCTTTTTTTTTTTTTTGCAGCAAGGTATCATTATGTAGTTCAGGCTGACCTTGAACTCTGGGGAATTCCCCTGCCTCAGCTTCCCAAGTGCAGTGAAATTATAGATGTTGGCCATGGGAACCAGGGTCCCGGGCATACGTGCACTCCACCAGTGAGCTGTGTCCCTTGAACAGATTTGGGTTTCCCTCGGTTTATGAGGAGACTTAAAAATATGTCACATTTATTTGTGACACCTGTATGCTGTATGCTGCAGTGCTGTGGCAGAGCTGAGCATCCTTGTGTGTGATTCTCTGGGCTCTGGCTCTCTTCATCACTGCCAGGCTGTCAGAGGAGCTGGCGTTGAGGACCAGCCGTGATTGCATTTAGCTTCAGTCACTTTGAGTGGCCATCAGCTTCAAGCTGTTTTTGAGTGGGAAGCACTTCCCACAGCCCTGCAAGAGAAAGCAGCTCTTTGTGGCTTCTTCCACCACACAGTGGCCTTTGTGTGACACAGGCCTCTGTGCCCTGAGCCCGGCTGCCAGGCTGGTGTCTGGATGAGCAGACTCAAACACAGGTCCAGACTCTTCCCTGTGGACCCAGATCCATGCTGTTTGCTGAGCAGTTGCCCTGCACACCCGCCATGGCTGGCTCCATCCTGCTGGCTGGCTCTTTCCAGTCCGATTTTATTAGCACAGTTTAGGTGTACATGATGATCACATTGATCATAGGGAATTCGTACACGTACGTGATAAGCTTGATTCTGCATTCCCATACCCTCCCTCTAACCTCTCCAGCTCTCCTCCTCTCCCCATTTAAGAAAGTATTGTTTCCATGTTTGCCTTCTTCTCTCCTTTTTTAAACAACTTTTCTCTTCTTTCCTTTTCCCCTCTCCCTTCCTATCCCCATTTGAACATTTTCTCCCAATTTCACAGTGCCTATTAATACACTGTGGCCCTCATTTACACTTTTGGTTTCTCACACCAGAGAAACCATGCAATATTTACACACGAGCAGCCTATTTATTTCATTTAAGCCTTTTCAAAATGCATTACTTAGTGCTGGGCATGGCAGAGCACACCCAGCACTCAGGAGGCTGAGGCAGGAGGATCCTTATGAGTTCCAGACCAGCCTGGGCTACAACGTGAGCTCAAGGCTAGCCTGAACTGTGTAGTGAGACCTAGTCTCATTTATTTAAAAAAAAAAAAAAAAAAAAAAAGCATCCATTTAGCTAGAAATGTCTCAAATTGGGGCTGGGGATTTACCTCAGAGGCATAAGCGCCAGCCTTGCAAGCTTGCAGTTGATCCCCAGTACCCATTAAAAAAAAAAAAAGAAGAAATGTCTCAAATTTATCCTCTATGGCAGAGCAGTATTCCATTGTATAAAAAAGCCATATCATCTTTATCCATTCACCTGTTGATGGGTATTTGAGCTGCTTCCAAGATTTAGCTATCACAAACTGCGCTGCTATAAACATGGGTGTTCATATGTCACTATGGTATGATGGTTTTAATTCTTTTGGGAAGATACCAAGAAAGGGAATAGCTGGGTCCAATGGAACCTCTAGTCCTAGTTTTATATGGAATCTTCACTCTGATTTCCACAGTGGTTGCACCAGTTTACACTCCCACCAACAGTAGAGAAGGGTTCCTTTTTCCATCTGAATTTCTTCATTGTCCTTATTTTTTATTTTTTGAGACAGGGTCTCTGTAGTTAAGGTTGGCCTTGAACTCACTGTGTAGTTCAGGCTGGCGGTCCTCCTGCCTTAGCCTCCCAAGTGCTAGGATTACCACCATGCCCGCCCATGTGGTTTTGTTCTGAGATTTACATTGTTGTGAAGTCCCCTGAGAGGACTCTCATGTAAAGGAAATGTGGCCTCTCTGCCCACTGTCTCGTTAAGCCTCCACTTGGGAAGAAAGTAGGTAGGCACGGAGAAGGTGTAAGACACAGTGTGACCCAGAGTTAGTCTCGGGAAAGGGGCCTGGGTGTGTGGACATTGCACTCCGGGCTCTCTGCAGGACTGCAGTCCGCCTCAGCTGCCGAGATGTGCTGAGAGCAGTGTGATGCTGGTTCCCAGCTGCAGGGGCTCACAGGCTATACTGCGAAGCCGTGTCCATACCCAGGCTGTCCAGATCAGGCTGAGTTACTCTCAGAACAGCTTGCTTCAACTGTGAGGTTTGTTTTATTATGTTATTTTGTGATAGAGTCTAGTTATGTGATCTATGCTGGCCTTGAATTCCCAGTGTAGCCCAAACTGACCTGGAAGTCATGGCAGTCCTCCTGCCTCAGCCTCCTCCTGAGTGCTGGGATTATGGGTGTGCACCATCATGCCTTGCTTATAAGATTTTTTAAAAATTCTCCTTGGAAAACAGACATTTCATAAAAAGGATACTAGTATAGCAACTGCCTAGCAGATGTGTGAGTCCCTGGGTTCAATCGGCAGCACTGAGGAAAAGCTAGCACTTAGTGGGTGCTGGCATTGACTCATTTGATGGCCCAGCTGGCAAGTGGGAAAGCCCAGGTCCAAAGTGGGCACTCTTGAGTAAGAAACTCTTTCCCGTGTATAGTAGCACACACCTGTAATCCAGTACTCTGAGAGCCTGAGGCAGGAAGATCATAAGTTCAAAGTCAGCCTGGACAACTTAGCTAATTAGCAAGACCATGTCTCAAAAAATTAAAAAGGGCTAAGGATGCAGCTCAGTGCAAAGGCCCTGGGGTCATCCCCAGTATTAACCCCCACCAAAAACCAGGATCCTTGCCTGTTGAGGAGGACAAGTTGTCAGTAGTCTGCAGCCCGTCCTGCCAGAGTGGAAGGCTGCCAGGCACCAGGAGTCCCGGTCACAGTAGGTGGCCTGCAGAGCCGGCACCAGGCCAGGTCCATCCCAGCATGCACAGAGCTCCCTGTCCTAGGGCAGCCACCCTTCTGCCAGGCCTCACACCTCGCTCTGCTTTCTTGCAGGGCAGCATGAGCCGGGGAAACAGCTTGTTTTTCCGGAAGGTCCCCTTCGGGAAGACTTACTGCTGTGACCTGAGGATGCTGATCTGAAGACATGGGGCAGGGACAGTGACATTTCTGTAGTCTCAGACGCACAGAATGATGGGCGAGAATGTTGATTTCTTTACGGTGTGGCGCGCTTTTATAATAATCACTCGATCTTGGGAAATGGAGGCGGTTGGTGTCTGCCTTTCTGTTCTTTCTCCTAGCATGGCCCTGACCACTGGCACCCCCGTCTTGCTCCAGATTCTGGTTTTGCTTAGCAGAGAGGACGCTGTGTTTCCTTGCAGGCCAGGCAGGCAGTGGTGACTTGAGACTGGCCATCACCTCTGCTGCTCTCTCCCTGGGTCTGGCCATCGTGGCGCTCCCATCTTCCAGGGACACTCAGTGTTGAGTGAAGTCCAAGCCCTCTGTGTTACTACCTACTTGAAGGAAAAAACTGAACAGCACCAAGAAGGCTTGAGCAGCCACCGGAGGTCGTACCCTGTCATCATCAGCTTGCTGTCTGCACCGGCCTTTTGTCCTGAAGAAGCTTTTTGTTTCCTTCCCTTTGTGTTGTTACCGCAGGAGGCCAGGGTTTTGCTTTTCACACCCGAGGATGCCTCACAGTGGTGTTGATCACCCGCCAGGCCTCTGCTGGTGCTGCAGTGCCAAACCTCCAGAGTCCTAAGACAGCCTCCAGGTCACCACCTCGGGTTAGCAGCACTAAGGAGGGGATGACAGGGCTCCAGAAGCCTTGGCCTCAGCCCTGTTCTGAGTGTCGCGTTGGGTGGAGGCGCTCTCAGCACAGCTACGTCCCAGAGCGCCCCCTCCCACTCACTGCCCGCCCCCGCGGGGTCGTCTTATATGCTAGGTGTGAGCTGCATTTGTTTTAATATGAGAATGGGGTTTTTTTAAACCTATTTTTCTCCCCAAAAAATCTTCCAGTAAAGCTGATCTAGGCAAATGTGCCCCATTTAGCCTGTGACTTTTTGTGCCTGAGCTGCCTGCCTGGCCTGGCCCAGAAGGAACTAGGCCACCACCAGAGGGCGCCAGGGCTTTGGCTGTGCTGATGCAGACTGCCTGATGGAGGCTGCCCAGGTTGGCATTGCGGGGGCAGAATGTGAGTTTTAGCTAGGGAGGTGGCGCATACCATTATCCTAGCACTTAGGAGACTGAGGCAGGAGGATTGCTGTAAGTTCGAGGCTGGCCTGAGCTACATAACTACATTTCTTTAAAAACCAGCAAAGGAATACTAGCTGGCTGCACAGGGCTGGGTGGGAGCTTGGGGTGGGGTGTTCTGTGAGCTGTGTGAGACCCTGGCTTCTGGCTTGCTCACCCACTGCAAGAGGACAGTGAGGTCCAGTGCCTCATACTGCATGAACCGTGGGATGAAGAAGACCAAACATCAGCCCTGTGCGCCACCATTTCATTGAACACACTGGCTCTGCCATAATTTCCTAGGCAGGAAATGGTCTTTCCCTTCTGTCATTGGAAGCTTTCCTGTAAGATTTGGTTGGTTTTTTGTTTTTGTTTTTGTTTTTTTTTTGATGCAGGTTTCAGATTTAAATATTCTTGCCTCAGCCTCCTCAAGTCACTGAGATCGCAGGCGTGAACCCCCGCACCCAACTGGACACAGACCCCAGCTCTGGTCAGCAGCACTGCCGGCTGCACTGTGCCAGTAACGCTGCACTATAGTGGGAATGTCTGCTGGGGCTGCACCACCTCCCCCAGGGAGCAGGGGGGCTGGGCCCCGTGAGGACAGCAAGGGGCTGGCTCTTCCTGCTTTGCGCGTGTGGCAGCAGGAACACTGGGAAGCATGTCTGGCAGCTGGAAGGCAAAGGCAGGCGAAGTCCTGGCAGCAGACCCACAGTTCCCGCTGTGGCCGTGACTCCTGCCTCACTTTCCCCAGGACCTCATGGTCAGAGCTTATAAATAAAGTCTTTCAGCAAACCCTGGTGTGGTGTCACACGCCTGTCAACCCAGCACTCAGGCTGAGGCAGGAGTGAATAACTCTCAAAAAGAAAAAAAATTGCTCATCTCTGAAATGAGGAATGGAGTATTAAATCCAGCACCTACGCAGCACAGTCACCATTTGTATGTGGCAATTACTGCAAGCGTCAGAAGGGAGAGGACGCTGCGCAGTATAGACAAAACCGTGGGAAACTGCAGACTCAGCAAAGTGTCAGTGCTGAGGCTGGTAGGTTTGCCTCTCTTGCTGTCCTGACCCTCCTCCAGGGCCATGACTCTGCCATGTGACAGGCACTCATAATGGAGACTCACACAGTAGGGCCTCACCATGTTTGTTGAGTGAATGTGTGCCCTGAAGCTGTATCCATTTGATGTCTTCAGGATCCTAAACACCTCTTCCCAACCCTGCATCTCAGACTTCCGTTTTTTAAACTTTTTAAAATTTTTATTTTTTTAGGGTCTCACTGTGTAGAACACACTGGCCTCAAACTCACTTTTGTAGCTCAGGCTGGCCTTGAACACACAGTGATTCTCCTGCCTCAGCCTCCCAAGTGCTGAGATTACAGGTATATGCTGCCACATTTGGCTTCAAGCTTTATTAAGCACACAAGTGACACACTATTTCCTGAGCTAGGAACTGTGGGTGGTCTGATGACTTGTCTCCCCTTTCCCCATGTTTAAAAAGCCACCTCTTATCAGAAATGTCCCTTGCATTTGTCACCTTCTGTGGCCCCACCCCTCTGCTCAGCTTCCTTGTATCGCCTCCCCTGTCACTAGGGGGTGCTGCCTTTGGCTTTGCCTGCCTTCTGGCTAACTGCAAAGGTGGAAGTCTGTCTTAGCCAGGCATGGTGGCATTTGCCTGTAATTCCAGCACTCAAGAGGCCGAAGCAGGAGGGTCACCTCAAGTTTGAGGCCAGCCTGCACTGCGTAGTGAGACCTTGCCTCAAAAAAGACTTTCTGACCCTGTCCTTGAGACATCTCAGCATCCTCAACCACCCCCTGCCCCCCCATTCCATGCTCCCTCAGCCCACCTCATGCAATCTCCTGAAGCTGCTGTGTTGTGTCCTCTCCCTCCAGAGCCAGGAGCCAAGGATATTTATGAACACAGGCCGTGGGTGTCGTGCATTGTAGTCACAGAGTCCCCATGCGGAGGCTGAGCTGCCTCCTGCCATGCACACTTCAACTATCCGGGCCACCCTGTCCTCTGCCCCCATCCCCAGCTGGAAGCCCTGCGCTCTCGATGTGGTTCAGAGGGGGGCGGTGCGCAGCCTCAGCATCTATTGAGGTTGGGATCTGCAAGGGAATAGATTTAATGCAGATTTAATACACATAATTTATAGGATTATTTTATAATATTCCCCCCCCCAAATGCAGAAGAGTACAAGTGATCTGTCCATGTACTGGAGATCCAAAGAATCCAGTTGAGGGTCTGGATCCCATGGCAGTGTCCTGCATGAGTCCAGCTGGAGGCCTAAAGTGCAAGGCAGCGTTTCATGCAAGTCTACATCAAGGATCTGCACTGGGAAGGCCCAAAGGTCAGTGGTAGAAGCTAGAAAGTGCACCAGCAGGAGGAAGGACCTGTGCCTGCAGCTGAGGGATCTGCCCCAGAGGCAGGAAGCTCAAGGTGACCAGAGCTCCCCCACCCCCAAAGAGAACCACAGCCATCCTCAGTGACAGGAGAACTTGAGCTCCTCCAGTGGTGAGAACAGCCGAGTTCATATCAGGAAAGCTATCCAGACAAGCTTCTCCAGGAGCACCATCTTCCAGTTCTCCTTTCAAGCTGCTGGCAACATCCTCAGGTGGGCCCTCCACACTCAGCACTGCGCTGACTCAGCTCAGCTGGGTGCTACAAGCTGACCGTCAGTTAATCCACTACAACATCTGTACAGGCTGGATGTCACCAAGGCACCACCTCGTGAAAATTCACTCCCTACTGCCTACCATGCGTGTCCACAAGCCGCAGGCCCTGCAGGCCAGGTGCCCCATGCACACCTCAATCCTAGCACTCAGGAGGCTGAAGCAGGAGCACTGTGACATCCAAGCTCCTCTGGACAACCTAGCCACTTAGTGAGACCTTGTCTCAAATTACCCGCCACTCAAAACCCCCATGTGGCATTTAAGCAAAATCCCACCTCTGTGTCCCCAGTGGAAACCTGAAGCTCAGGAGCGCTAACTCAGAAGCCTGATTGAATGTGACTTTACTAACAGAAGGAGTTTATTGGCTCAAATGACAGAAATGGTTTGGCTTGGTCCAGTGTATCAAACCGAGCCATCCACCTAGCAAGGAAATGTAATCTGGTAGCACCGTACACACGGCTTCTTAGAACTTGTTATTCAGCAGAGAGGACAAATACAGTGTGCCAGCCATAATCCCTAGGCAGACGCTGGTTTAGAGTCCATGCTCATCTGTGGGTCCTGAGGTCCCTACCCTGCCAGGACTGCAAACAGGCCAGCTGCTCACTGCACCCAGGGAGGCTGAGGCAAGAGGATTGCCTTGAGCTTGCTATGCAGCCTGGGCTACACAGCAAGACCCTGTCTCAGGGAGAGGGTGCTCCATAGGCTAAGGCTCGGAGGAGCACAGAGTACCACTGGTTAACTCCAGCAGAGGAATGAGGGCCGCCCAAGGTTGACACCTGGCCTGGCCCTCTTTCACTGCACAGAGCACAGGCCGAGCAGTGAGCAGCAGGGGTCCCCCAGCACATCTGCCCCCTGACCCCAGGCAGCACAGCATGGAACTTGAGCCTGAGCAAAGACCTAGAAAAAGCAGTGTGGCGTCTGCAGAGGGTGGCAGGGGCAGTGAATGCCCACAGAGACTTAGGAGCTGCTGCTTTCTTCAGAAAACTACCAGGAAAACTCTTGACCACAGCTCCCTGCTGCCAGTTAGGCACAGAAAGCCTCACAGATAGGAAGGAGGCAACTAGGAAAACAGCAGCCCCAGAAGCTGAAACCCGGCATGTTGCACACCTGTGATGCCAACACTCAGGAGGCTAAGGCAGAAAGGTTGCTATAAGTTCGAGGCCAGCCTGGGCTAGGCAGTGGGTTGAAGACCCTCTTGGACTACATAGTGAGGCTCTAAATAAAAGAAAAAGATTGGCCAATTAGGTAGTTTATAGGCCATTTAATAACTGCCCTTTCACCTCTGTCGGTTCCTCAGTCAATGCACTCTGGCCCCAGTCAGTGTGACAGTCGCGATGGCTGTCACCCTCTCTGGATTTGCATGCAGCACCACTATTGAGAGCAAAAGCTAATATTTAGATGTCAGAATCAAGCTTCAAAAATAACTTGGAACAGTGGGCTGAAAGTGGTAGGATAAAATTTAAAAGAAATAAGTGGGAAGAGCTGCTTTTAGATTAAAAGAGAAAAATCAGTTGCACAAGGGCCTGCTGCCAGGAGCAACTCTGCAGGGGTGGCAGGGGACAGGGCTGGAGCAAAGCCAGGGGACAGGCTAAACCCTGGAACCCCCTCCTTCAGGACCTTTGTTGGGGGGCACAGCTATGCACCACCAGCAGATGCTGACTCTGATTCATGGAAGACAGAGGCTTGTATACCCCTCCTTCTCCCTCCCCCTCCATGTAACAATGTATCTGTGTATCTCACAGTAGCAGAGCATACATGCTGTAATCTCAGTTACTCAGGAGGCTGAGGCAGGAGGATCACGAATTTAAAGCCACCCTGTCTCAAAATACAAATTAAAAAGGCTGGGGCTGTTGCTCAGTTGTGGAGTGCTTGCCTAACGTGCACAAGACTCTCTCTGGGTTCTTTCCCCAGAACTCGAAGTATATCTGAAATTATTTCCTTGCTGTTTTGTAAAGGGTGCATAGTATTCTGGGGTATTTGTCTTTTTTTTTTTTTTTTTGACAAGGTTTCACGATTCAGTTGAAGCTGGCTTTGAACTCACTACTTCAGGCAGGCCTCGAACTCATAGCAATCCTCTTGCCTCAGCCTCCCAAGTGCTAAGATTACTGGGTCCATGCATAGTATTCTGGTGCATAACTGTATTAAAATTTAGCTTATCACTCCTCTATTGCTGGGTATAGAGGTCATTTCCTGTACAGCATTTTGCCTTTATAAACAATGCAGCAAAGAGTAACCCAGGTCATTTTGTTCTAATAAGCATTGGTTTTGCAAGCAATGCTCAGGTCACTAAGGTAACGTTCAGTATGTAAGCAGCTTAGTTGTCGCTGTTCACCCTGTCTTCATTTGCTAGATGTTGTCTGGTTGCACAACTGCTTATCCTCTCACTAATGCGTAAAAGCTTATTTCTCTGAATCTCACCAATGGAGGCCTGGGAATATAGCTCAGTGGCGCAGTGCCTGCCTGGCAAGTGCAGGGTCCTGAGTTGGATTGTCCGTACCAAAGCAAAAAGTTGCAGGAACTGAATCTCACTAATGATGTGTTATAAGCTTTATTGAACATGGACAATTAGAGAGGCAAAAAAGTAATGATAATACATTAGGTTTGGTGGTATGCAACTATAATCCCATTACTCTGGGAGGCTGAGGCAGAAGGATAGCACATTTGAGCTCAGCCTGCGCAACTTGGCAACTTAGGGAGACCTTGACTCAAAAAATAAAAAGGGGGGCTGGGCTAGGGATTTAGCTCAGCAGCATAAGTGCCTGCCTGGCAAGTGCAAAGTCATGAGTTCAATCCCCGGTACCAAAAAATTAAAATTAAAATAAAATAAAATAAAAGGGGCTGGGGATATAGCTTAGTGAGAAGCCCTTGAGTTCAATCCCCAATTCTAAATAAAAACTGTTAATTTTTATAATTTTGTTATTCTGATAGTTATTTGTAGTTTCCTTTTTATTGTTTCTATCTTTACCCACTTTACTCTTTTCTATTGAGTTGTCCTTTTTTCAGAGTTCTTTATCTACAAAGAAATTTGTTCTTTGTGGTATGTTAGAAATACATTTTCAGGATATAGTCTGTCTCTTAATTTTTATATTTGGCAGTTTTGCCATGTAAACATGCTTATCTTTTAAGCTATAGTAAAAGATATCTATCCACTTTTTAAATTTCAGGTTTGTTTTCTTTTTAGATAAGCTCCCACTCTGTGGTTCAAGCTGAATTTGTGGTAATCCCCCTGCCTCAGCCCCCTGATGCTGTTCAGCATCAACCACAGGAACTCCCACATCAAAGCGAGTTCCCTTCCACTCCATGGCCTCCCAGCCCTGTCCATTTTGCAGACACATCCGCTGCAGTAGTGGCCAACAAGCACCAAGAGTGGACGCAATACCAGGCTCTGTGCTTAGAGCTTACATCAGGTACGCTGTGAAGGGCAGCCTGGAGCCAGGAGCGTGATACTTTCATTATCTCTACCTCACAGATGGGAAGCCGATGTCATACAACCCAGGGAGCAGCTGGAATTCAGATCAAAGCCCTGTGATGCCAGTAGGCAAGAGCTTCATCATTCTGTGCCGCCTCCCAAGGGAGCCCCTGCTGCTGTCCTTACTGTCAGACTTCATTCAGGTGTCCCTCTGTCATTAACCTTGCTCCATCCCTCTACTTAGAATGCATTTCTTGGACTGGGCATGGTGGCACACGCCTGCAATCCCAGCACTTAGGAGACTGAGGCAGGAGAACTGCCAAAAGTCTGAGGCCAGCCTGTGGATCAAGGCCAGCCTGAACTACACAGCCAGACACTGCCTCAAAGAAAAAAAAATACAAGGGCCAGGGGTTTAGCTCAGCAGCATAAGTACCCGCTTAGCAAACGTGAGGTAGTGAGTTCAATCCCTGGTACAAAAACAAAAACAAAAACAAAAAACCTACAAAAAAGGCAGGGGATTTATTTTAGTGGCAAAAGTGCCTGTTTAGTGGCAAAAGTGCCTGTCTGGCAAGTGTGAGGTTGTGTGAGTTCGAACCCCAGTAACAACCCCCACCCCCACCCCGCAACAAACAAAAGTACATAAATAAACAGACTAGTCATGTAGCTCAATGCAAAAGCCCTGGGTTCAGTGCCCAGTAGTACCTCAATCAACAATCAATCAGTAATGAATACATGATAAATGGGCTGACCCTGGGTGGCAGAGAAAAGGAGGGTCTAAAGTTCAAATCTAGCCCGGGCAACTTGGGCAGGCCCCTCTCAAAATAAAAAGGAGGGTTAGGGATGCAGCTCAATGTAAAGGCCATGGGTTCCATCCCCAGAGTGGAAAATAAAACCAACCAAATAAACAAATAAATCCAGAGGCCCCGACGGGAAGTCGCCGCCTGCCCTTCAGGGCGCGCTGTCTCCTCCAGTCCACCAGCAGAGGTGGCTCAGCCCGACCGCGGATCCCTTCCCAGCCGGGCTCTCCCCACCCCGCGCGACCCCTCCGTGGCGGCACCCTGGGTGACAGCGGCATCACGAAGGCTCCGCGGCGCGGCCTGCTCGGTGCGGGTCTGTGAGCGGCGTGCACCGCCTGGGTTCTGCCGGCACCAAGAAAATAGGGCCAGGGCTTCGCTTTCGGCGGGGGGAGGCTTGAACCGGGCCTAGTGCGCCCTGCCTGAGTTCCGCCCGCAGCCTCTTTGATTCATTTCGAGGGAGGGTTTCCCGAGGCCACTGTTGTTACTCAGGCCGACTCCAAACCCACCGTCCTTCCTGCCTCAGCCTCCCAGAGAGCTGGGGTGAGTGACTGCCGGACACCGCCTTTCCGGGCTCAGTTCTGCCTTCTTCCGGGGCTGCTGTTGGAGCCCTGCGGAGACAAAGGGACAAAGAAGGACTTGGGACTCGGTCCTCGCAGCCGCTGTGCACTCGCATCCCGGCGTTCCCGGGCGCCCAGAGGGACGCGCACCCTGGGCTGGATCCTGCGCGGGGACATGTGTGCCCCTCCGTGTCCCTGCTCCTCTGCTTCCGCCCCCCTCCCCCCGCTCTACCCGGGCCGCCGCCGTCTTTCTCATTAACTCCCCGAGTCGCAGCACGGTCCCCGGGCTGTGGCGAGTCCTGCAGTGAGGCAGGCGGATGATCACACTCGAGCGCCCCGGGCCTGGCCTTTCTCCCCGCCGCCCGGCACGGGTTCACCCGGACGCGTCCAGTGTTTCCTCCCAAACCCGCGCTGCATCGCGGTAATCTGAAAACAGCACACAGATGTAAGGAAAATGTATTCAGTCCTGCTAGAACATGCTCTGCTGTTGGGAATTGGAATATGCCGACTGAAGCACCAGAAATCTGGGTGTTCATTCTCCAACTCGCATCCTCCTGGTTGAGGGTTTCCCTGGGGTATTAGCTTTCTAGCTCATCTTGCTTGCTCATGCTCACCGCCCAGCCCAGCATGCCCATGGGAAATACATGGTGTGATGGTTTAGATCCACCATATCACCCAGAAGTCTCTTGTGTTTAGAGGATCAACTATGGATGAGTTCATAGCTGAATATGCTATTAGTAGGTGGGGTCTTGTGGCAAGAGGCAGGTCGCTGGCCTGTGACCTGGAAGTCCTTGGCTCCTCCTTTCTGTTTTTTACTTCCTTGCTCTGCCAGACCCATACTTATTTCTGCCTTGGAGCAAGCAAACCATAGACTGAAACCATAAGCCAAATTAAACCTCTTCTCCTTTAAATCGCAAGTATCAGGTATTTTGTCCCAGCAATGGGAAAGCAGACAACAACAGAATATTGGTACCAGGAATGGGGTTGTTGCTGTGACTATAGCTGACCAAGTGGTTCAGAAGCCTCTGAACTGGATAATGGGAGTTTAGAAAGATTTGGAGATGCAGGCTAAAGAAGCCCAGAATCCTGTAAGCTGAGCTTGATGGAGGATTCTGGTCAAAGCTCAGAAGACCAGAAAGTAGACAGTAAAGGCCAGGCTCAGAAGCTTTCAGTTGGGAGGCTGGCTGTTACATTACTTTGTGTGTGCTACACTTTTGCAAAAAGTTTGTTTATATTTTGCCCATGACCTTAGACTGAGATTATGAGTGGTCCCATTTCTTTTATCCCTCTACCTCTCCCTTTTAGAATGGGAATGGTTATGCTGTGTCACTGTATATTGACAGTATTTAAGTTTCTTTTTGATTTTTCACAGCGAACAGTTCGTCTTGAGTTTCAGGGAAGACTGGATGAACTTTTCAGCAATGCTGAAACTGTTAAGACTTTGGCAACTCTTCAGGACTAAAGGCAGTTTGCATAATGAAGAAGACATGAGATTTTGGGGGGCCAGAGGTATCATGTTATGGTTTAGATCTAAAATATCCTCCCAACATCTTGTGCTCAAAGGTGGGGCCTGGTCAGAGGTGGTCACTGGATGCATGACCAAGAAGAGTATATTCTTCTTCCCAGCTCCTCTCTTCTCTCACTGCTTGCTGGCTACCATGAGTATAGCAGCTTTTCTTAGCCCTGCCCTTCCACTAGGCTGTTTTTGCCTGGGAACTGGTAGATCACACGCTGAACCTGCTGAAATCATGAGCCAAAATCAATCTCTCCTCCTTTAAGATTTGGGTGTTGGTCATTGTGTCTCAGAATTGAGGAAGCTAACTAAAACAGCCAGGAAGCAGAGACAAGTTCAGGAGCTGTGTGCAAGTGATCTCCAGATAGACCTGGGAGTGCGGGTGGACGTCCACCACACTGCTGTTAAAATCACTGCAGCTGCACCACAGAGCACCGGCACATGGGAAACACAACTGAGCCAGGCAGCAAACGCTCGGAACCCTGCGGCCCTCTGCTCCCACCTTCCCCTCCGGCGGGCCCTACACCTCAGGCTGCCCCTACATGCACCGGCTCCTGGCATCATCTTTTCCTATCCCTTCCCAGGCCCTCCTCACCTACCCAACAACTCCTGTGTTGTCTGCTCAACACTTATCTCTGCTTTATCCTGACTCCTCTAGTGAGGACTTTTTTGGGGGCTCAGGATAAGTGTCAATGACTCCCAGTCCCTGTCAGACCACATTTTGGATTTGTGGTTTTTTACTTTGTTCTTGTGTTTTTTGTTTGGTTTTTGAGATAGGATCTTACTATATATTTCAGGCTAACCTTGAACTCATAATGATCCTTCTGCCTCAGCCTCTTGAGTGCTGGGATTTTTGTTTTTGCTTTGTTTCTTTGAAAAGAGGTCTCACCATGTTGCCCAGGCTGGTTTGGAACAACTAGGTTCAAGTGATCTGAGTGGTTGGGACTACAGGTGCCAACTTGGATTAATTGTTCTGCTTTCTCCCTCTAACCCACATTGGAATCACACCTTCAAAAGCTGTGTGTGGTGGCACACAGCTGTAAATCCAGAACTTGGGAGGCTGAGGCAGGAGGGTCTGCCCAGTCCAGAGGGTTACCATGCCTTAAGACTGCTGGAGCTGCTACAGGTTGGCGTCCAGCCCAGCTCAGCCTTCCTGTCCATCCCTGTGTCCCTGTTCTACCCCAAGCCTGCCTGCTGCCCTCCTACAGGCTGTAGCCTAAGATTTTCAAGCTGGTGAAGCAGATACCTGTGTTGGAAGAACCAGACAAGTGCTTCACCGAGGTCCCCAAACACGCCAACGACCCACTTAATTTGCAGTGCATATTCCTTCCCTTCCCATCACTCATACCCCACGCCTTCCTGGAAGGAAGCTCTGCCACCCTATTAGGGTCTCCCGGACTCTCTTGTCTCAGAAGCCTGGGACCAAGGACTTCTGGAGAGTTCCAGAAGGGAAGTCCCAGAGGGCAGGGGCTTTAAGGTAGCCAGACCTCTCAGGGCCCTGTGATGGCACTGGGATAGAGTCCAGACCCCAGCCGAGTCCGAGTCCCCAAGCTGTCACTTCTGCAGCCCAGGCCCAGGGGAGGGGTCAAAGGGCCACAGTGAAGGGTGGATCCTGTCGCTGGCTCCAGACCCTGCATAGTGTCCATGTCCCTTTCTGCCTTTCCCAAGCTTCCCTGGCAGGCACCTCTGCAGCACAGAACTCAGTCCTGCCCCAGGGACCCCCTCCATACCACCCCTCTAAGAAGAGACACGCTGGCCTGCTGATGTCGCAGCCTTTGTCTTCTTCCTGCCTCCTGGTGCTGTGAGCATTTTCACAGCTGGAGGCGACAGAAACTAGGGTGTTGTAAAGACAAAGCCCCAGGCCAAGGCAGCTCAGCCTGGACTTCTGTCCTCATCCAACCTCTCCTCCCATTGTCCCTGAGCCTACAGGCTGTGTTCTGCTCCGGTCCTTCTTTCTCCCAACCGGCGAGGAAGCAGATCTGTACAGAGCCCTATGTGGCCGCTGCCCCAGACCTCAGTTTCCCCATCTGCTAACACGGTCAATGGCACCTGCTGTCCAGATCCAGAGAACGCGTCGCTGAGGTCGCGGGTGGGGAAGGGTCCCGCGCTTGGCGGCGTAGGCCCGACTCCGCACGTCGCCCCGGGCTTCGCTCCCTCCGGCGGCCCCTCCCCCTCCCCGCCCTTCCCTTCCCCCTCCCCACCCTCCCGCCTTTCCGTCTCCCGCTCGCTCCCGCGTGGCCGTGCTCCCCTCCCCCGGCCGTTCGCCTGCCGGTCCCGGGGTTCCCGCGCCCCGCCCGCCCGCCTGTCCGTCCCCACCGCAGCGTGGTCAGTGCGCAGCCCCATCGCCCGCCCCGCGCGCAGCCCGAGCCCCAACCCGAGCCCCGAGGAGGATCGCAGCCCGGACCGAAGCGAGCCCAGCGCCGCGGCCAGGTGAGCGCGACTCGCAGCCGGAGCCCGGGTCCCCGCCTCGTGGCCGCGCGGGTGCGGGCCTCGGTCCTTCCGGTGAAAGGGGCACCGGGGCGCCTCGGCGTGGAGCGGGCTTACAGGTTTGTGCTCCGGAGGGATGGAGGGAAGACCTGGCGTACCCTTGCCGGGGGATTTTTCACAAGAAGGGGTGAATTTCGAGGGCGATGCGGGGGCGGGGGTGAGAGGGTCGCGGAGACGCCCCCGCCGGACGTCGCTGCGTCTCCGAGCCGGGTGCCCAGGCTCCGGGGGGGCTGCCCGGCGCCGTCTCAGATTCGCTCTTTGAAGAAGCCCGTGTCGCGCCTCACCTGCACAGAGCCATTTCCTCCCACCTGTCCCCACCTGCTGGGAAGGGGGGGGTCCAGCCAAGGAGCCCCGGGGTAGATGCAGCAGAGGGGAAACGGAGGCTGGGAACCGGCGCACGGGACCATCCTGGGGCAGGTAGGGGCAGGCACTGGGGTCCTACAGGCAGGGGCTCCCCAAAGCCAGCAGCTAGGAGAAAAAGCAGCCTCTGCACCTTGAGACAGTGCTAGAGGGGATTTTTGGTTTGCTTTTGTTTGCTTTGCTGGCTTTCTTTCTCCTTCAGGGTGGTTCCCACTATGTAGCCCCCTCGTGTCTTCTCTTGTTTTTTGCAGAAAAGAGAAATTGAGGTAGAGGACAGGGTAGCTAGAGATACCCGTGTCTGAGAAGAAAGGGTGGTGGGAAGGAAAGCAGCCTGAATTTGAAGTCAGCAAACCTCAGTGCAAGCACAGCCTTAGTGTTCTGGGGATGACTTTGGGCCACAATATGTTCCCCGTGTTAGACCTCAGCTTTCTCACCTGTAAAACGGGAGAGCGCCCAACTCCCAAGCTTGCCAAGATGGAGTGCGTCCAAAAGAGCTTTGGGTTTTTGTTTGGTTTGGTTTGTTTTTTGAGACAGGGTCTTGCAATTCAGGCTGGTCTTGAACTATATAGACCAGGCTGACCTCAAACTTGCAATCCTCCTGTTTCACACCCAGCTCAAATGAGCTCTGTGGAAGAGAATGTACTGGATACTTTTGAGGGAAACCTGCACCACTAGAGACCAGCCTCTCTCCTCCCACCCCTCACCAAGCACCCATGGGGTGCTTTTTCAAGAATTAAGAAAGAGGCTGGGGATTTAGTTCAGCAGCATAAGAGCCTGCCTCACAAGCAGGTCATGAATTTGATTCCTGGTACAAAAAAAAAAAAAAATTAAGAAAGAGTACCACATTTGGAGGGGCCAGCAGCTTGGGACTCTAAAGTGAGAATTTCCCTGGGTACCACTCCAGCATCTGAGCTGCATTCTGGCTCTCACAGCCTTCAGGTAAACACCTGGCACAGGCCACATCTGCTGGACTGCACCTGGCAACCCGACTGGGCAGGCCCTTGGCGTTTCTAGGTGACACAGAGCCAAGCACACAACAGGGCATTTCCAAGGAAGCCCATGCCCAGCACTCTTGCCCTTAAGATTCTGCCCTCCTAGAACGAGCAGTGGGATCCCACAAGGCCTGCCTAGCTCTCAGGGGCAGGGCTACCTGAATCCCTAATCCTGATGTCAAGAACTCAATCACAGCCTCTCCCTGGCCACCCGGAGCACACTGGTGTGTGTTTGCAAGTTGTGTCCTCATCTACTGTCTTCCCTTACTCTCAATAAGCTTGTGAAGCAGGGCTCTGCTCATGACAGGGAGCCCACAGGCTCAGAAGCTCCTGAGGGCTCACAGCCTGTCCCCAGGGAACGGGATTGGAGCCTGAATCTAGGTATCTGAGTGCTTTGTTCCACCTCTGAAGAACAAAGGGGGTAGGTGGTTTCATAGTCTTACCAAAGCTCTGCTGGAACTTTGGTCCCGTTCTGCCCCAGTGCCCCAGGATAGGGGAGGATCTCTCCTTCCCCGCTGGTACCAAGGTCACAGTGTCACCTCATTGTCCTCTAATTTCTTGGTGTGGAGCTGCCTCAAAGCCCAACTGTTCTGGCCTCCTTGGGCTTAAAGGACATCTTGGGGTGAGAGGGCTCTGTGACAGCTAACCCTAGAGGGTCACCAGGGGGTCAGGGAACAGCTATTTCCTTTCTTCTGAGACACTGATCTGTGAAGGGCAGGCCAAGGGCCAGAGGGGACCACAGGAGAAGGAAGCAAGCCACCAGCTAAGGGACACTTACAGTGCCCTGGCTGCCCCAGTGCTACCAGGGCCCAAGGTGCTGAGGGGCACACCTTGGGCCTCTTAACCACAGCCTGAGTTGTGTCCACTGTAGAGAGTCTGTGCTTACAAAGGAAGGAAAGGAGAATCACTGACCCCAATTCTGAAATGCAGCAGCCACCCTAACAGTAAGGTGGACATACAGATTCCCAGACCCCTGCCCAGACTCTGGGATGGATGGACAGCAGTGCATGTGTGTTTTCCAATACTGGAGCTGAATCCAGAACCTGGGCACTGCACTTTATTATTCTGAGACTGGGTCTCTCTAAGTTAGTAAGTTGCCCCTTTTTTTGTTTGTTTGTTTGTTACCTGGGTCAAACTCATGACCTTGCGCTTGCCAGGCAGGCGCTTACATTGCTGAGCTAAATCCCCAGCAAACTGCCCAGTCTTGGCTTCCACTTGTGATCTCTGTCACCCTCCCAGAGTGCTGGGATTACACCACCATGGCCCTGTGTTAGTTTGTGTTTTTCTGAAGCAGGGTCTTGCTATGTAGTTCAGGCTGGCTTTAAACTCACAATGTAGTCCAGACTGGCCTCGAATGGTCAGTGATATTGCTGTCTCAGCCACACAAACTGCTGAGATTTTGGATGTGCACCACCACGCTTGCCTGGTTGTGTATTTTAATAGGCTCTCAGTGTGACACTGAGGTGCTAAAGTGTGGGAGGCACTGACCTAGTCCAGATTTGCAGGAACGTGGCAGAGATCTGTGGGTCTGGGTCAGGGCTGGAAAGGGCACCCGGTGTGCAATGGGTCCTATGTCATGTTCCCCTGTGCCCCCTGTCTCCACAGGGGCCATGCTGCTTCTCCTGTTTGGCCTTCTGGCCCCGGCTGCCTGCTGGGCCCTGGGCCCGGCCCCCGGGCCTGACTCCTTGGGGCTGCGCTCGGCCTTCTCAGCGGTGCGCACCACCCCGCTGGAGGGCACGTCAGAGATGGCAGTGACCTTCGACAAGGTGCTGGTGAACATCGGTGGTGACTTCGATGCGGCCACAGGGCGCTTCCGCTGCCGCGTGCCGGGCGCCTACTTTTTCTCCTTCACGGCGGGCAAAGCCCCGCACAAAAGCCTGTCGGTGATGCTAGTGCGCAACCGTGACGAGGTGCAGGCACTGGCCTTCGATGAGCAGCGGCGACCCAGCACGCGGCGCGCCGCCAGCCAGAGCGCCATGCTGCATCTTGATTACGGCGACACGGTGTGGCTGCGGCTGCACGCTGCGCCGCAGTACGCGCTGGGCTCGCCGGGCGCCACCTTCAGTGGCTACCTGGTGTACGCTGATGTCGACGCGCCTGCGCCTGCGCCCGCGCCCGGGCATGCGCCCTCCGAGCCACGCTCGGCCTTCTCGGCGGCGCGCACGCACAGCCTGGTGGGCGCGGACGCGGGCCCTGGGCCTCGGCACCGGCCTCTCGCTTTCGACACTGAGCTCGTCAACATCGGCGGCGACTTCGACGCAGCAGCAGGCGTGTTCCGCTGCCGACTGCCCGGCGCCTACTTCTTCTCCTTCACGCTGGGCAAGATGCCGCGCAAGACGTTGTCGGTGAAGCTGATGAAGAACCGCGACGAGGTGCAGGCCATGATCTACGACGATGGCGCATCGCGTCGCCGCGAGATGCAGAGCCAGAGCGTGATGCTGCCGCTTCGGCGCGGTGACGCTGTGTGGCTGCTCAGCCATGACCACGACGGCTACGGCGCCTACAGCAACCATGGCAAGTACATCACCTTCTCTGGCTTCCTGGTGTACCCCGATCTTACCCCCGACGGCGGTCCAGAGCTCTGAGGCCGGGCAAAAAGGGGCCAGGGGCCAGGATTGGGGGCCGGATGCGGGGCGTGCATGCGAGCCGGGCCGCCCGGACACCCCAATAAACTCTGCCAATAAAGTGAGCCTGCGCCATATCCACTGCGCCTATGCTATCTTCACTTGTGGTTTCTGCTGCCTGGGGCACACTGACCCCTGTGGCCAGCAGCCGGGGAGGGGTCAGACCGCAAGGGTGAGGAGTGGGAATCTGAAGCAATACTCACCTACCGTGTGGTGGGTTGCACCATGGTCCCTGTTCAATCTGCCCCTTTGATATTTTTCCTGGTATATTAGGGATTGAATCCAGTCTTTGGCGCTGAGCTACATACCCATCCCCCACACCCCTCTTGTATTTTTTTAATTTTGAGACAGATCAGAGGAAATGAATAAATTGCCCAGGCTAGGCTTGAACTTGTGATCCTCTTGCCTTAGCCTCTCTGAGTGCTGGGATTACAGGTGTGTGTCACTGCACCTGTTGATTTACGACCTTATTCTAAGGCCCTGATGATTCCTGTTTAGGACAAGGGAGAACTTCTCAATATCCAGCGAGGCTAGAAGGAAACAGAATGTTTCTTCGAGTAAGGTGCAGGAGTGGGATAAAGGTTGATACCTGGCTGCCCAGCCTACTGCCTTTCCGGGATGGGGAGGATGATGTGCCGGGGGTGGGGGGGTGGGGGGGGGTTTAGAGGCGGTAGAATGACACAAGCCCCAGAATGCCAAGCAGAATCTTTTATAGGAAGAGCTACAGTCAGGGCTCCACCCACCCAGCCTCTCTCAGCTGCCTGGGTGGGTCGACCCCCTTCCAACCTCATTCTTCCTGACACATTCATTGATGGCTTGCTGACGTGTAACCAGTCATTTTTTCCTTCCTACCCACAGACACAGTGCTCTTCCACCTGCTTTCCTCCCCTCCACAGACTGACATTTGAGAAGCCCAATCTGTGCTCCAGCCCAGCTGGGGAACTGGCATGCTGGCAGGGAGGGGCAGAGTCTTGGTCAGGCTTGAAGGGACTATGGGAATTAGGACTGGGTGCTGGGATTCCACAGGGCCTCTCCTAGATTGCCTGCCGGCTGGGAGTTAAAAAGTCAGCTCTGAGCTTGCTTGGAGCAGTTCCCTTTTCCATCACTTAAACACACTTTTCAGTCCTGATGCCTGGCTCCCACACTTGTGCACTCACACACACTGCCAACATGCCCTGCCTTTAGCTGCCTGCCATCTGGATCCAGGCCATGGACTTTCTGCCTTTCAGGGTCCAGGAAACGGCAGGGTGGAGTAAGTATCAGGGAGGGGTATGAGGGTGCAAGCCAAGCCCAGAAGTCTGAGTGGGAAGAACCAGGTGTCCAAAAGCCCCTGCTCAGGGTGGGTCTGGCTCAGGTTGAGGGGAGGTGCCAGGAGGAGGGAAGGGCAGGTGAACGGGAGGGGTCAGGGGATAGAGTTGAGGATGGAGGCTCGAGACCCCAGTGAAGGAGGCTGGCCATGGGGACAGAAGCCCTTGCATAGGTCCCAGAGCACTTCCTGTGTCAGGAGGGTGAAGACTTGCACCCAGCGACCCCTCTCCTCAGCCTCACTGGCCGCGTGGAGCCGATAGACGCAGGACAGGCCTGTGAGGAGCAGTTGCTGGAGGTCTGCAGGGCTAAGGGGAGGCCCCTCCCGCAGGTCCTGGAACTGCTGCAGCCGCCACTCAGCACCCTCCAAGTCCCTGGGCACAAGCTGCTGCAGGAGGAGCCTGAGGCGGCGGCCTGGCCGTGTAGTCGCCAGTTCCTCATCCCGGATGTTCAGCTGCCCTGTGATGTCCAGCTCCAGCCCAGCCCAGAGCAGCTGCAAGAGGAGCCGTTTCAGGGATGGCAGTGGCGGGGTGCAGGGCAGGGACCAAGAGGGGACCAGCAGGGTAGAACCAGGCATAGGACCCACGCTGGGCTCCCACCACCCTGGCAGCCCCATGCTGAGACATCCCACTTCCCAACCAGACCTTAGGGACCTCAAATGCTCCCACCCCCATGTCCCAGGCTGGAGAGTGACCTCAAACATCACTTCTGGGGCCTCTGGCTCCTGCAGGCCACCTCCCATGTTGGCGCTGTCCGTGGGCTGCCCTGGGGCAGCAGAGAGGAGTCAGGCCTTGCCACCCTCCACCCTGAACACCCCAGTGCTCCTCAGCTGCCAGGAGGGTCCCTAGAGGCTCATCCTCTAGGAGTGCCAGCTCAGCACTGTCCCGTGTCCACAAACACACTGATATCCACCCTCCCAGGCAAGGGCCTTGGGACTCCAGAGAATCACACCAAACCCTGTCACCATCTGGGCAAATGCTCAGGGCTCCTTAACTTGCACAGTGGCTTTGGTAGAGTCCTGAGCCAAAGGGCCTCAGGACCCTTTCCGTCCTTCCTTTCCTCCCAGCAGACATCTAGGGACAGGGTGACCTCAAAAGATGCCAGTGACCCTCCATAAAGGACAAGGCCCTCTTTGGGGAGGGCCTATTTGCTGGCTCCTCCATATTGTATGGTGAAGGAGAAGATGGCCAGCGCCATCTCCTCTGTCCCCACACCCTGAGGTGCTGCCTCTCCCTTGCAATAACTGTACCCAAACCAGGAGACCCTGCTGTGGACATCAGCTGGAAGGAGCCCAGGGCCCCCAGTCTAAAGCCAGGTCACAGGGGGCTGTCTCCACAGGCTTCATGTGAACTTCCTCGGTTCTGGAGCTGAAATCCATCAGTCTGGTCCCCAATAGCCCATTTTTCTCTGCCCTTTAAAGGCACTGTCCCTGAAGCCCTGTTACCTGTATGGTGCTGAGTCAGAGTCACCTCAGGGAGGAGACGAATAGCAGCCATCAGATAAAGTAGAGTCCGCAGTGTCCCGGCCATGCCTGACCACGTCCCGAGTCTCACTTGCTCCAGCAGCTCTGGCCCCTCATCTACCAGCCACACACCACACTCCCAGCTTTCCACCGGCTGCTTGGGCTCTGCTGTGCTGTGTGTGTCAGGCTTCGGGGTGGGGCTGGCTGTGGCCTCGCCACTTGCCAGGGCTCCTTCCACGCCTTAGGAGTGGGGAATCTGCTTTGGCAGTTAGCCGCCACTCCTGCCAAGATGGGCAGGACATGGATAATGGGAAAAAAGTGTGTGTAGTAGACAGCTTTGATTTGGCCCTCCCTCGCACAGGAAAGACCCAAACATCTTGCTTATGAGACAGGCCTGACATCTGGTGCATTCCAGGAGTCCCTCAGCCACCAGGCATCAGCTGTGGAGCCGGTCCTTCGGCTGGACAGTGAGAGGGTTGGTGTGCTAAGGGAGGCAGAGCCAAGTGCTCCCCTGGCAGGCCACACGGACCTAGAGCAGCCAGCTGGGGGCTGTCTGCAGGCAGCACAACTTGCACCCCAAGTGCTTTCTGGCCCAGCCTTGGAACCGCCTCTCCTTGCTAACAGCATTCTTGGCTCAGGCCAGAAACCTGGCGGATTTCTTTAGCCTGAGAATGGTGACCTGTTGGGTACTGGAAGCAGACACAAGGCTTGAGACTGGAGAGGAGCTGAAATCACCGACCTGGCTCATGGAGAACACTCTATAGGTAGGTCACAGTAGATGGGCTTCCCTAGAGATGCCACACTCTGCTGAAGGGTCAGTTCTCAGAGGGGCCACGCCACACCATCCTCAACCTTGTGCACCATGAGCACTAGAAACAAACGCCCAGGCCAGACATGGTGGTGTGTGAATCACTGCGAGCTCAAGGCCAACCTGAGCTGTACAGCGAGATCCTGTTTCAAAAAGAAGAAATATACCCAGGCCAGCAGGCAGCCACAAGCTTGCTACCAAGGCCCATCTCAGCCTCCCTGCTTCCAGGGCAAGTTCTCTGTGGGAGCAGGAGACCCCTCCCTCTCCTCTGCCCACTGAGCACACAGAAAGTGTAAGTCTAGGTAGGAATTTATTTACAGACTCCATCGTGGGCAGGCAGGGTGCTCTCCAGGATCCACGCGCCTCCCGAGAGCTACTTGGCTTCAGGTTTCTGGTCTCCAGCTTGGAGCTTGGGACTCTCAGGGGGCTGGCGGTAGGCAGGGAAAGTCTCCCACGGGCTGTTCAGGTCGAACTTGCGGAACTCCTGGGCCAGCTCCACTGGCTCGGCCACCACGCGCTTCACCTCCTCATCATAGCGCAACTGCAGGAGCACAAGGTAGGCCTGGGTTGGTACTGAGAAGTGCCACAGGGGACTTCAACCTCTGGCCCTCTGTCCTTAGCTTTTTTCCTGAAGCATGGTCTCACTATATAGTCCAGCTGACCTTAACTCACTATGCAGCAGACTGGCCTTGAACTTGTGGTTACCCTCCTGCCTCAGCCTCCTGGGTGCTGGGATCACAGGTGCCACCACGCCCAGCTATATCCTTGACTCATTTCAGCCTCTTTCCAGGCCCTATCACTAAGTCCTCATCCACACCACAATGCTCATCAGGCCACACTCCAGCCAGGCTCTACCATCTTGGCAGCAAGCGCTGCCAGCCCCATCAGATGCCCTGCCAGCACCTTCCCAGGCACCCAGAGTGGGGCAAAGTAACACTCTCCCTTGAGGCCTGGGGGTCCACTGTGTCTTTCAGGGTGCCTGCTCATCAGAACGACCATTACCATGATCTGCATCGGCTGAGGTCACAGTGTACCAGGCTCAATGCATGCATCCTGCAAGTGGTGCTACTGTGACAAACGATGGAGTCACAGTCCAGTGAAGTAACTTGGCTCAGCTTACAAAATGAAGCTGGCACTTGGATCCCAAGCCCAAACAATAGGCTACCACCATCCAGAGACTGTGCTCCTGCCAGGCCCAGAACCCTCAGGTTCCCGAGCCTATCACCCCACTCCACAGCTCCTACTTCAACATAGCCAGACAGGGGAAAGTCCTTCCGGAAGGGATGTCCCTCAAAGCCGTAATCTGTCAGGATCCGCCTCAGGTCAGGGTGGTTAGTAAAGAAGACTCCAAACATGTCCCAGACCTGGAAAGGAGACATACTTGGTCAAACAGTCCAGTAGGGCAAAGAGGGGCTCAGCTTTGTTCCCCTGAAGCCTCAGCTTGGGCCCAGAGGTAGGGCCTAGCATGTCCTCTAACTCACCTCCCTCTCATACCAGATGGATGCCTTGAACACTGAGACTGAGGACTCAATGGGTGTCAGCTCATCCGTGTAGGTTTTTATACGGATCCGAGAGTTGAAGCGTAGGGACAGCAGGTTGTAGACAATCTACAGAGAACAGGGGCACAGGAGGACCAACCTGAGGGATCTGTGATAGGAATTTCTGGGGAGAGCATTCCTTGGGAGGACACAGGACAGGTTAAGGTTCCACCCTTGATCCTGCCTTCTGTTTGGTTTGGTTTTCTGAGATAGGTTCTCACTATGTAATTCAACTCACTTGTGGCTTTTTGAATACACTGTGTAGCACAGACTGGCCTCAAACTCACAATAAACTTCTTGTCTCTGCCTCGTGAGTGCTGAGATTACAGGTGTGCATCACCACCCAGCCCTGCCTTCTGTGTGATGCTAAGAACAATTTAAACATACTTGATGGCTGGAGAGCTTTCTCATGGTACACTAGGTGTTTTATGTGGTCGACCTTTGATCACATTGACTTCAGAGTTGTTTTGGATTCTTGGCTTAAGATTGGCCAATTGCTATTATTGCTGGGCCTTTTCCTTTTTTCTTTTTCCTTTTCGGATGAAGGTGAATGCTCTCCTTTAATATCTGTGTGTGTGTATGTACCCAAGGCCTTGTGCATGCTCTACCACTATGCCAGAAATGACAAATCTTTTACACCTGTCAATGATACAAACAGCTTGCTGTGGCACCTGTGCCATGGGTTCACCACCGTCATACTAAGCTATCCTCCTAGACCCTACTATCTTATTTTTAATTGCTTCTTTGGCCATTTATCTTTCCTTTGAGTAATTCTACATCTAATGAAATCAACATCCCAAAGCCACTAAGATAAAAATCCTCCTCCAATATCAAATGACTTTCTAATTCTGTCAGTTAACAAAATGTTAACTGTTTTTGATGTCTAAAATTGCTAGGAACATAGAGGCCTTGCCCTTCCTCCACTTCAGCAGTGCCTCCAGCCCTTCCCACCATCACCTACACTTAGTTGCAGGTTGGAAAACTAAAGCTCAGAACAAACAGCACTGGGCATAGTGGCTCATACCTGTAGTCCCAGCTACTCAAGAGGCAAGGGCAGGAGATCCTCTGAGCATAGAAGTTCAGGACATATGCTTGAGCAATAAGCCAAGCCCCATCTCAAACCAACCCAAAGAGAATGTTTGGGGTCACACAGCCAACTAGTAGCAGAGCCAGGATTCACACTCAGATCTACCTGATTCACAAGCCCTAGTTTAACTGCTGTGTCCTGTGCAACCTGAAACTGTACCTAAGGAGGCTATGGTTCCCATAGACTCCTGCTGCTCTGAAAATGTTCTGTCCCTTTCTTACCCTTCTTCATCACAACTCTTGACTGACCTCGAAACGATTCTGCCGAGTTGGGATGTCCACCGCAGTCAAGTCAGCCAAGGATTTGAACTGTGCATTGGAGTGATCCTTAAGGAAGGTGAGCACCGGGATGACCCCATCAGGATGGATACAGACCTCTAGCTCATTGAAGCAAGTCACCTGCAGACAGAGGGAGAGGAAGGCACAGTTAAGCAGAAAGCAGCCAACTCCAGGGGGGCTGACTCAGTTTAGGGGAGAGAAAAGCAGCCCAAATTTGGGATGGAATGGTCTGTGGTCTTTGCAACCAGGCTGTCCACTCCCACATGCCCTGAGAACACAGCTGTTTCCTGATTCAGACCCCAGCTACTGCAGTGAGCATTACCTGAACTTGCTGGACATACTTGGGCAGGATTTCAGCCACATACTTGCCAAAAGCTGAGAGTTGCTTATGGGTCACCACATCTTGTGGCCTAACGGTGGCTGGAAGAGAAACCATATTCATCAGAGAAACAAAGAAGGCAGTAAGCAGCCCTGTGTCTGTCTTGTGGGCCTGTAAAGGCTGTCAGCTCTGAGCAAGGTTTCCTAGAACCTTAAGGAAGGTGCAGGTAGACAGATCCTCTTTCAGGGACCAGAAGGAAGGAAAACCTGGGGAAATGCCACTTCCCCTACACAGGACAAACTCAGTGCAGCTGAGGTATCTGCCTCTTCTTGAACCTGTCCCACAGCTGTCCCTTCACATTTCTGCTAACACAGCACGGTATCAGCTCTTCTGCTGCACTATACTTCTTAAACAGAGGAACCAGAATTAGGGTTTTTTTGTTTTTGTTTTTTAAACCTTCTTGGAATTTAGCCTAAACCATGTTTTCAAGGTAAGGACCTCAGAACTTAGGAGCCCTCACAGATAACCTTACTGAAATCTTTGTATGTGTAGAAAACCAATGTTGGTTTATGTTAACTAGCACTCAGTATCTCCATGTACCCATTCACACAGCCCTAAATCACTGGTCACTTGCACATGACATGCTTGGGAGTAATACTGAAGAGTTCTCTGCCCTTGACAGTGGGGAGACCTGCTCTTTCACTAGATCTGTAACACTGAACAATTTAGTTATCTGGTCTGGGTTTTGTTTTTTTAAAATCTGGTCTGTTTTTGAGACAGGATCTCACTATGCAGCCCAGGCTGGCCTCAAAATTGCTATACTCCTCCTGCTTCATTCTCCTGTGTGAGCTGGGATTACTAGCATGCACCACCAGGCTGGGTTGTTTTTGTTTGTTTTCTTGATCTGTCATATGAATAGTAAAATACCATCTACTTCATAAGGCTGCTGTGAAAACCAAGTAATATTCTTCACTCAAAGCTTTGGTGAGGTGCTTGTCATACAGTGAGCATACAATTAACGTGAGCTACTATTTTCACTGCTCTCTGAGGAAGCACAAAAATTTTTATTCCTGTCCTCAAAACGCTGCCAATTTAATCATGAAAAGAGGGTCATGAAAAGACAAGGGGCAACCAAGGCCATAACCGAGAGGTCTAGGACACGGGGAAGGCTCGATTCGGCTTGCAAGGTGGTGAACAATCAGGTCCCCAAGGACAAGGAGAGATTTGCAGGACATAGGGCAGTGCACCTCAGGTTAAGGGCAAGCATCTGGCAAAGCGAAAGAAGGGCCCCGGGCGACAGGAGCGTTATTCGCACATACTCACGGCGCGCGTCGGCCGCGGCGCTCTCCGTCCGCACCCACTGCAACAGCGCCGAGGGTCGCCCGACCCCTGCCCGGGAAAGAAGAGGCATAGACCTACTGGTGAGACCCGAGCAGTACTCTAAGTTGCGTGCCCACTGCCTCTGGCCTCAGCTAGCTGACCCCCGCTTACCCCCGGCCACCGCTCTGGCCCCCGCGAGCCCTCGCCACCAGACCCTGGCCGCAGCGGCCGCCATCTTCTCCGGATGCAGACCCGGCAGCCGAGGGAGAGCTCACAGGACACGGAGCCCCAAGGACACGGACCGAAAGCGGAAGTGTGTAACGGATCTTCTTCCGGGCGGGCGCGGGATCGTAACCACAGGTTCCGGGCACCTTAATGAAAGGGGGGAACGCAGGTGAGGCGGCTAGCTCGGCAGGTTGGGAAACCGTGAGGTGAACGAATCCCTAGTTCGGTGTGGAAGAGGCTGGGGCGAAGGTGAAGACACTGAAGAAACGGGCAGGTTAGAGGAGGGGAAGGGGCGGGTGTTCTGGGTTCTACATTTCACACCCCTCCCCCGCTTCCCGAGCTTAGCTTGAGAGTGGGGCGGACGGTGAAGGGGGGCAGGGAGCGGTTTCCTTGACGACCGTTTCTCAGGCGACTCCCGGAGGCGTGGAGACCCCGCGCCAGGCGATGGGCTTCCGTGTGCCCCGAGCTGGAGACAGGAGGGTTCTGTGCCGAGCTCCGGGACGGAGCTTTAAAGTCAATAAGGCGAGCGGGTAAGGGGAGGGACCGAAGTTAAGGAGAGAGCAAGAGGATTGAGGAGTCCCGGGCCTCGCCTCCCATTGCAGGATCTGCACTCCGCGTCCGGGGTTAGGGTGACAGGGACGCGTGAGACATTTTCTTTTTCCTGGTTCTGCTTTTCGTGGGCCTTGCTAGTTTTATGCCCAAATTATTTAGTTAGTGAAGCTGTTAAGATCATAGGCGGCCTCCAGCCTTCTGCTTTCATGTTTTGGCCTAAATCCCAAGCCTTTTTGTTACATCATGGAAAAAGAATATTTGATGTACTCTCAGGGAAACCAACAAAGTTGGGACTTACATTGATTCCTTGGAGAAGGGCCACAACTGCAGGAAAACGAACTTGGGTTTAGTTGAAGGAGTCTGGCAGGGATGTTACTGGCCATGCCAGCACTAAGGCCAGTCTGGCCCATTTTGGTCTCAGTTCCCCCATCTCCCTCCCCAGGTTGGACAGTTCAGAGTCCCAGGCTGTGGCTGTGAATTTCCCAAGCTCCTCCAGGTGGTGTTGCTTTGCCAGCAACTGACAGAGAGAGAAGTTGACCACCATGGAGTCACCAGAGGAGCCTGGAGCGTCAATGGATGAGAACTACTTTGTAAACTACACTTTCAAAGATCGGTCCCACTCAGGCCGTGTGGCTCAGGGCATCATGAAATTGTGTCTGGAGGAGGAGCTCTTTGCCGATGTCACTATTTCCGTGGAAGGCCGGGAGTTTCAGCTTCACCGGCTGGTTCTCTCAGCTCAGAGCTGCTTCTTCCGGTCCATGTTCACGTCCAACCTGAAGGAGGCTCACAATCGGGTGATTGTGCTGCAGGATGTCAGCGAATCTGTTTTCCAGTTGCTAGTGGACTACATTTACCATGGCACTGTGAAACTCCGGGCGGATGAGCTGCAGGAAATTTATGAGGTGTCAGACATGTACCAGCTGACTTCTCTCTTTGAGGAATGTTCCCGGTTTTTGGCCCGCACGGTGCATGTGGGAAACTGCCTGCAGGTGATGTGGCTGGCGGATCGGCACAGTGATCCCGAGCTCTACACTGCTGCCAAGCACTGTGCCAAGACCCACTTGGCCCAGCTGCAGAGCACGGAAGAGTTTCTCCACCTGCCACATCACCTCCTCACAGATATCATCTCAGGTAGGCTGAGGGAGGGGCCACTTGATCATGACGTTCAGTGGGTTTCCTCATCAGGAGAAAGGAGCTGCAAGCTTCCTGCTAGGGATTTAGGTTGAGAGTGAGATTCACTGTGGAGTTGGAATTCAGTGTAGCGCTGTCAGGGAGGGAGTACTTTAAAGAAACAGCAGCCAGGAAAATAAAAGCAGTGGCACTTTCACATCACAAAAGGTAGTGAGGAAGCCAGGTACGATGGCACACCTATAATCCCAGAACATTAGGAGGATGAAGCAGGAGGATCGAAAGTTTGAGCAATTTATCATGACTTTGTCTAAAAGTAAAAACTGTACTGGAATATAGTTGAGTTTGAAGGTCCTGAATTCAATCCCTAATACAGAAAAAAAAAGTAGTAATCTTTTTTGTGCCTAAGTGTGCTTATCTGACCTATATTCTGGATGTGTGTGTTTGCCTGTGTGCATGCACGTGTGTCTAGTCTGATACATAGTGGCAGTCTAATAAAGTGGTTCTTTGAATTTCTCCTTTGGATTGTTACTAACTGTGGCTTTCCTCTGGCTCTCACAGATGGAGTTCCATGTTCCCAGAACCCAACAGAAGCAATAGAAGCCTGGATCAATTTCAATAAAGAGGAAAGAGAGGCTTTTTCAGAGTCGCTCAGAACCAGTTTGAAGGTAAGGTGGAGTCCTCAATAACTAGGGCAGGGTAATCTGTGCATTCCAGCTGTCAGTTGGAGTGGCATCTGATAGCTGTTGAATAAATGATCTCTGGCTGAAGTTGATAGGAACTGGGAGGAGAATATGTCTGTGATCACAGAAGCCACCAATTTATGAACTTCAAAGTTTTTTTTTTTTTTTTTGTCTTTGATACAGGGTTTCACTGTGTACACTATGCAATTCAGGCAGGGCTTGAACTCACTTTGTAGTCCAGTCTGGCCTCGAACTTGCAGCAATCCTCCTGCCTCAGCTTCTTGAAGGCTAGAATTACTGGGATACACTACCACATCTGGCTCCAAAGTTCCTTTTTGGTTCATCCTTTTCTCGTTTTTTGAGACAATGTCTTACTGTAGTGCAGGTTGCCCTTGAACTCACTATGTAGCCCATGATGGCCTCAAAAAAATCCCAACCTTTCTGCCTCAGCTTCCCAAGTGGTAGGATTTCATGTGTGTGCCACCTCACCCAGCTTCAAAGCTCCTTAAAGGAATTCGTTTCATCAGTGAGTTAAGAATCTTTGGGCTGAGGGACTAGCTCAGTGGTGCTTGCTTAGCATGCATGAGACTTTGAGTTTGATCCCTAGCTCCTCAAAAAATAACTTTACCTGAAGCAGGGTTTTGTAATTGTTTTTAACAAGCTGCAAACGCAAGCCCAATCCATTCCCACCCCAGTGTGAAATGTGTCAAGGAAGGTGAGTAGCTAAGGAGAGGCAGGAAAGGTGAGAAACAGGCAGGGATGAGAGTGGGTTAGAATGAGGCCCATGCATGAGGCCTGGGCCTCTAGAGCCCTGTATCTTGGCTGAGCCTTCCCTCAGAGCTCCTGTTGCTCACATTTTGATGTTGCTGACAGGAAATCGGGGAGAATGTGCACATTTACCTTATCGGGAAAGAGGCCTCGCGCACGCACTCCCTGGCTGTATCCCTGCACTGTGCAGAGGACGACTCCATCAGTGTCAGTGGCCAGAACAGCCTGTGCCACCAGATCACGGCGGCCTGCAAGCACGGTGGGGACCTGTACGTGGTGGGAGGCTCTATCCCACGGCGCATGTGGAAGTGCAACAACGCCACGGTAGACTGGGAATGGTGTGCGCCGCTGCCACGGGACCGGCTGAAGCACACGCTGGTGTCCGTGCCCGGCAAGGATGCCATCTACTCTCTGGGGGGCAAGACGCTGCAAGACACCCTCTCCAATGCCGTCATCTACTACCGTGTGGGTGACAACGTATGGACGGAAACGACCCAGCTGGAGGTGGCAGTGTCAGGGGCTGCTGGCGCCAACCTCAACGGAATCATCTACTTACTTGGGGGTGAGGAGAATGACCTGGACTTCTTCACCAAGCCTTCTCGACTCATCCAGTGCTTCGACACTGAGACAGACAAATGCCATGTGAAGCCCTACATGCTGCCCTTTGCAGGCCGCATGCATGCAGCCGTGCACAAAGATCTGGTGTTCATCGTGGCCGAGGGAGACTCCCTGGTGTGCTACAACCCGATGCTGGACAGCTTCACGCGGCTATGCCTGCCTGAGGCCTGGAGCTCGGCCCCATCCCTCTGGAAGATCGCCAGCTGCAATGGCAGCATTTATGTCTTCCGGGACCACTACAAGAAGGGGGATGCCAACACCTACAAGCTCGACCCTGCCACATCAGCAGTGACTGTCACCAGGGGCCTCAAGGTGTTACTCACCAGCTTGCAATTCGTGTTGGCCTAAGGCAGGGACGGGGGAGTGGCTTACTCCTCTGCCCTCCCTCACCCACCACCACCCTGCCAGACCCCAAGTCACTGAGCCTCAGTGCTCAGAATGTAGTCTTTGGGACACTCTTAGGAAGGCAGTGCCCCGTCTTCCCCTGACCCCCTAGGGTGACTGGCTGCGGGTTTTCTCAGACCATTGCTCTGCTGGCTGCGTGAACCCATTCCTCTGCCCTCCCTGCACCTTGGGCCTCGCCTCTGCTCAGACCCTGGGCACAGCCTCACCTCCTATGAAGCAGACAGCCCCAGTGCCAGTGTAGGAGGACAGTGCCAGCCCTCCTTTCCCTGAAGGTTGTGGCACAGCTAACAGAGCTTTTCCCTCAGAGAATGAGGGCCAGGGTCTCCCTTCCAGCTTTAGGTGGGAGAAGAGCTAAGCTGAAGGTGTCCTTCACCGGCAAGGGTCAGCTATGGGATTCAGCCATTTGTCCTAGTGTCTTTCCATCCATCCATCTGCAAAGTGACTTCCGTTTTCTTTTTAGCTCACACCAAGGGTGAGTGGAAACAGAAGGAATTATTTCTAATCAACAGCAGAAACTGTTTTTCAAACTCAATATAATATATAAAGTGTCTGTTCTTTTCAAGGTTCTAAGCTAAATCAAGAGCTATAAATACATGTTCATACAAATAAAGGTTTTTGAAGGGATGTGTGGGACTGTGTTGAACCACAAAGGGGAACTGATGTCAACCCTGAGTTCCCAGTCCTGCTGCACCCTGCATCCTAGTGTAAGTGTACACCATTGTTCCAGAAGCAGTAGGATTTTAACAGGGGCAAGAGCCAGAGCTTGGTCTTTCTCTAGTGTTAGGTGTCTCAGCCGGGCCTTGTGATCACACCTGCAATCCTGGTACTTAGGAGGCTGAAGCAGGATTGCTGCCAGTTCAAGGCCAGCCTGAACTACATGGCAAGACCCTCCCTCAATCCTCTTCCCCCAAAATCTTGAGTTATGATGCTGAATATCATCAGGTGCAACATTAGCTACACAATAGGTTTTTGTTTGAAATTAGTGTTTTGTTTTTGTTTTTTTTTCTACCTTAAGAAAATAAAATTTAGGCACACAGTCTCTTCCTTTCCAGCTGTACAGCAGTATTATTTGAGGATAATGAAACCAGGCAAAGGAAGCAAAGTTACCCATCACCTAGCACGTTTCTGCCGTGTCAAGTCAGCAGAAGCCCCTCTGGCCCTGTAAACATTTGTTTTGTATCAAGTGGAGTTGTCTGGAGTTCTCAACCACAAACTCACGTAAGGCTCTGACATGTCACATTTGGAGAGATGGCCTTGTAGAACTCCCTGAGGATCTCCAGCTGGCCACTTGTGATGTGGATGTGGGACCGGATGCTGGCGATGACTTTGATGGCCTCCTCTGGGCTCCAGTTGTGCACCTGAATCAGTACAGGCCAGGGGTCAGCAGAGAAAGGAAGGAGCAGCTGCCTGAGGACTCAGAATTTTGTGAAAAAAAAAAAAAAAAAACCCTGCATTTTAGGTAGTGTTCATAATCATGCTTTACTGCCAGGTATGGTACTTGGAAGGCTGAGGCAGGAGGGCTGCTTAAGCCCAGGAGTCAGAACCCAGCTGTGGCAACTTAGCAAGACCCTGTCTTAAAATAAGGCAAAGGTAGCTTGGCATAGAGCACTTACCAGAGCATGTGCGAGGCCCTGGGTTCAATCCTGGTACTGCAACAAAGAAGACTGAATGATTGTATAGTAAATGTTTCTCTGCAGCTCATCACTATGGCCAGAAAGTGCTCGTTCCTTTATTTAATTTCATGGTACCAGGGACTGAACACGGGGCCCACTGTCTCCTCCTTTTGTATTATTTTGAGACAGGGTCTTGCTAAGTTGCCCAGGCTAGGCTCAGACTTGAGCTCTGCCTACCTCAGCCCCAGTGCTGGGATCACAGGTGTGGACCACCATGTCAGGCTAAGCCCTTGACACACACTCTCATTTAAGTTTCCACACTCATAAAGTCTGAGGAAATCCACATCAGAGAGAAGATTGTGCTTGTGTCCATCCTGGCAGACAGGTGCCAGAGCTGAGATGACCTGACCCACAAAGCTCAGGTGTGCCTGGTACCCACCTCCCTAGCAGCCTGAAATCAGGCAGTGGCTCCCTGCAGCAAGGCCTATTGGCCAGCGATGCCCACAAACTCCCAGCTGCCGCGCAACACCCGCCTACCTGGATCAGATACGCAGCCACCATGGTGGCGCTTCTGGAGCGGCCGGCCTTGCAGTGCACATAAACACACTGGCCCAGGGACTGGTACTTGAGAGCAAACTGGACTCCTCTCTGGAGGTTCACCAAGGTGGGGATCCCTGTCATGTCCACTGTGCTGAGCCGCAGCTGCTCGACACCCACCTTCTTCCACTCCTGAGACCAGGGTCACCAGCAAAAAAAGACAAACCTGTGAAGCAGGAAGGGGGCTCCCAGGGCAGCAGGGCCACAAGGCAGCTTTCAGGCTTTACTGCAATATGAATGCTTAGCCTTCCCTGTTTTCTTTAAATGTGGTGGTGCACACCTGTAATCCCAGCCCTCAGGAGGCTGAGGCAGGAGCATCACCACCAGCTGGAAGCCAGCCTGGGCTACATAGCAAGACCCTGTCTCAAACAGCTAACTAAATAAATACATAGAAATAAAAATAAATTCTGGGTGTGGTGGCTCATACCTGTAATCCCAGCACTCGAGAGGCTGAGGCAGGAGGATCACTGTGAGTTTGAGACCAGCCTGAGCTACAAAGTGAGCTCAAGGCCAGCCTGAACTGCATAGAGACACCCTGTCCCAAAAAGACAAAAAAAAAAAGATGTAGATAAGGTACAGCTACTCTTTGGCAAGTACCTGGACTCTGAATGGAGATCAGTACTTAATATTGCTCATAAAATACTCATGCTGCTGCATGCCAGTGTCAGCAAGTACCTTGGTCAGTCCTGTGCAGGTAGCAATGTGCTATTTTAGCAAGGCTTCTAGATGACTCTCAAGCACATGGAAACATGAGAGCCATTGCCTCAGACACTTCCTTGCTAGTGGGCTGAGACAGCACCACCTCACAGATGCCAATGCCTCACATCTAGGAACTGAGCATTTTCTGTGGGTGCCCCCTAGATGCTCCAGGAGTAAGCAGTCATGAACATTTACCACTGTGGCTAAGGACCCCCAGGGTTCGGAGTGAGCTCCCAGGAACTGCTATCCATTCTTTTACAATGTATGCCACAGAGCTGGGGCTGCAGCTCAGTGACAGAGTATGGGCTTAGCACATTAAGGGATGTGATCCTCTTGCCTCTGGCTCCTCAGTGCTGGAACCATAGGTTCAAGCCAGAGCATGGGGAAGGGGTCAACTTTACTCTTAACTGCCTTACACAATTCCTTTCCATCCTAGCTCTCTACTCCTCTCTCCAGCTGGGGGCACAGCATCTGGGAGACATGCTAGATGAGAGACAGAGACAGGGAGGGAGGGAAGAAGGGAGGGGGAGGGAGAGGGGGAGGAAGAGAGAGAGAGCGAGAGCGAGAGAGCAACCCTGGATCTCACATATGCTACATTTGCACTCTACCACTCAGCTACACCCTCAGCCATGAAATAACACTAAGTAATATATTCTCAGTGTAAGGCATAAATATATGTATGGTCTCTGGAAAGCTTAGCACATTCATTAAGCTACATGATGAGAAAGTTTTGTGTTTTTGTTTGGTGATCCTGGAGGTCAAACCCAGAGCCTTGACAATTGGCTATGACATCCCAGCCTGTCTAATTTTTACATTTATTTTTATTTTGAGACACAATATCTTTAAGTTGCCAAGGTCGGGCTTCAACTTCTGATACTCCTTCTGCCTTTGTGGGAGTATGTATACCACCCCACACAGCCAAAATGATTTAGCAATAACATGTTACCTCTTCCAATACCCATTGCAGAAAGCCCCATAAGAAAGCGCTGACAGATACCAGCCATGGTGGCACACTCCTGTAATCCCAGCACTTGGGAGGCTGAGGCAGGTGGATCGTTGCAAGTTCAAGACCAGTCTGGGCTACAATGTGAGCCTAAGACCAGCCTGAACCACATAATACGACCCTATCTCAAAAAAAAAAAAAAAAAAGCACTGACATATAATGAAAATGAAGTTTTGGCCTGAACTCAACAGCATAATGGATTTTCACCATATCTTTTCTTTCTGTCTTTCCTTCCTTCCTTCTTTCTTGCTTGCTTTCTTTTTTGTCTTTTTGAGACAGGGTTGCACTATGCAGTTCAGGTTGGCTTTGAGCTCACTTTGTAGTTCAGACTGGTCTTACATTCACAACAATCATCCTCTTGCCTCAGCCTCCCAAGTGCTGGGATAACAGGTGTGTGCCACCATGGCTAAGTTTCCACCATCTCTTTCACCTGAAATCCGTAAGAAATCCCTCAAATTTTCTGCTTCAATCCCCCATGCAGGGCCTGACCTGCCTACACTTGGTACTCAGTGTGTTGACTGAATGGGCGCAAAAGAGGCTTTACAGTTTTAGTGACTAAAATTAAGAATATAATTTTGTGCTTAAAGGAATAATCATTTTGTCACTTTGTCAACTTTGTCAACCTACTCTGTTTTTGTTTTTGAGACAGGGTGTGACCATGTTGCCCATACCGGTCTCAAACTCCTTAGCTCAAAGAATCCTCCTGCCTGTCTCCTAGGTACTGGGACCACAGAAAGTTGGGTGAGAGAGTCAGTGTTACTGGTAGAGGCCCCTCCGGGTTCCGGGCCATCCTGGCGGGTCTGTGCCAGAGGGTGCTGCATCCTGGGGGCCTAAAGTCCACTCCCGGCCTCCTGGGCTCTCACCTTGTAGCTGTTACACAGGAACCTGGTCTCGTACTCCTCGTTCATGGTGATCACGCCGCGCACGTTCTCGTCCTGGACCAGCTGCGGGCCACAGAGGGCTCAGCGGGCCACCAGGACCCCTGAACCCTATTCCTGTCCCTGGCTCCTGTCCTCCTGGCCATTCCCCATTCGGACAGGATGTCCCTGACCCCAGCTCTGTCCCCCTGTGCCCCTCCCCCGCCCGCCACCCTCTTGTTTCCTGCCGGCCCCTTCTACCCCTGTTCCCGTCCCGCGTCACCATCCCACCCACCTTGCGTGTCATGCTCCGCAGCGGCAGCGCACCTAGCAGCACGGTGCCGTCGATGCGGTGGTACCAGTCGCGGTGGCCCGGGCCGTTCAGCATCCCGCGGAGCACGGTATAGAGCAGCGTCGGGTAGAAGAGCGCGCGGGCCAGGCCTGCGCCCAGCCACTCTGAGGGCGCCATCGGCCGCAGGGAAGCGGAGACGCAAGGAAGCCGGAACCGGCTCGTGCGAGGGAGCGGGCGGGACTCCGCCCCGGGGAGGAGACTGCAAAGACGGGGGACACCCCGCCCCAGGCCGGGCGGGACGAAGGGGCAGAGCCAGCCTGGAAGGGAGAATGGAGGCGGCGCCCAGCTTTCAATTCATTTATTTTCGCTTTACCCTTTCAAGCAGAGGCGTCAACCCCCGTGGAGAGGGCTCTGTCTCAGTCCCTAACGCGTCCGGGGCGCACGGGGACGCGGCGGCCTCTCCCCTCCTGCATCTCCACGTCGCAGGCCTGCCCCCCACCTCGCGCGACCCCAAACACCGCATGCAGTGTGCGAGATGTATAGGAAGGAAGAATGTTACTAAAAGCTGGCGCTGTGCGTGGTGGCGCAGGCCTGTGACCACAACGCGCTGTGGCAGGAGGACCAACATTCTCTCGGAGCAGACTGGCACCTTAGCGACTTAGCAAAGCCTGTCTCAAAAAGTGGGGCAGGGGCCCAGGCCAAGGATCAGTCCCCCGGTACCACCACCACCCCCCAAAAAGGAGGGAAAGAGCTGGGTACGGAGCTCAGTGTGAACCCTCAGTACTCGAATAAAAATTGGCATCCTATTTACTTTTTTTTTTCACTCAATGATATTATGAATATTATGCCATGTCTGAGCAGATAGATGTAGATTATACTTTATCCATTTTCCCCCCTGGTTCTGAGGACTGAACCCAGGGTCTTCACACAGAACTGTATCCCTAGCCCCTTTTTTATTTTGAGACTGGGCCTTACTAAATTGCCCAGGCTGGACTCAAACTTGGGATCCTCCCATTCAGCTTCCCAGAGTGCTGGCATCACTAGTAGGCACCGCTACCCTTGTGTTCTCTTTACGTTTTATTCTGAGACAAGGTCTTGCTGAATTGCTCAAATTAGCCTTGAATTTGTCATCCTCCTGCCTCAGGCTCCCAGATAGTTGGATTGCATGCTGCCACACTGATGGCCTTGTGAAACCAGCGTGTGAAGACAATGAAACTCGCATGGCACCCCCAGTTTCTTCCTGTTGCTTTGTGTTTGTTTCTTTTTTTTTAATTCTACCCGGGTTGGGGCTAGGGATTTAGCTCACTGGCATAAGTGCCTGCGTTGCAAGCACAGAGTCGTGAGTTCGATCCCTGGTACCAAAAAAAAAGAAAAAAAAATTGTACCCGGGATCAAACTCATAACCTTGTGCTTGCCAGTCTGGTGCTTATGTCACTGAGCTGAATCTCTAGGCGCATTGCTTTGTCATCCCCCCACATCACTTCATGTTGCTTTGGTAACCCTCCCCCTCTTGCCAGGCAACCGCGGATCTACCATTCATTAATTACCATTTTATAGAATTATATATAAATAGATGTAAAGATTTTATTTATTTTATTTTTATTTATTTATTTATTTTGTCTTTTTGAGACAGGGTCTCTCTATGCAGTTTGGCCAGGCCTTGAGCTCACTTAGTAGCCCAGGCTGCTCTAGAATTTGCAATGATCCTCCTGCCTTAGCCTCCACACCCAGCCAGCAAAGATTTTAAATTTTTAATGATTATTGTTAAATTTCCCTCCAAGCCGGGCGTGGTAACACACTCCTGTAATCCTAGCACTCTGGAGGCTAAGGTAGGAGGGTGGTTGTGAGTTCAAGACCAGCCTGGGCTACAAAGTGAGCCCAAGGCCAGCCTAAACCACATAGCGAGACCCTGCCTCAAAAAGGCAAAAAAAAAAAAAAATTTCCCTCCAATATGCTGTACCTATATGTATTGGGAGAGCCTGTTTTTGTGTCTTTAGGTGATATGTTCAAAAATACGGTAAGTGGCCATTTCTATTCAATTCCTTATGTCGAATTTCTCCTATTCAGAATCTCCCTAAACTGCACTATTAAACTGCTTTCATCCAACTTGAGGTGGGTGGGCTTGTAAGACATATTTCATAATTAATATAATGTGCTATTTTCTGAGACTTTTATGGTGATTGTCTGATGAAAAAGTTATTTTTGTTTGGTTGATTTTTGGGACAGTCTTTATGCAGCCCAGATTGATTTCAAACTCACAGTGATTCTCCTGCCTCAGCCTTCCTAGTGTTTGGATTATAGTGTAACAGAAAATGCGCACACCCCCAAACCAGTGTACTTCAATTTCTTAGTTCTGGTTGCTTCTGTTCCTTAGAAACAGCTGGTCACTATGATATAGAGCTGGTCACTATGATGCACATTGTATAAACTAATCCCCAACTGACAAGCCATTCTGCTGTACTTTCTGTTTACTTTTCTCGTATGAGCCCTAAACCACCAAGATCAGGGCCTGATATTTTGGGAATGCTTCCAGTTGGTGCCCACCTACACAAATAAATCTGCCTCCAAATCCTGGTTGTCATTTCTTTTCTTTTCTTTCTTTTTTTTTTTTTTTTCCTACCAGAGATCAAACTTAGGACCTTGCACTTGCCAGGCAGGTGCTTATACTGCTGGGTGTCATTTCAGCGTCTCTGCTTCCTGAGTCTGCCACCATGCCCAGCCCTAAATAGTTTTTACACTCTGGGCAGTATTCTGCAAATCTTAGGCCTTACCAAAAATGCATGTCTAGTATCTGCTTGATCCAGAATTTTGTTTTGGACAGGTGTGGTAGCACATGCCTGTAATCCCAGCACTCAAAGGCTGAGACAGGAAGGTCACATGAGTTTGAGGCCAGCCTGAACTACATAGTCAGACCCTGTGTCAAAAAACAAAAAAAGAAACCCAGAAATTTGTTTTGCTTAAAGAGGAACAGATTAACAATGAATATGGATGTTCAGGCTAGGGCGTAAGCACCTGCCTGGCAAATGTGTGGTTGTGAATTCGATCCCTGGTAAAAAACGAAACGAAACAAACAAACACAAATATAGAGAAGAGTCGGTATATCTTAATAAGAATATGGACATCCATGATCCATGGGAAACATTGGGATAAACTCCCCAAAACTTCGTGTGATGAGGGTGAGAGCTCTAAGGGCCACTTGAGTGTTCTCGGGAATGGTAGGTTAGTTCTCCTTGAGTGGTTGGTGTGCACCTGTTACCTGCTAGTTATTTTGCCTTTATTTCATCATTTAACTTCATCAGCACTAAGAAATAAGATCCTGCTTCTAGATGAGGAAAGTAGGACATAAGGAAAGTAAATAACTTTCCCAAGGTCACAATACATCTAAGGGTTCCACAGTAGCTCAGGGTCCATGACCTTTTCTCCTGCTCCGCGGCGATAGCATTCATCCAAATCTTGCTGTAGTCTTATTACTGGGTTCTGAGGACTTCTGGAGAGCCAGATCTTCCTGTCTTTTTTTTTTTCTTTTGAGACAGGATGTCACTATGTAGCCCAGACTGGGCTCAAACTCACAGCAATCCTACCTCAGCCTCCTGAGTGCTAGGGTTACAGGCATGTGCTACCGCACCTAGATCTCCAGTTTTGTTTTGTTTTGTTTTGTTTAGCTCTTCCTATCTTGAACAAAGAATTGTATAAAACAAGAACAAAAGGCAGCCAGGTTTTACATGTATTAGAGGTAGTAAAAGAAATGTGCTTTGCAGAGCACGTACAGGCCAATTTAAATTCTTTTTTTTTTTTTTTGTACTGGGAATCAAACTCAGGACCTTGCACTTCCCAGGCAGGTGCTGTGCTGCTGAGCTAAGGCCCCAGCTGCAGGCCAATTTAAAGTAGGAGAAAAAGTATACGCTGCAGGGTTAGAAAAAAATATGGTAAACGTTGCAACTGAGTGTCATCCTACATTATGTTGTAGGCAGGGCACACATCTGTAATTGCAACACTCAGGAGGCTAAGGCAGGAGGATCAGGAGTTCGAGCCCAGCCCAGGCCACATAGTGAGTTCAATTGCTCCCTGGATTACATAGTGAGACCCCGTCTTAAAAACTAAAAACAAAAAACCTGACACTGTTAAAATCCACCTTATTTACCAGTTCTGACACCAAGCAACTTTCCACTCTTTCCCTCAGTCAGAATGACCATGAAAGGTAAATGTGAATCAATTCAGGACACTGAGGCAGCCATGACTGTGATACAAAAGACAACTTCCAGAGCTACTGCAGAAAGCAACAAATGATGGAAGAAATGTAATTCAAAGCAAGGGGGAATTTTGAGGGGGACTAATGCCAACATATCTTTTACCCTAATTAAAACATTTTTAAACAGTCACTGTATTTTGATGTCTCATATTGCCTAATTTATTTATAATTTCTGTTAGGGTTTTTTTGGTGCAGTTGATAAGAAACAGAGACAGAGATAAGAAATCCTTTATTGCCAGCACAGCAAGGCTGCAGCAGATTGCAAGGACCCTCAAACAGAGGAAGCTGGGGAACAGCTCTTATGGAATTGGGGTGGGGGTGGAGACTGCATGATGGTACAGGGAGAGGATTGGAGGATCTTTGGCGCACGTGGAAGCGAGTAGGAAGTTCATTTTGGGATTAGAAGAACACAGAAGTTTGCTTTGACTGGACATGAGGTTATAGGCTCCATGTTGGATCACTGCCATGGTGAGTCCCATAGGGGCAGAACCCATCAATTTCTATATTCCAGAATTTGTTTATCCACCATTTCTAATTTGGATTATTTAGCTGGGTGTGCTGGCACATGCCTGTAAACTCAGCACTCAGGAGGCTGAGGCAGGAGGATTGCTGTATGAGACTTGCCTGGGTTGCAAAGTGAGTGTAAGGTCAGCCTGAACTGCATAGTGAGGCTCTGTCTCAAAAAGATAAAAAAAAAAGCCAGGAATTTAGCTTGCTTACCCAGCAAGCACAAGGTCATGAGTTTGATCCTTGGTACCAAAAAAAGAAAAAGGAAAAAAAGAAAAAAACCCCACCAAAACCAAGTTTGGTTATTCTTTTGTTTATAGAGGAGTTATTATTATTTTGGTATGGAGAGGATCAAACCCAAGTCCTTGCACGTGTTAGGCAAGCACTGTGTCACTGAGCTATCTCCCAATAATAATAATTATAATAATTATTTTTTTTTCTTCTTTGTACCAATTATCAAACTAAGGGTCTGGGGCTTCCCAGGCAGGTATTGTGCCACCTAGGGCTATTGTTAATAAGACTGCTACAAGTAATTCTTTTGTACAGTGGCTTGGTTTGGTTGGGGTTGGGGATTTTTCATGACAGCGTTTTTCTGTGCAGTTCAGGCTGGCCTTGAATGTACACTGTAGCCCAGGCTGGCCTCACACTGGAGGTGATCCTCCTGCCTCCTGAGTGCTGTGTGCCACCACACCTGGCTTCCAAATCATTCTTGTGATGGAAAGAAATACTTACTCATCTGTCAGGTGTAGAATTGCTGCCCAAGAGGGCGTATGTCTGTTTCCCATTTTAGCTTTAGTGGATGCTGTGAAACAGCCTTCCACAGGGGTAGCACTAATTTTTTTCCTTATCAGTAATATATGAGCCGGGCGTGGTGGCTCACGCCTGTAATGCCAGCACTCAGGAGACTGATGCAGGAGGATCATTGCAATTTCGAGACCAGCCTAGGCTACAAAGTGAGCTCAAAGCCAGCCTGAACTGCATAGTGAGACCCTGTCTCAAAAAGACAAACAACAACAACAACACCCCACAATATATGAGTTCTGGGGCTGGGGCTCAGTGCAAAAGCTCTTATTTTGAATGTACAAGGCCCTGGGTTCAATCCCCCCAGCACCACCAAAAAGAAAAGAAAAAAGCTTATTGTTTTTGGGGCTGAGGATATAGCTTACTAAAAAATCAAAACCAAAACCAAAACAAAAACCCAAGAATGAAACAATATATGAGTTCCAAAGGAGGCTTCAACCAGGTGTGATGGCACACACATCAAATTCCAGCACTCTGGGAAGCTGAGACAGGAGGATTCCAAATTCAAATCCAGGCTGGACAACTCAGCAACTTCATGAGACCCTGTGTCAAAATAAAAAAATAAAAAGAAAAGGGGATAAAAGAGGAATTAAGATGTGTTATGTACATGTATCAGCTCAAAAGGAGTAATATAATCATGTCCTGCAAACATGTAGTAATGAAAATCTTAGAAATTAAAAAATAAAATAAACCAGGCATGGTTGTGCATGACTGTAATCTCAGCACTTGGAAGGCCAAGGCAGGAGGATTGTTGTGAGTTCAAGGCCAGCCTGGGCTACATAGTGAGTTCAAGGCCAGGCTGAACTATTTAGTGAGAGCCTGTCTCAATAAGTAAGTAAATAAATAAATAAATTTTAAATATCAATGATTGGAAACAGTAAAAAGAACTTGGGACATAGCTCAGTAGAGAGGCCCTAAATTCAATTCCCAGTTCCAGGGTAAAAAATGGCCTCACTGGAAATGTTAACAGGGAAATGCTGGTCTCTTAAAATGGTGCAAGATTAACTGGATATTGACATGAAAGTAAGCAGCAGAGACACCTGACTGTTATCACATGTCGAACATAAAACTAGAGCTAAACCACAGATCTGAATTTGAAAGATGAATAGTTTTTCACAACCTAGAGAAACAACTTTTCTTAAATAGAACACAGCACCAATTGTAAAGCTATACAGTAGGCTTCATGAATGGGACTTTATGAAAATTTAACAACTGGTGTTCACAGAAACAAGAGTTAGGTGTAGTGGCTTAGGCATGTGATCCCAGTACTCAGGAGGCTGAGGCAGGATGATTACACGAGTTTGAGACCAGCCTGGCTATGGAGTGAGTTCTAGGCCAGTGTGAACTGCATAGTGAGACCCTGTCTCAAAACAAATAAAAGAAATCATTAAGAAAGTAGCGGTGCAATACATTTAAGGAGACATATGTAACTTATATTCAAAATATGTAAGAACTACAAACCAATAAAAAAAGATAACTAGTAAAACAAATCAGGCCAGGCATGGTGGCACATACCTGTAACCCCAACACTTGGGAGGCTGAGGCAAAAGGATTTCTGTGAGTTCTAGGCCAGCCTGAGCTACTTAGCAAGACCCTGTCTCAAAAAAAAAAAAAAAAAAAAAAAAAGAGGAGGTTAGGGAGCTGAGTACAGACCAGCAGGAAGCACATGGACCCCTGCAAGCTGAGCAAATCCAGTGCCAGCCTCCTCATGGCCATGGCCAGAAAGCAACCTAAGTTTTGGAGGAATTAAGGTGCAGGCTCACTGGGAATATCCACTGACCTGGGATTAATCACATTTGAATCCAGACTCTGCCCAAGTTGTCTACTAGTGACAGACCTAAAAGTGGGCTTTTCCCTTTCTTTTATTTTTTCTCTCTCTTTTCTTCCTTTTTTTGTTTGCTTTTTCTTTGTTGTTTGCTCTTGTTTTTATATGAATGTGAACACAGTTTCTAGGATTTCTTTTTGCTGTCATTCTGTTCTATTCTTGTTTTTATTTCTTCCTTCTCTCTTTCTCTCCTGTCTTTTTCCCCAGTTTCTCAAAGTATCAGTCTCCATTGTTATCAGATTTTATGCTAAATAACATTATAATATCTGCACTTAGCCATGATTATATCCTGAGGATAAATTCCTAGAAAACTATGTAAAATTGCAAGTTCTGTCAGATTATCTAAATTTTATTCCACTCACATTTTCTTCTTTCTTTTACTTTTTTTTCTTTCTTTTACTTTTTGAGATAGGGTTTCACTATGCAGCTGGGGCTGGTCTTGAACTCACTTTGTAGCCTAGTTGATCTCAAACTCTCAGGGATCCTCCTGCCTCAACCTCCTGAGCACTAGGATTACAGGTGTGCACCACCACACCCAGGTCCCACCCACATTTAGAGAATTTTTTTTCTTGGCATCCTTAGTAAAATTGGCTATTTTAATTTTTTTTTTTACACTAACTATTTATATAGACCAGGCTGGCCTTTAACTCATGGCTCTCCTCCTGTCCCAGCCTCCTGAATGCTGAGATTATAGGCATGTACCACCATGACTGGGATCATTGGCTATTTTGGTTTTTGGAGACAGGGCCTCGCTATGTAGTTCAGGCTGACCTTGACTCTTGGCAACCTTCCCACCTCAGCCTACCAAGTGCTGGGATTATAGGTATTCACCAGCACATTTGGGTTTTACTATGCAGTTCAGGCTTGTTTTGAACTGATTTTGAACTCACAATGATCCATGATATCCCTGCTGGGAGTACAGGCACTACCATGCCCAGCCTAACATTGGCTATTTTTATTTATTTTGAGACAGGGTCTTTCTCTCTTTTCTCTCTTTTTTGAGACAGGATCTTGCTATGTAGTTTAGGCTGGACTTGAGCTCACTTTGTAGCCCAGGCTGGTCTGGAATTTGCAACAATCCTCCTGCCTTTGCCTCCCAAGTGCTGGGATTACAGGCATGTGCCACCATGCCTGGCTCTGAGAGACAGGGTCTTGTTATGCAGTTCAGGCTGTCCTTGAACCTACCATAGAGTTCAGGCTGGCCTCTTAACTCATGGTGGTCTTTCTGCCTCAGCCTCGAAAGTACTAGAATTACAGTTGTGCACCACTACATCTGGTTTAACATTGGCTTTTTTAAATTTAAATTTTTTTGGTATTGGGAATCAAACTCATGACCTCACATTTGCTAGGCGGGTGCTTACACCGCTGAGCTATATTCCCAGCCCTTCATTGGCTATTTTTAAAAACAAAATTTAAAAAAAAATTTTGGTACCAAGGATTAAATTCACAACCTCATACTTGCCAGGCAGGCACTTATGTTACTGAGCTAAATGCTCAGCCTTAAGAACAAATTTTAAGAGCCGGGTGTGGTGGCTCATGCCTGTAATCCCAGCACTTGGGAGGCTGAGGCAAGAGAATCATTGTGAGTTCGAGACCAGCCTGGGCTACAAAGTGAGCTCAAGGCCAGCCTGAGCTGCATAGCGAGACCCTGTTTCAAAAAGACAAAAAAAAAAAAAAAAAAAAAAAAAAAAAAAAAAAAAAAAAAAAAAAAAAAAAAAAAAAAAAAAAAAAAAAAAAAAAAAAAAAAAATATATATATATATATATATATATATATATATATATATTCTTTTTTGAGCAGTGGCAAAGTTTTTTTAAAAAAATAAAAGTGAATCATGAGGGAGAAATTGGCTCTGCAGAACGAGTTTGGGCCAAGTAAAATGGGAAAAGCAAGATAAAAGTATGCCCTGGAGGACAGAGTGGACTATTGTGAGGAAAACCATGATAACCCTAATCTATTTTTTTTGAGACAGGGTCTCCCTAATGTAGTAGTCCTGGTTGGCTTTGAACTCACTATGTGGTACAGGCTCCCTCAAATTTGTGGTGATTATCCTGTCTCAGCTTCCTGAAGGCTGGAATCACAGGTGTGTATTACCACACCCCCACACCCAGTTAGCCTTAATTTTTTTTTTTTGAGACAGAGTCTCACTATGGAAACTAATCTATTTTTAAGGAAAAAAGAAAAAAGAGGCAGTTGTAAACTTTACATGATCTCATCTGGTAGTACCTGAGCCCTGAGGATATAATAGTAAATAAAACAAATGAGGGCTGGGGATTTAGCTCAGTGGCACAAGTGCCTGTCTGGCAAGTGCAAGTTATGAGTTTGATCCCCAGTACCAAAACATAAATAAATAAATTTGTTTTATTTGTTTTGTTTTTGGTACTGGGGATTGAACTCATGACTGTGCGCTTGCAAGGTAGGCACTTAATGCCACTGAACTAAATCCCCAGTCCAACAAATGAAATTTAAAAAAAATTTTTTTTTGTTTTATTTGATGAAACTTTTTAAAAAAATTGTTATTATCACTATTTTTTTGTTTCCTCTTTTTGAGACAGAGTCTCCCTATGCAGTTCAGGCTGGCTTTGAACTCACTCTGTAGCCCCAACTGGCCTCAAATTTACAGTGATCCTCCTGCCTCAGCTTCCTGAGTGCTGGGATTACAGGTGTGTGCCTGGTTTGATGATACTCTAATCTATAATTTACTTTCTGGTGGGAAATGTTTTGGATAAAAGCAAGGTAAGAAAGGGGGATTTGAAGCCTAACCTGCCTATGTACATGTGTGTGGGTCCTCTGGGAGGTAGGGTTAGCTTACATTTAAATTGAGACCTGAAGGAAGGGAGCCACACCATTCTATGGAGCACAAACCACAGATTCTCTGCCTGGAACGTTTCTATGATCTATGGCAGCTGGGAAAGGCAATATAAAATTAATTGTACTGTTTAGGAGAAAGTTTTCTTAGCTTTAATGGTCTATAATAGGTTTTTTTTTTTTTTGTCTGTTTGAGACAGTTCAGGCACACCTTGGGCTCACTTTGTAGCCCAGGCTGGTCTAAAACTTGCAACGATCTGCCTGCCTCAGCCTCCCGAGTGCTGGGATTACAGGAGTGCGTCACCACGCCCGGCTACATAGGTGTTTTCAGTAAATTACACATAAGACTATTAACAAGAACAAGATCATATATCAGCATTATGAACGTCTATAAAACTACACAGAATGATTAGGAAATATGCTAATGTTCATTTTAAGGGCTAATTGTCCACTGTGTATGAAATCAGAAAATTTGTGGTTAGGTCCCATCGCCAAAAGGAAAACCCCGAGGCTTCAGCTTGGAGGTCCACTTGGGGTTGTTTTGTTTTGTTTGTGGTAAGTAGGGTACTTGTGGGTGTAAAAATGACGACCACCGGGAAGCCAGATGATGTTACAGAGAAGTCGTTTGCAAACCGTAAATTGATAGGGCCTAAACTCCCAGGAAGTGGTTTTCTCAATTTGCATTTCACTGTCTCCTAAGAGCTAGTTCTAGGACCTGGTGGATAAACAACAACAAACAGTGTATTCTGTCTTGACCCAGGGATTCGAGAGTGACCTTGGAGGAGGTCTTTCAACACCGGATCTGGAATCAGGTTAAAGTAGGTTCTGCGCCTCTGGATGTCACAAGCAGGGACTTTGCCAGGAGTGCACGCACCCTACGGATCGTCTCGCTAGACAGGGGTGTTGCCCTAATCCCAAAAGCTTGTAACGCGCCCCTATTCCGCACGCCTTCACAGAACAAGGCCTGGACGCTGCTGCCTGTCTAGAAGGATGCGCCCTGTGCTCAAGGGGGTCCAAGCACCATGCACTCTTGCACCCAGTATTTTATTATGTGCACATCAGCGCCAAGCAGGGCTGCCCGCGCAGCAGGTTCATCCAGCGCTCTTCCCGGGTGCGGTGCACGGAGCCGAGAACTCTAGAATCCCAGGCCAGGGTCTTGCCTCAGCACAGGTTGGAGACAAAGAGATGGCACCCCTTTGGCTCCCGGGGCGGAGAGCTCCCCCCGGGAGCCGAAGCTTGGGCTGGGTTGAGTCTCCACTCTACGGCCCCAGGGGGCGCTGCGGCGTGGGCGCCCGCCCCGCCCCGCTCCGCCCCGCCCCTCCGCGCAGCCTGCGCCTCTCCTCGGTGGTCCCTCCCTCTCCCCGCCCTACCTCCTCCCCTGCCCTCCCTTTCCCTCCCCGCCGGTGGTAGGCGCCGGAAGTGCCGCCATTTTGGGGTGTTCTGCTCTAGCGGCGGCGGCGGCGGCGGCGGCGGCGGGACGCGGAGGCTCCCCCGGGACTTTGCCTCAGCAGCGAGGCGGCGGCTGCGGAGGCGCAGGCAGCAGCTGACGCGGCGGCGGGCTCAGGTGCAGCCGCTGGTGAGTGCGATGGCCGTAGGATAACGGGCCGCGGGAACGAGGGAGGAGGGAGGCAGAGGGAAAGGGAGGGAAAGGAGGTGGAGGGAAGCGCCGCGGGGCGGGTCCGGTGTAGGCGGCCGCGGGTCACAGGGCCCTCGGGGCGCGGTCGCTGCGCTCTCCCTGCGCCCCAGGGCGGGACCTCGGTGGCCTCCCCAGCCGGGATCCTCGGCGCCCAGGGTCCTGTTGCGAGCCCGCGCCTGAGGAGACCCGCCCTCCTCGTGGCCCGGCGCCCGCTGCCCGGCCCCGGCCCGAGCCCCGGCGCCGTGTCCCCTGCTCCGAGGTGTCCCAGTCCTCTTTCGCCTCCCGCTGCCGTTCCCTACCCAGCCCGCCCGCCCGGGACGCCCCTGAGCTGACCCCTTCGTCCCACGTGTTCCGGGTGCTCATTCCGGGGCGCCCTGGGGTCCCCGCCTCTAGAGGGCAGCGCTCCTCCCGAGTCTCGGGAGCCCCCCGCGCCTCGCCCCAGCCCCACGGCGCCTGGCGCGCCCTCCCCCACGTCAGGTGCTCACCCCGTCGCCGCCGCACCCCGGGGCGCGGCCGGGACCAGGCTCTGCATTTCTGAGGTCTGGAGTATCGGGGCGGTGGTCCTCCAGTAGGACCCTCGCACTGGCTTCGAGCGTGCCCTTGCTTCTGACGGCTGCGGGCTGCTTCCCGAGGTGGAGGGAAAGGAAGGTGGCGGGGTTTCGGCGAGAGCTTGTTTCCAACAAAATTGCAATCGCTTTCTGGCCAGTGGAGTTAGCGCTGCGCGTTTGTGACCGAGTAACGAGGCTGCCTGAGAGCTTGGGTGCTTTAACTTTGTCCGTGGTGGAAGTGGTCGCGAATGCTGTGCCTCCTCTGCGGGAATTAACCTCCTGAAGGCCTTCCCCTCCCATGCTGTCTTTCTGTCCTAAGGCTTTCAGTGCGTACTTTCCCCTTTTCCACGAGTGCAGCACGCTTGAGTTTCAGTTTCTTTGTAGATCCTTGGTGAAAATGAAGGTGTCTTTGTGGTCATCGCAGGCTCCTTTGGTTTTACCGTTCAGAGGTCCGCTTGGAAAATCTCCGAGTTGTTAGCACGGCGTACGCAGTGCTGCTACAGGCTTTCTGTCCCCGTGCTACTTCTCTTCTAGCCTCACGGAATGCCATATGGTCTCCCAACACGACTTCGGCAGGACCGCTGCCGCGCTGTTGGGAAAGCAGAGCTAGGGTTCCCCTAGCGGAGACCGCGCCGCACCGGCCACCACCTGTTTCATGACGAGGCTGTGGCCCAGCCAGGCTCAGGCCTCCTGCTCCTGCCAGCTCTCGTGCCTGCCGTCAGGGCTTCTCCTTAGACTCGATCTCGGCTTGAGATCCTCCGCAGAGGGGCGCTTAGACGCTTTTCCCGTCCCCTGCTTTTCAGAGGAGAAAATCGAGGCTCTCAGAAGTTAAGGACTTGCCCGTCCAGGCATCCGTAGCAAGTGCTATTAAGTCTCCAGGCTCCTAGAAGTTCGGTTTGCCTTTTTTTTTTTTTTTTAAACGATATCATGAGCAGTAACACCAGTTGCCCTTTGAGGTGTGATGGCGTGGATCCCTGGGTTTAAAGTTAGAAGCCTGCATTGTAATCTTTGCTCTCTGTCAGGTACTAGTTACACAACCGCGACAGAATCATTCAGTTTATTTTAATCTGCAAAATGGAGGAAATGGTGACTGTCTCGCACGGCGGCCGCTCCCCTTGCATGCAGTAACATGTGAAAGTATGATAGGCAGACGGTGCAATTTGGAGCCAGAATGGCTTATTTTTCTAAAAATTTCCATTTATTATTACAGAAGTTACAGATTCATTATGCAAAATACGGAGAAGTTAAAGGAATTTACAGGCCTCAGTCAGATAATTTGTTGGTATTTGAATGTCATCTTATCCATCTTTTTTTAATGCTGTACAAGTGTTTATTGTTTACCAAAATAAGATTGACCTAGTCAGAGTTTGGTGGTTTTTAAGATTGATTTTTTTTTTTTTTTTTTGGTATGGGGTATTGAACTCATGACCTTGTGCTTACCAGGCAGGCAAGCGCTTGAGCCACTGAGCTAAATCTCCGGCTGAGATTGGATTTTTTTTTTTAAATTTAAGTTTTAGTAGTTTGCAGTATATACTGATTGCATCCTTTGTGTGGAATTGGTCCATGCACATAACATCCTAATTCTTTTTTTGTCCTCTTTCTCTTCCGCGGTCTCTTGCTCATCTTTTTGTTTTTAAGGTGTAATAGGTACTAGGCATTTTTTTTTTTTTATTAATAGTTTCAGCACTTGAGCTAGTCTAGTGGGTATCTCAACCCAGATACAGGGAAATCGCTTTTTTTTTTTTGTGCCAGAGATCGAACTCATACTTGGGAGCTTGCAAAACAGGCACTTACACCGCTGAGCTAAACCCCCTGGTTGGAAATCTCTCTTTTAAGCCTATGTTGGTCTGGAAGAGAGGGAAAAGATGGCAAAGACCCATCAGTTACTGTGTGTTGCACTGTCAATTTTGTTGTTGTTGTTAAGATTTGGAAGCAGGGCATAATGGTCACCTGTAATCCCAGCACTTGGGACACTAGCAGGAGGATCCCTGCGAGTTTAAAGCCAGCCTGGGCTACAAAGCGAGACTGTCTCAAAGAGGGGAAGGAAAAAAAAAAAGAACGAGGGAAAGAAATAAAAGTTGGGATGGCTGCTAAACGCAGAGTGTAAGTCCTGAGTTTTGTTACCCTTACTTTTCTCTACTGCACCTAGGCCTCTGGAGCTGCAGTTTCTGGTGAGGTGACCTAAGGAGGAAGTGGGCTGTGAGAGGTAATGGTGAGGGCCTTGCCAGGAGGAGGAGCACAGGCCCCTGCTCAACCTTGGGTTGTTCAACAGATGACTCCAAGGGTTTTGTTGTTTTTGTTTTTGTTTTTTTGTGTTTTCAAGTCAGAGTTTTCATTATATAGTTGAGGCTGTCTTGAGCTCACTTTGTAGCCAGGCTAGCCTTCAACTTGCAAGGATTCTTTTGCCTCAGCCTTCCACCACACCCCGCAGATGACTTCGTTCTTATTTAAGCAGTGCATTGGAGTTGTTTAATTAAGCTCTTTTCTCTTTTTATTTTATTTTTAGTTTTTTTTTTTTTTTTTTTGTACCCGGGATTGAACTCAGGACCTTGTGCTTGCCAGGCAGGCACTTACGCCGCTGAGCTAAACCCCTTGCTTAATTTACTTTTAAATTAAGTTTATTGGTACATTTAATTTAATTATTTTTGTACTGGGAATCGAACTCAGGACCTCACACTTGCCAGGCAGGCACAACACCACTAAGCTAAATTCTGGGCCCTACTGGCACATTTTAGGTATAGTTAATGATCACATTCATCATTTCTCTGCATTTTTAAAAAGAGCTTTACTAAAACATAATTTATGTACTATATGATTCACCCACTGAAGGTGTAAAATTTGATGGTTTCTGCTATAAATATATATATATATATTTTTTGGAACCGGGAATTGAACTCACAACCTTGTGCTTTACCAGGCAGGTGCTTGAGCCACTGAGCTAAATCTCCAGTCCCTGCTACATTGTTAATTAAAAAAAGTCGTTAGACTGGGAGTAGCTCAGTAGAGTGCTTACTTAGCATGTGTAAAGTCCTACTTTTGATCCTCAGCACTGCAAAAACAAAAAGTAACAAAATGTGTCTTTTTTTTTTTTTTTTTAAAACCAAGATCTCACTATGTAGTTCAGGTTGGCCTTGAACACACTTACATAGCTCAGGCTGCCCTTGAACTCTAAGCGATCTTCCTGCCTCAGCTTCCCGATTCCCACTTGTAATTCTCAACTGGGTTATAGGCATGTACATTCACCCTCTGCCTATGCTTGCTTTGCTAAAAATTTAGTTTCTTAAAAATTTATTTTTCTGATTTGTCTTTAGTCTCCACAGAGTGCTAGGATTTCAGGGGTGTGCTACCATTTCTGGCAGTATTTATTTTGAGATTGAATCTCCCCATGTTGCCCAGTTGGACTTGAACTCCTGAGCTCAGGAGATCTTCATGACTCAGCCTCCTGAGTAGACAGACTACAGGCACACACCCCACATTGGATTGCTTCTAAAATTTTTTATAGTGATAGAAAAACAACAAATTTACCATCTTAACCATTTTTAGGTGTACAGTTCTGTAGCATTAATCACATTCACATTTTTGGGAAATTGTTTTCCAGAAGTCTGGAAGCATCTTGTATGCCTGAAACTTTAGTCATTAAAGAACTCTTTCAGTGGGGTGTGGTGGTGCACGACTTTCCAGTGAAGTAGATCCCCAGCACTCCTCCTCTCTTCTGAGACAAGGTCTCACCAAGGTACTGAAAGCCCAGGAAGACCTTGAACTTGGGATCTTCTTGTCTCAGCCTTCCAGTGTGCTGGGATTAGAGGTACACTTTTCTTCCTTTTTTTTTTTTACATTTTTAAAATGTTATTTAAAGAGAAGAAAAAAAGCAAAACAGAAAAAAGGGTAGCAACAATACAGAATTCTAAACGGAAGGAAAAAAAAGGAAAATGAGAAAAAATCCCACCAAGAAATCACTAGTTTATAAATTACATGTTGTCATCTTGGATGTAATTGTTCAAGTTGCTGAATTAAAGGGTACATTGTAGACATTCAAACAGTCAGACTACAAACAGTTCTCAACGATTCAGCAATATGGTCATCTATTTTACACACTCAAACATACATGCAGTTATATCCCTTAGAGCACTTTCTTTTCCTCTTCTTTTTTACAATAGCAATTACACATTTTGGTTTTATTACACTTGTAGTTCTTATTTACTTTTTACACTAGAGACACAATATGATATTTACAGGTACACTTTTCTAGGTTTTTTTTTTTTTTCTTCTTCTGTGAGGTACTAGGGATAAAATCTAGGGAGTAGTGAACTATATTCTGCAGCCCTTTTTATTTTTTGAGACAGAATCTCACTAAGTCTCTCAAGCTAGCCTTAAATGTGCTATCTATTCTCTTACCTCAGCCTCCTCAATAATTAGTGTTACAGACATGTGCCATTGTACTCAACTGTCCCTACATTTTGTTTATGACCAGTCAAGTATTGCATTTTCTACTTGTGGTGTCATGATGGTATTTAAAATTTCAGATTATAAGTGTATTGTGGTAGTGCCTGTCTGTAATCTCAGTCCTGAGAGAGGCTGAGGCAGGAGAATCAAAAACTTGAGTCTCACCCAGGCAATTCAGGGAGATACTTTCTCAAAAAGAAAAAGCCGAGATATATAGCTGAGTGGTAAGAGGATCTCTGGGTTCAAACCTGACTCCCCCCTCAAAAAAAAAGTAGAGCTGTTCAGTTTTTATGTATATACCCAAAAGTGGGACTGCCAGGTCTTACTCTACTTGAAGGACAGGCTACTTTTTGTAGTGTTTGCACCACTTTACAGTTTCGCCAAATGCGCACAAGTTTCAGTTTCTCCTGTACTTTATAATGTTTGTTTCCTTGTTCTCTTTTCTGGTTTTTGAGGGAAAGTCTCACTATGTAGTCCAGGCTGACCTCGATCTCAGGATGATCCTCCTGCCTCAGCTTTTCCCCAGTGCTGGGATTCCAGTTGTGTACCACTGTACCCAGCCCTTTGCCCACTTTTAAATCAGATTATTTGGGCTGGGCATGTAGCTCAGTGGTGGAGCACTTTCCTAGCATAACAAACACCTGAATTTGATTCCCATCAAATTGAAAAATTTTTTTTTATTTTTTTAATTGTTGTTATAAGAGTTCTTATTTTCTGGGCATTAGCCCCTTATTGGATGTATGATTTTCAGATATTTTCTTCCATTTTTAGGTGTACAATTCAGTGGCACTAATTACATTTAGTTGTTACAAAATCATCACCATTATCTTTCCAAAAACGTTTCATCATCCCAAACAGAAATTTAGTAGTCATTAAACATTAGCTCTTGTCTTCCCTTGCCCCAAACTGTGATAGCCTCTGATTTACTTTTTATCTCTATGAGTTTGCCTGTTATATGGATTCTACATAGCTGGAATCGTATAGTGGTTATTCTTTCATGTACTGTATTGCTTTCAGGATTCATGAATTTTGTAACATGCATCAGGGTCTCATTCCTTTTTTTTTCGTACTGGGGATTGCACCCAGGGGCTTTGTGCTGAGCTACATCTCTAGTCTTTTTTTTAGATGAGTCTTTGTGAGTTGTTCAGTGCTCAGGCTAGGCAGAAACTTATGATCTTTCTGCCTCAGCATCCCAGAGTGCTGTGATTACAGGTGTGTTCACCATACACACTAGGTCCTTGCTCTTTTTCATGGCTAGATTCCTCCACTTTTCTGATCAGGAATGTCTCTTATCTCTTGGCTTTCTTGCCTCTGTAGTTTTGTAAAGATAATGGACTCAATTTGGATTGCTGATCCTTGTAAGGGTTGTCGATCATGGATGTGTCCACTGACACTAAAACCTCTGCAAATTCAAACATATCAGTGCACAGCACCTTATGTAGCAACTCATATCACAGTGTATAATGTCATTTTAATTTTAATTTAATCAATTGCCAGTCTTTGAGTGTAAGCTTTTTTCTTTTTTGAAACCAGGGTATTATTGCAGATGTTGCCCTTGAACTCCCAGAAATCCTCCTGCCTCATCCTCCCAAGAGCTGGGGTTACAGGTGTGTGTCCTCATGCCCATTGGTGTACAACTTTAGTTTGTTTTTGAGGCAGGGTCTTACCATGTAGTTCAGACTAACTTTGAACTCACTATGTAGCTTAGGCTGACCTTGAACTTGTAGGCAATCCTGCCTCTGTCTACTGAGTGCTGAGATTACAGGAGTATGATGCCATGTTTCTACATTTTTTAAAAAAAGTTCGTGTTTTTCATGTGTATTTTCCTTTGTACTTATTTTTTTCTTTTTATTTTATTGGTATATTTTAAGTGTGCATAGTGATGATATTCATCATAGGGAATTTGTATCTATATATGGTATATCTTGCTGCTGCTTTTTTTTCATTCCCCTCCCTTCTCTTCAGCTCACTTTCCCCTTTTTATTTATAAGTTTTGTTTCCATTTTTTTCCTTCTATTCTTTTTTTGTCCCTTCCTCCCCTTCTTCATTTGAGCACTTTCTTTCATTTCCCATTATCTATTATACATTTTGGTCCTTATTTATGTTTTTGAGACCATGTGATATGTACACATATGTGTAAGAGTATGGTCTTGAGGTGTATCTATTTATCTAGAAATTTTTCTTTATGGCAGAGTAGTACTCCCATTGTGTACAAGAACTGCATCTTTAGTCTTTGGTTGATGAGCATTTGGACAGTGTCCAAGATTTAGCTATTAGAAACTGCTGCTTTAAACATGGGTGTTCATATGTTGCTCTGGTATAATGTTTTTAATTCTTTTTTTTTTCCCCTGTCTTTTTGAGATAGTGTCTCGGTGTGTGGTTGGCAGCTCCCTTTGTAGCCCAGGCTGGTATCGAACTTGCAACAATCTTCCTGCATCAGCCTCCCAAGTGCTGGAATTACAGGAGTGTGCCACCATGTCCATGTTTTTAGTTCTTTCAGGAAGTTACTAAGTTACTAAGTCAGGAAGTTACTAAGAAACTAACCTTTAGTTTCATTTTTTTGAGGATTCTCCACACTAGTTTCCACAGTAGAGAAGGGTTCCTTGTTCCCTGTCAGCATCTGTTCTTGGTTGATTTAGGGTCTCACTTTTAGAGGAGGCTACTTTGAACTCAGTGTGTAGCCCAGGCTGGCCTTAAATTCTTGGTGAGTCTCCTGACTCAGCCTCTCAAGTGTTGAGATTGTAGATGTGTGCCAGCCTGCCTTTCCCCCTTTTCCTTTTGAACCATGCCTCTTAAGGAATTCAAACTTCTTTTTTATTATTTTTGTTTTTTGGCGGGGGCGGTTTAGGAAGAGTTTCTCTGTGTGTCCCAGGCTGGCCTTGAAGTGTGATCCTCCTGCTTCAGTCTCCCAAGTGATCGTGGGCCACCATGCCAGGCTCAACCTTCTTTTTTAGTAATAAAGGGAATTTAACTCGCAGGATTTTTTTTTAATAAAGGAAATTTAATACTAACCTGAAGACATGGAAATATTATTCAGTTCCATTGAAGTTAAGCTCTGATGGTATTTAACACTTAGAATATTTATTCATTTATTTGTGTGTGTGTGTGTGTGTGTTTTGTTATGTTTTGCTTTGAGTCAAAGCCTCCCTATCTAGTTTAGGTTGGACTTGAACTAACTCATGGTGATCCTCTTGCCTTAGCCTCCCAAGTACTGGGTTTACAAGCATGTATCACTGTGCCTGGCGGGACATTGTTTTAGGTGTTGGGAAGGCAGAGCACCGTTTTTTTCAAACAACGTGAACCATTCTCTGTTGAAAACTATTCTCTGATTCTTATTTTTGGCAATAGTTAGAAATACATTGTATCAGAGTTCAGGTATTTCAGCTATCTAATTTGAGCTAGGTGTGGTACTATGTATTGCACCTATTTTGGAGGTTGAGGGTAGAGGACTACAGGTTGTAGGCTAGCCTAGGCAATATAGCAGGACTGTATCTCAAAAAAACAAAAAATCTAACAACAACAACAAATCAGCAACTGATTTTATTTTATTTCATTTTTTAGGTATTGATTTTATAACCTTTTTGAGTAGAACTTCTAACAGATTCCAAAGTTAACTGCTATAGGTTGTGCACAGTGGCATACATGTGTAATCCTAGCCCTGTACAAGACCCTGTTTCAACAAAACCAAAACCAAAGTTGATTGTTACTAGTACAATTTTGGGTTTATCTGCACCCTTTCGCTAGCAGTACTTGCAACACTGAAATGGGAAATGCAAGTAAGAAATTAGGATAAAAGTCCAGGGGCTTAGACTTACTGTAATTGAGAGTTGGTTCTTTGGTTGTGGAATCTGTGTGTGTATGTTACTGGGATTTGAACCCCAGGGTTCAGCTCTATCCCCAGCCCAAACTGTGTTCTGGCCCCCTGATCCTCCTGCCTCAGTTTCCCAGGTAGCTGGGATTACACATGTGCAACACTGACTCAGTTGTTCAGGCCTTAAAATGGAAATGTGTAGATTGAAAAAATTATATGTGGCATGAAAGGAGTTTATACATTCACTCTGAGAAGTGTGGCCATGGCAGCTTGTTGCTGCGGGTTTAAAGGCTGTTGTCACTGCTGTGACACTAATAGTTTCAGGCCTATCTGCCTGTCTTTCAAGCAGAGGCATCAACCCCATGGGTTACCTGTGGTGGCACTGGTAGGCAAAGCAGTGGCTGAACAGTGTGACAGCGCTGCTTCCTTGGACCCTGTTCCCGCAGGCAGACAGCTGACCTGGGGCAGGATCACAGCTCAGCCAGGTGGTGGAGGTAGTGGGGAGCTGCCCAGTAGCACTACGTGGGCAGGGGCTGCTAAGGCAAGTGTTCTGTGGTCTCCCCTTTTGGGTGTATTTGTTTTGCATTTTCCTGTGTCTAGTATGGTTTAAGGGATAAGATTGTTTGCTAAAGTACAACTTGAGTATCTGAAATATTTTGTCAAGCAGGGCATTCTTTATAGACTCTTAGCTCACTGTTCCTTGTGGACTACCTGGTAATGTGGTTTCCTAGATTTATCTTCATTTTCCTTCATGTGAGAACCTTTTGATAGGAGGCTTCTGTGTTCAAACAAAATGAGAAAACAGAGATAAATATATTGAATTTCTAGTAGAGAACACCTGAGTCTTCCTAGTTTAATTAGATGAATAGAGCTGTAGAAATGAAAGCTGGAGAAGCTGAGCAGGTGAAAGATTTTCTTTTTTAAAGTTTTTTTTTTTTTTGGAGATAGAGTCTCGACATATAGTTCAGTCTAGCCTTGTGCTCAATATGTAGCCCAGGCTGGCCTTGAACTCTGATCCTCATGCATCAGTCTCCCAGTGGGGACTACAGATATGCATCAACACACTAGAATTTTTTTTAATGCAGGTCTGTCTGTGATCATTTTTAAATCTCTGCTGTGCTGTGAAAGTTGCATATATTTATTTTAAACTTTAGCTTCAGTGAATTCTGAACCTTTAAACTTTATCAGAATGTTTTATGTTCATCATAAACTTTTTTTTTTAAGAAACAAGATCTTGCTATGCAGTTCAGGCTGGTCCTGAACTCACCATGTAGCCCAGGCTGGCCTTGAACTCACAGCAATCTACCTGCCTCAGTCTCCTGAGTGCTGGGATTACAGGCATGCACTACCATGGTCCACCAAAGATTTTTCTAATTCTGAAAACATTTTCACAAGCTAGAAGGGTAAATACCAAAATTTTCTCTGGGCAGTAGAGGATGAATGATAATTTTTCCTACATATTTATTGTTTCCTGATTTTATATAGAGAATACATCTTGTAACAGTGAAAAGTTATATTAAAATAAGGCTTTTTTCCCTCAAGGGCTGAGAAAGCCTCATTAAAGGGGTAATTAAATGACTTCAAGTGTTTGCCTCTGTCTGAGTCAACCAACCTTATCCTATCTTCGGGGAGAAGGACTTATTCAGAGCAGGTTTGACGCTCCAGAGGGCTTAGAACGGCCTGATGTGTGAGTGGCCATAAGTGGAGGTCGGGGTCCGGAGCCTGACACACTGTGTTGTGGTGCAGGCCAGTGCCGTCCTGGAAAGGAGTGCTTGCAGCCTGAGGGCCGGCTGTGTTCTCTGCGCCAGATGGAGGTGATCAGCTTCACCGTCCCTTCCCAGTGAACACTGTTGAAACTGGTTTTGAAGGGACATGCCTTTTCTTTGGGTGTTTACAAAAGTCTTGGTTCCAGAGATGTTTAGTTTTGAAAGATCAGAAATTTTGATTTATATAATAATACTTTTCTTGAGCAAAAGGATCACTAACTGTTGCCACTTTCTCTTTGTTCTTTTACCTTTTTGTTTCCTGTGAGACTGAAATATGTTCTTGTAGTGACTAGGAATGTGGGATATTGGGTGTTATTGTGGGGTAACTGCTAGTCTACTGTGAATAGACTTTTTGTTTTTACCCAGTATTACTTGAGCATCTATTAAGTTTTGTACAGATAGTTTACCATAGGCTTTTTACAGTTTCTTTGTGCTTGCAGCTTTTATGTGGGGGAAACATTCTTCTCTGGGCCAGTCCCCTCCCCCACACTCTGGTCATATAGCTTGGCTAGTGGTGGTCCTTTCTTCCTAAAGGAATTGTCTAACTGGGTGAGGCTGTTGCTAATTCATCACACAGCCCTGGGTGAGTTTACCTGTGAGAAGAGCCTGTGCCACTCACTGGCCACTTGCCTGATTCAAGTGCTGTCTGAGCCAGAGTTTTGTTTCCCTGGAGAGTGAAAGGAAGTCGAGGTGATGGCAGCACCCGTCAGCTGGCTGGCTATTGCTCCATGATGCAGCAGGGCTGCTTTGTGGTCGCTTTCATCAAGGATATTTCACTGGAAGCTGTCTCTGTAGTGAAAGGCAATTTTCTCATGTCCTTAGAGCGAGAGGAGCAAACATTGTGTTTATTATTTTATTTTAATTTTTTGTCTTTTTGGGACAGGGTCTCACTATGCGGCTCAGGCTGACCTTGGGCTCACTTTGTAGCCCAGGCTGGTTTTGAACTTGCAGTGATCGTGCCTCAGCCTCCTCTAAGTGCTGGGGATTATAGGAGTATGCCACCACGCCTGGTTTAGTAATTTTTTTTGGGGGGGTGCGGGGGATCGAACTCATGACCTCGTAATTTGCCAAGCAGGCACTTACGCTGCTGAGCTAAATCCCCGGCCCCAGTAATTTGTTTTTAATAACATCTTTTTTCATTTCTCACTGAGGTTTTTTTTTGTGTGTGTGTGTATGTGGTAGTGGTACTGTGGATTGAACAACTGAGGGCCTTTGTACTGAATTACATCCTTAGCCATTTTTGTTTTTTAATTTTAAGTCAGCCTATTTTATTGTAAAGTCCGCCAATGGCCCAACCTGGGATCAAATTTGCAGTCTTCCTGCCTAAACCTCCCAGAGTGATGGGATTACAGATGGTATACCACAGTGCTAGCAGATTTTTAAGATGCTTGCTTGCTTACTTATTTTTAAGAGAGAGATTCATTACATAAGTAAGGCTGGCTTTGAAGTCACTATGTAGATCAGTATGGCTTTGAGCTCAAAGTGATCCTCCTTCCTCAGCCTCTCTAGTGCTGGAATCACAGGTGTGTACCACTACACCTGATCTAGCAGATTTTAAGCTTCTTGCAGATGGAAACTGGCTTGTTCCTTAGCCAGTGTTGTTTGCTGGGCAAATTAGAATCTCTTAGGGAAAAAAAATTTTTTTTGGTCTTTTTTTAAGACAGAGTTTCATTATGAAGTTCAGTCTGGCCTTGAACTCACATTGTAGTCCAGACTGGCCTCAAACTCATCTTGATTCTCCTGCCTCAGCCTCCCAAGTGTTGGGATTACAGGTATTTGCCACCACATCTAGCACTCTTAGGAGTTTGAATTGAAACAGTTTCAAGTTTCTAACAACGAATCACCTTAATTAAGAAAATTCAGGGCACATAAACTCAAATGAGATGCTCTGTTAATTCCAGTTTTTGCTTAAGCTAGTTTGAAAGTTTCAGTTATTTAAAACCTAAAGAGCTTTAAATAAGATTCAGCATAGAGCTCTTCATAACATTTTTAAAATTTAGTTTTAGATTACTCATGTCAAGGATCACAGTTCCTCAGGATGGTCGTCAGTTTTCCCCAGCAGTCTCAATGCTAAGCAGAAGGCTGCTGAGAGCAAAATGTGACAGTTGTAATTATTTAGTGAATTGAGGCAGAGGATCACAAGTTCCACCAGTATGGGTAATTTGTGTATTGAGACCCTGTTTCAAAAGAAAAAAAGGTGAGGAGTAGCCAGTGCTTCCAGGTTCAGTGCCTAGTATACCCCCATCTCCCCAGGGCCACAATAAGGTAACTGGTGATCTTGCCTGTGTTGTTGCTTTTAGTGTATAGTGTGCTTCTCTTTGATGCTTTGCCAAGTAAAGATGTTGAGTTTTGTTGCTGTGTTGCTTCCCTCCCTCTTGTGTTTTGAGACAGAGTCTTTATGTAGTTGAGGCTGGCCTGGAAATTGTGGTCCTGCTGCTTCAGCTTCCAAGGGATTACAGGCATGTACCACCATGTTGTACTTGGTTATTTGCTTACTTTCTTTAACAAGTGTTCTGTTCTGTTTTTTTAAGACCAGGTCTTGCTATGAGGTCCAACGTGACATCAAACTTGGAGTGATCCTCCTGCCTCAGCCTTGTAAGTGCTGGGATCACAGGTGTGTGCCACCATGCTTAACTTAGAACTAGGTTTTTTTTTTTTTTTTTTTAAAGATGATGATGATTGCTATCATTTTTTCTTTGTGAGACAAGTTCTTTCCAAGGTAGTTCAGGCTGGTTTTGGACTGGTTGTAATTATTGCTGTTTTAGATAGGAAACTTAAATGAAGCTCATTTTAAAGAAATTTTTGAGAGGCTTATAAATTTGGTCTTTTCTAGTGAAGTAATACATTTGTATTACTTGTTTTGTTTTTGAAGCAGGGCCGGCCTTGAACTCACTGTATAGTCCAGGCTTCCCTCAAACTGGGAATGATCCTCCTGCATTAGCCTCTTAAAGTGCTGGAAGTACAGGCATGTTCTTTCACATCCAGTTACATTTGTTTTATTTTGTGGTGTTCTCCCCACCTCCCCACCCCCCCACCCCTGTACCTGGGATTGAACTCATGACCTTGTGCTTGCCAGGTAGGCACTTGTGCCACTGCGCCCTGGCCCTATTTTGTTTTCTCTGAGATGGGGTCTTACTGTGTAGTTTAGTCTAGCCTTGAACTCATTATGTAGCCCAAGCTGGCTCAAACTCATAGCATTCTTCCAGCCTCAGCCTCCTGAGTGCTGAGGTTATAAGCATGTGCCACCATACCCAGTGCTTTTTAATTTGATGTGATTTGATTTGTTGATTCTTGGTATTATTTCTTTTGCCATTAGGGTTCTATTCAGAAAGTCTTTGCCTATACCTATCTCCTTCCCTTTTTCAAGTTTGTGAGAAATGATTATGGAAAGACACTGTGTTTTTTCATTGTTTTTATTGTACACCGATTCTATTTAATAGCTTCTGGGTGTGTTTATAAGTGCAGTTTTTTTAAATAAAAAATACCTTGCAAACTTCTTTACTTGAACTAATTTGGGTTTGGGAAACTATTTTAAAACAAACTCGCATAGGGCAGTGAGGGGAGCGGCACACACCTGTAATCCCAGGGAGGATGGTGATGCAGGAGAATTGACAGGAATTCAACGCCAGTCTGGAATACATAGTTGAGACCCTGTCTCAAAAAAAAAAAAAAAAAAAAGTATAAAACAAATCATGTGGACTTGCTGCAGGGAAGTTAGGTGTGTAAGTGCAGTAAAAACAAATAAAATATTTTTGTGAGCTGTCTTGATGCCTGTCGCCTGCTTTTAACTGACATTATTTCCTAGTTCCTTAGGGCCATTTTGCTTTTCTCTTTAGCTTATAAATTTCAGCTACTCTTTAAATTTTATCAGATGGTTATAAATTTGTTTTTCAGTGTATTTTATCTTAGTGGCATTTATATTTAGGCTTTTCAATTAATAATTATTTGCGATCATTGAAGGGTGTTTATGAGCACAGGGTTACTTCTTGATTTTTTTTTTTTTTTTTTTTTTTTTTTTTTTTTTTTTTTTTTTTTTTTTTTTTTTTTTTTTTTTTTTTTTTTTTTTTTTTTTTTTTTTTTTTTTTTTAGTTCTTAGCTCTTAAATTGTTGTGGATGAGGCCTAGGATAGCTGAAGTTCTAGATTCTTATTATGAAATCAACTGAAATGTTTATCAGTGCTCATTTGTCTGGGGTACTTTGCTCTGGGTTAAGATGTATAGAAAGACTTCATTCTGTTCCAGGAAGCTTACAAGTCAGGAAATATTTTTTTTTTGTCTCCTGACTGCTTCATTTCTCTGAACAAACCAGATTCACAGATTGGACTTGTAAAGGATCTGGTTTGTTATGGTGTCTTAAGAGCATGGGGGCTCTGATCTCCAGGGTCTAAGTGGCAGCACATTCATCTGGCAGTGGCAGCTTTCTATGAATTACATCATCTTTTGTCTACACAGAACAGATTTCTTGAGGTTTGGAGAACTTTGAGGTTTTAGAAGAATACTAAGCAGTAATACAGTGTACACAATATAATGGTCTGGAAAGAAAGAGCAGTGTAAGTCATTGAAAGCTTAAGTTTGTATTTACTTGTTTTACTGCATAGAGTGGCAAAAAAATGTAAGACTTGAAAGTATTTTTTAAGAGAAAGTTAATAAAACAGGTTTTAGTGTTTCTTCACAGTTGAATATTGTAATATTTCTTGAAGTCAGCTTGCCGAAGAAAAACTGGGTTAACTTTCTGAATTGCCAGATCCAGAACATCCAAAAATGCTTCAGTTGGGTCAGGGGGAGCCTGCAGGATCTCCCTCCAGAATCCTGGTTAGTCTCCATGGTAACAGCCTTCTTACTTACAGCTTGTCACTGTGTAACTGTCAGTGGGGTTCAAAGAAAAGCCAGTGTATCAAGAATTATGTGGTATTAACCACTCCTTGAGAAAACACTGTTGCGCGTTTGCACTGAGCCAGAAATAGAAAAAGAAAGTGTAAAGTTTTAATTTCTGTATTCTATTAATTGGAGGCTTTAAAGCTTCCTAATTGTATTTAGGTGCAATAGTGGAAAGGTAGATGTACCATCAGAGGCTTAAGTAGAATATTAGAAATCTCAGATTTTTCTTCTTTAATTTCTTAATTTTGTGATAAAGAAAATGAAATGCCTTAAGTTCCTGTAGAGGCAGAAACAGGGTTTTGGCCTAGGCCAGTGATGGTGAACCTTTTAGCGTGTTCAGTGATACAAGCAGTCCACTGCACACATGTATCATTAAGTTTGCCGCCACTGGCCTAGGCCTTCAAATTTCCCCAGCACCTGTTCTGTCTCTGTCCACACATTGCCTCTGCTTTTCATTATGAAATGTGTTCCTGAAGTTAGGGAAGGGCTCGAGAGGTCATGAGGGGACTCTTTCCAGCAAGGGACTCCCTTCTACAGACAAGCAGCCTCCCTTTCTTCTCTTGGTGAGGTGACTAGTGGAGTTGGCCCTCTGCTGGAGTTCTGAGAGGAGATGGTTTTCCATGCTTTCCCATTTTAAAGATGAATGTGTAGTGCTTGCTTTTTCTCCCTTTACAAAATCAGTTATAAGTCATAATAATTTTCAAATGTTTTTTATTAGCCTGTTAATATCCATCTAAGTCATAAAAAGAGAGATAATTCTTTAAATGAATTATGTCATGCCCAAACCCTAGAACTTGATATGAAAATGCTATATTTGGCTGGGCATGGTGGCTCACTCCTGTAATCCCAGTGCTTGGGAGGCTGAGGCAGGAGGATCGTTATGAGTTTGAGACCAGCCTGGTCTACAAAGTGAGCTCAAGGTCAGCCTGAACGAGACCCTGTCTCAAAAAGACAAAAAAAAAAAAAAAAAGTCATATTTCAACAAGCTAGCCCTTTAATGAGTAGGAAGGAAGAGATGATAAATGCTGTATTGAGCTGAAAGTATTTTGTAATGTGCTTAATGAGACAGTTGTGAGCCAGAATGTGAAAAAGGCATTAAAAACATTTTAAAAGCAAAATCAAAGCCAGATAGGGAAGTTGTTTTGTGTTCTTGTGGGGCATTTGTGAATGCTTTTCTCATTATTTATAGTATGCATATCTATACAGAAATGAGTTTTGGGTTCAAAACTTAACATTATTTTGGTAATTATTAATTGTACAAGTATATCAAAAAAATATTTTTAAGTCCATTTTTTAGAATGTCACATTCCTCAGTGAGCCCTTCACTTTTAATACCCTTGCTAGTGAGTGCTTCATATGAGGTTTATCATTTTTTTTTTTTATCGGGTACTGAGGATCGAACTCATGACTGCTGCTTGCAAGGCAGTTGCTTATGCCGCTGAGCTAAATCTCCAGCCCCATGAGGTTTATCTTATCTTGGGGGTACTGGAGATCAAACCCTCTCTAACTTTGAGCTACCTCCTCAGCCTTTCCCACCCCTTTTGGTACTAGGAATCGAACTCAGGGCTTGCACTTGCACCACTGAGCTATATCCCCAGCCCCCTCAGCCCTTTTGTGGTTGTTATTTTTTAAGCAAGTCTTGCTAAATTTCCCAGACAGGACTCAAACTTTTTGAATTTATGATTTTCCTGCCTTATAACATTTAATTGAAGTAGAGCACAGCTGTATGTTTTCTGGTAAGATATGCAGAATTTTATTTTTGAGACAGGGTCTTGCTATGTAGTTCAGGCTGGCCTGAACTCACTCTGTAGCCCAGGATGGCTTCAAAGCTCTGCAGTGACTCTCCTGTGTCAGCCTTCCAAGTGCTGGGAGGGATTACAGGTATGTGTCACAATGCCTGGCCAGAAATATTTTTAGTTTCTTTTATTTATTTAATTTATTTTTCCTTTTTGGTGTTTTTAGATAGGGTCTCACTATTTAGGTTTTTTTTTGTGTGTGTTTTAGGCTCATATTTTATTTTACCTTATTTTAGTACCAGGAATAGAATTCAGGACCTTGAGCTTGCCAGGCAGGCACTGTGCCACTGAGCTGTATTTCTGCTCCCCCCATTTTGTCTTTTTGAAACAGGATTTCACTGTGTAGTTCATGCTAGCCTCAAACTCACTGTATAGCCCAGGCTGTCATGGAACTTATGGTGATCCTCCAGCTTCAGTCTTTCCAAATGCTATGATTACAGGTGTACACCAACACACTCAGATTTGGTTTTCTTTTTATTGTGTGTTTTTGTTTTTTCTTTTTGAGACAGGGTCTCTCTAGGTAGTTCAGGCAGGTGTTGAGTTCACTTTGTAGCCCAGGCTGGTCTCAAACTTGCCACGATCCTCCTGCCTCAGCCTCCCAAGTGCTCAGATTACAGGTGTGAGCCACCATACCCGGCTTTGTGTGTGTATTTTTTTTTAAAGTTCAGGTTTTTATATTCTTTATTTTTTTTTCAAATCTATTTTTTGTTCATAGATAAAAAGAAAAAAAAAGATAAACTACAACAGAATTTTAAATTATGTCAATCAGGGGTAATAGTGGTACATACATTGTGTATTGTCATCCCCACATCATTCACCCAGAGCACAAGACATCTGCCTTCAATTGTCTGAACAATACCAGTACAAATCTTTCTCTTCAGCAAACTGAGAGAAATCAGTAGTATGACTATCTTAACTATTTTTTTACATACATATACATACACATATACATGTGTTTTTTCTTTCAGCTTATCGCTGTGTGCGTATTTTTGAGACAGGGTCTCACTATGCAGTTCAGGCTGGCCTTGAGCTCACTTTGTAACCCAGTCTGATCTCTAACTCAATGATCCTCATGCCTCAGCCTCCCATGTGCTGGGATTACAGGCGTGAGCCATCACGCTTGGCTCTAGTTTTCTTATAAGAACAGATTTTTTTTTCCCCTTGAAGACTTTACCTAAAAATGGAGATTTTGGCCCAATATTAATGTTTACTTTTATGTTATGAGAAAATTAAAGTGAAAATGCTGTTGGCAGTCTTTTTGCTGTCTTGATTTCAGTATGTGCTGCAATAAAAATGTAGTTGAATTTTTTTTGTCTTTTTTTTTTTTTTTTGAGACAGGGTCTTGCTGTGCAGTTCAGGCTGACTTTGAGCTCACTTTGTAGCCCAGGCTGGTCTTGAACTCACAACGATCCTCCTGCCTCAGCCTCCCAAGTGCTGGGATTACAGGCATGAGTCACCACACCTGGTTGTAGTTGAATTTTTAATGTTATGTAGTTTCACAATTACTCTGTGCTCTTGTACATCTAGAGGAATTAAGGTAATCAGATATTTTAGTCATTAGATTTGGCATGGCTCTGAAAGCAATTTATAATCCTAACCTTTATCTATAGTGCTTTTCCCCCTCATTTATTAAAACATTGTGTAGTTGTTATTCTGAGTCTTGATTTGACTAATGACCTTTTTTTATTTTTTACTTTTTGTGTTTTTGAGACAAGATTTCACTGTGCACTTCAGGCTGGCCTTGACCTCAAAGCAGTCCTTCTGCCTCAGCCTCCCTGAGTGCTGAGATTACAGGCATATACCACCATGCCCTGCCAACTAATGACTTTCTGCATAAAAATTCATTATGAGTACAGAGTTCTCCTTGATGAATTATGTTACAGTATATAGTGAAGTGAAAAGAGCTAGTTCCCTTTGACCTCATGATCCAGGGAGAGAGAGAACAAGCAGGAAAGAGCAAAGAAGGGTGAGATACGGGTGCTTAACCTCCTGGTGTAGATGGAAGCCTCAGGTTAGTGACCTCAATGAGGACAGTAATTTATTTGGAGCATTTGTCTTCTAAGGAATAGAACAAGGCTAGGTTGCCAGTCTCCTCAGTTGAAATGCTATGTATGCTCTTTCCCTATACCTTTCTTGCTTATTAAGACCCAGTTTCATGGGAGTGATGAAGTCATTATATATTCCTTTCATGTGGCATTGTAATTTTTCCACTGTTAACTAGCAGTGTAAAGTCAGTGTCTCATTCCTGATCTCTTGCAGAGAGCTGGAAGGTCACATCTGTTCATTGCCCTGAAAAGATAGTGTTTTTGTACCTTACCAATACTATTTACCTGTTTTCTTATTGAAAAGTAGGAATAATTTAACCCTAATGGAAGTGACTAGGGAATGTTGGCTTGGTTTTCTTTAGGTTGTAGGAATTAAAAACCCAGGGCTCATGCATGTTTGGCAAGTGTTTTACCAGTGAGCCACACCACTGGCCTAGAGATGTGGTTAAAGGCAGATAGCATCTTCATATCTTTTTAGAGGAGCTACATGGATCATAATGGAGTCCATGTGGAAGTAACTTTCCCACGAGTCATTTAGTAGATGGCAAAGTTGGGTGTTATATCTTTTATTTAGTTCCTTCATGAGTTATGATGTGAATGACATTTCCTGACTTCTAGAGTTGTAGTACTAGTTTTTGTTAAAATTTGGTTCCTGTCTCCCTGTTGCCATATCCCACAGCCATTCTTGGGCTTGGATATTGCATCTTAATTCTAAACAGCTTTTGAGAGGTGGGTACTGAAGATTGCACCCAGGACCATCCCATGGAGAGCTGTGTCTCTAACCCCCTTTTTTATTTTCTATTGTGAGAAACAGTTTGGCTAAGTTACCCAAACTAGGTGCAAACTTGGGTTCTTCCTGTCTCAGCTTCTCAGTGCTGGGATTACAGATGCATGCCACCACAGCCAAATTATCCAGCCCTGTTGTATGTGCTCCTAGAAAAGACAGAAAACACTGTTTTCTTTAGGCTGCTTTGGAGTAGTTGCCACATTTACAAACTGGTCTATGATCATGTCCTCTTTTGACTGGGCCCACATTAAAGAGTGCCTCTAATGCTATCTGGATAAATGTCTTTTTTTTTTTTTTTTTTTGATGGTACTGGGGATCGAACTCACCACCTCATGCTTGCTGGGCAAGCACTTATGCCACTGAGCTAAATCCCCAGCCCCTGGATAAATGTCTTCTTTGTCAATTTTGTGTTTTAACCCTGTTTTTACAGGTTGATTGACAGTGAGGGAGAGCCATGTTCAAGAACTGTTTTTTTCTGATAGTCTGAATTTTCTCCTTGTCTTTTATGTCTTTCATTCTATGTTATATTCTTTGTACCTCTTCTTTCTTGAGCTTGTACCTACTTCTGATACTGTTACATCATCTTTGGGACTGTGAATAAAAGTTGGAAGATTTTAAAGTTAAAGTTCCCAGAATAACGCTACCACCCACATTGCACATATGTCCCATTTGAATTTACTAGTTAAGCTCTAAATATGTGTTTTATATACAGTATGTGCAGTGCACTTAGGTTGCCATGAAAATTTAAACATGTTAGGCTTAAATGATTCAGTTCTCCCCTCTACTCACCCCCATACTCTGACCTTTGCAATCCTTCTAAAATTGTGGCACAAGACTGATGGGTTTGTTTTGTTTTGTTTGTTTTTGGAGACAGCCTTGCTATACAGTTCAAGCTGCTTGAATTGATTGTGTAGCCCAGGCCGACCTTGAACTTGTGGCTGTCCTCCTGCCTCAGCCTCTGAAGTGCTGTATCACAGATGTGTGCCATAGATTTAAAACAATGTATTCCAGTTAAACCTGAACATGTTAAATTATAGGACAATTAGTTTTACAGTGCCCCTTTTTTTGGGAGGGGGTTGTCAGTGGGGAAGTTGTGAGGATTGAACTCAGAACCTTTGCACTGAGCTATATTCCCAGTCCTTTTATTTTATTTTGAGACAGATTTTTCCCTGGGTTGACTAGATTTGCTGGACTCAGCTCAAACTTCCAATCCTGTCTTGGTGCAGGCAGGAATTACAAGCCTGAGCCACTCAGTAAATAAGGTGGGGTTTTGTTTTGTTTTTGTTTTGTTTTTAGAGACAGAGTCTCAGCTATGCAGTTCAGGCTTTGTGCTCACTTTGCAAGCTAGTGTCGAACTCACAGCAATCCTCCTGCCTCAGCCTTCTGAGTGCTGGGTTTATAGGCAATGCACCACAATGCTTGGCTGGCACTCTTGCTCACTCACTTGCTCTCTCTCTCTCTCTCTTTTTTTTTTTTTCTTACCAGTTTCCAAGCAATTTTAGTTTGAGTTAGCACTCCAGTTCATCTCTAAGGTTTACATAAGAAAATTTCTTAGGTGTCTGAAGGGTTAGGATTAGGGTTAGATAGCTCCTTTCTTACCAGGTGTGTGTCTGTGTTTCTTTGTGTCGCTCTGGGGCCAAACCGTGAACTTCATGCATACCAAGCAAGCACTCTACCCAGTTCCTAGGTTCAATTTTTCCAAAAAGCATAATCCCACCTTGTAGCAAAAAAGTAGTAGAGAGGTCCAGCTGGACAAAAACCAGAGCATGGCAGATTGAAACGAAGGAAATTATTTAGTTTTTGAGACAGCATTTCACTGTATAGTTTCGGCTGGCCTCAAATCCTGGAAATCCTGCTTTAGTCTCCCACAGGCTGAGACTTATAGGTGTGTGGCACCATGGCCAGTGCTTGCTTTATATTAAATGAAAAGTAGTACATTAATTTACAGTGTTACTGGTTGAGAAATCAACACTGTATAACAAGGCTGTTCATGTTAAAAAGTGAAATATCTGAGCTACACGCATACTTAAGAGGGCCTCCCAGCCCATGCTGGGTATTTAAGAGGTTTGTTTATTTATTTTTAAATATTGGTTGATTCAACATTTTATTGTGTAGTTCAAGATGACTTTGAACTCACTGTGTAACCGAACCAGGGCTTCATCAATAATCCTCCTGCCTCAGTCTCCTGAGGAACTACAGGCATGTGCCACCACACTCAGCAAGGGATTTTTTTTTTTTTAATTGGTACTTGGGATCGAACTCAGGACCACACGCTTGTAAGGCAAGCACTTATGTTGCTGAGCTAAATTCCCAGCCCACAGCAAGAGATTTTTATTAACATGTTGAACACTTGCTTGTTTTTCAAGGGTCTGCCTTGTACCAAGAGATCTAGGTTAGTGGAGTTGATTTTTAAATTTGCTATCATTTAGCATCATTTTGTGATCATCACCTACAAGAGAAAAAAAATTTCAAAAGATTACTTTGCCAATAAAATAAAATATTAAGTAAATACTTAGGTAAACCACTTATATCTTAAGAATTTTAAAGAATTTTAGGGGGGAAGTTTTAGGCAGAATGTGTGTTTATGATGTTTGTGTGTTCATGGCTCATTAGCTTGGGAGGGCACGCAGGTGGATACCTGGGGAGAGAAGCAGGTTGATGCTGTTTTCTTAGGAGCCCCTCAAATGACTGCATGATGTCGCAGTGCTTCCCAGTCAGAGATTACAGTGTGTCAGTGTCAGCACTTCTCACCCTACCATGTTGTTTCCTTGAGATAGATTCTTTATTTATTTGTTTCTGCATTGCTAAGCACTGAACCCAGGGCCTTCACACTGAGCTATATTCCCAGGGCAAACTCCCTTCCCCCATTAAACATTTTATTTTGAGAGAGGTCTCACTAAATCACCCAGGCTGAGCTCCATCCTCCTGTCTTAGCCACCCAGAGTGCTAGAATTACAGGTATGAGCCACCATGACTGGTTTATTCTTGATTTTTAAATAATGGTTTAAAATTTATTCAGGGGGCAAGACAAAAATGCCCAAGATGGAAGAATGTTTCTGAAAATGTTCTAGGAGAGATGGTGGAGTGCATATCATTCTACAGTATTTTCTCTAAAGTAGCCAGAAACTATATGTTACATGAAGCATTTTAAGTTGAAATTACAAAGAATTTTAGAAATGGAGGCACATTAGAAGTGTGGCCCAGGGTCAGGGATTTAGCTCGGGAGCTCAAGCACTTGCCTGGTGAGTGCAAGGTTGTGAGTTCAATTCACAGTACAAGGAAAAAACAGTGTGGCCCAGTACAGGTAGACTTGATGGGAGCACAGTGGGGAGGCCCATGGAGGAAGTCCGCCTGTCCTGTCTCTCAATGTGTATGACATTGCTAGTTTGTGCCCACACACACCGTCAGCCTTTATTGTTTTGCATATTAATCTTATCCAGGACCTAGATTGTAGGAGTTGGAGGGCAGAGATACTATGTTTGTTTGTTGTTGTTTTTTTTTTAAATACAGCAGTGCATATGATATTGAGTAAATACATAAGCAGTGCACACTGAGTATACTTGGTTAATCCAGTAAGATCTGAAAAACAATCCTTTGAACCATATCACTTATTTCTAATCTTTGAAGAGTCCATTCTGGTCAGAAATTAAGCTTTTAGATATTTCTCATTGAGGTGGATCTGAGTGAATTCTTTTAAGTAAAATAATTTTTGGAACATTCATCTTTGGCTTCTGATTATACAAGCCAGCATACCGGGAAATGTATTTTTAAAGTTACACCTTATTTTTACTTGTGATGACCAAAGGGGGAAAAATAGACCCTCTAAGACTTTCCCTCTGGAAGCAGTAAAAGGTGAGTGAAGATTGGAATTGTTCACAAGTGGGGAATAACCTTTCTTTGCACATCAAATTTTAAAATTTGAATGACCAATTGAGCCTCATGGCTATTGTTGATCTAGTAAGTCTGACCTAGTATTTTTTTGCAGTGTCTCTTCTATTTCCCTTGGCTGTGGAATTCTTGTAAATGACTGAAATTATTGGGAAGTTCGTTGTCGGAAATAGAATCTCTTAGACTTTCCTCCTTCAAGCACCAGCTTGGATGTCTGTTTTTTGTCTGGAGCCTGTGAACAGAAGGCCCGAGTGTGCGAGCTAATTGGGCTTTCACTAATGGCCCCTTCCAGCAGCCTTGTATGGGGAAGGCTGTTCAGATTCCTGCTCCTCCTCTTTGAGCACGGAGTGAAGTCTGTTCTGCTGAAGCTGCTGTTTCACTTTGCAGCTTTCTATATTTGTACAGCAACAGCAGGAACAGCCCACAAGCAAGGCCAGGTGCTGCCCTGTGCTCCCACGTTGCCTCCAACTGACTCAGAACTCAGCTAGTGCTTGGTGTTTCTGTCTTGTGTGCATCCATTTGTCTGTCTGTGTACATTTCTGTGGAGTATTGAGGCTTTCCAGAGTAAGAGGTGACCTGTTTGTCTTTTGATTTGGGTTGTTTCAGCTTGTCACTTATAAATTGTAGATAATGTTTGAGAATCTCAGGGATGGGGTGAAGAGTGAGATTTGTATTATTTTAACAAAATAACATCTTAGGGGTAGGGTGCTGGACTGGTATGTAGTGTCCGAAATGGTCTTTGGCTTCCCTCAGAAACATCCTCATTGAAGTAGTATTGCCTCTTCCTGGCCCCCTTGCCTTTTTTTTTTTTTTTTTTTTTTAAAGACAGTGTTTTGCTGCATAAATACACAGGTCAGGCTGGCCTTCAACTCACTGTGTAGCTCAGGGTGGCCTTAAACTCATGATGATCCCCTGCAGCAGCCTCCCAAGTGGTGGAATTAACAGAAATGCACCACCATGCCTGGCAATCCCTCCTCCCCCCTTTTAAAAATGGATCATGAAGATCAGCACTTAAGGGTAGAACTGACTTCCTTCCCCTGGCACCCAAATTTCCTACAAAATACAAGTAGAAAAAAGGTGGGAAGCCTCCTTCCTAAGAAATGATTTAGTGCACATGTTTTTGGAAGAGAATGTAGTAGGGGCTGCTTGCTGAACAGAAGTTATGGGATGCTGTGTCTCTTTGGGCTCTACAGCCAGCTTGTGGTATTGTGCGTGCCCATTCTTAGTGCTGTCTCAAGACTGGCCTTACAAAGGCTTCTCGTGCCTTTTGGTATCATGTCTATTTAAGGAATAGTAGGGGACAGGACATGGTGACAGGTTTCATGTCATTTTCATAAGATACTAGGTTCGTTGCTGTGTTCTGAAAGGACACATTCTTGGTTTGTTGTGAGATTTTCTAATAAAACGTTGAATTACAGATTCTTGATCAGTTTAAGACTAAAGTCAGGTTCTTTGTTTTACACTTTCCTTCTATTCCTCCACCTACCTCCTGTGAGTCATAAGCACGCAAAGTTGGGAATAGAACTTGTCAGCTGAGTGGGGATGAGACAAATTTTTGCACGTGTTTGCAACTGTGCCTGCCTGATAAGAAGAGAGGACTTTAAATGCCAGAAAAACACTGTCACTGGGGCACTTCTTTGGAGCTGTGTGTTTGGTTGCCTAGCCTCTAGTGCTGAGTCTCATGGGTCCTGCACAGGTGATGACTTTCTAAAACTGTTGAGTGAGGGATCGTAGAGCATGGGCTTTTCATTCTTTTTTTTTGGGGGGGGGTACCAGGGGTCGAACTCACGACCTTACACTTGCCAGGCAGACGCTTATGCCACTGAGCTAAATCCCCAGCACATGTTCTTGTCAGTTCTTGGTGCCATCTCATTTTATTGTCCTATTAATTTCTTCCCATTTATACTATGAATCATTGTACACCCCATGTAGGGGCTGCCATTGGAGAGTAAAATAAATGGCAGTGATGGTGTGTTGATGCATGCTTATAATCCAGCACTTGGGAGGTTGAGGCAGGAGGATCACTGCATGTTACAGGCTAGTCTGGACTGCATAGTGAGTTCAAAGATGGTCTGTTTCATATAGCAACAAAAACAGCAAAATGTATGAATGAATGAACGGAACTCTTTTCTTCTTGGTCTTTGTTAGAATTTGTGATTTTCCTAATCTCATTTTATTAGTTTATATTTCCATTTTGTCTATTTTGAAAACTTCCATACATCTTTTTTGTGTTGAGGGGAATAAACAAATTTTATAAGTAAGTAAATACCAAGTGGTTCATTATTTCCTAATGAAGAGCACTTGATATTTGTGCTGATTCCTAACAGGCTCAGCTGGAGGGTGGTTAGTCAGCTCATCCCTGTCTTTTCATCTATTCCTTTCCCCCTCCTCTGATAGGAACAATTCCATTGTCACTTCAGGTTCTTTTCTTTTCTTTTCTTTTCTTTTCTTTTCTTTTCTTTTCTTTTCTTTTCTTTTCTTTTCTTTTCTTTTCTTTTCTTTTTTTGTACCAGGGATTGAACTCATGACCTTGTACTTGCCAGGCAGGTGCTTAAGCCACTGAGCTAAATCTAAATCCCCAGCCCTAGGTACTCTGTTTTGAAGAGATACAATTGTCTTGTCAAGGACTAAAACTTGATGTTGCACACTTCTGTAATTCCAGCAGTGTAGGAGGGTGAGGCAGGAAGATGCCCAGTTCAAGCCCAGCCTGATGAATTTAGCAACTTGGCAAGATCCTCTCAAAATAAAAAGGACTAGAGGACTAGAGGTGTAGCTTAACATAAAGGCTCTTGGTGCAATCCTCAGTACGGTACAAAGGCTAAACCAGAGAGAGAGAGAGAGAGAGAGAGAGAGAGACTTTTAGGGCTGGGGATATAGCTCAGTGGCATGAGCACCTGCCTAGCAAGTATGAGGTTATGAGTTTGATCCTCAGTACCAAAAAAAAAAAAAAAAAAGGAAGAGAAGGCTTTTGGGGGAAGTTGTCTTCTCCTCCATGGCCCAAACTTAATACCTGGAATTACAATAGTGAATATTCTTCGAGTGCTGTGTGTGTGACACTGTTCTAAATACTCTTGATGCATGTAGCTCCTTTAATCTTAAAAAACATTCTTTAAGGTAGACACAGTTTCTGTAGCTGGTTTTTGTTGTGTGTGTTTGCAGTACATAATGATTACATTTATTTTGGTGAGTTGGTACATGTATTATAACACATCTTTTTTTTTTTTTAACTTCCCCCTCTCCTCTCCTCCTTCCCCTTATAGCTGTTTTTTAAATGAGGAAAAAACACTATAACGAAGTTTAAGAATTTGCCCAAAGTTACCTGACTAGTGAGTGACAAAACTGGGATAAGAAAGTAGAGGTAAGATTTGAGTCTGGGTGAGATACGTTATAGATATGGCAGTAAATATTTGTCTGTTAATTTTATCAACACACTTGATACTATTTGGGATTATTGAACTACCAGTCTAACCCAGTTCCATTTTAGGATTTCCTTTTAAAAATGACTGATTTTTAAAAGTCTTCAGTTTGTCCTTCGTTTAAAAAAAGAAAGAAACAAAAAGAAAATAACTGATATCTTTCTTTGCGGGGGGGGGGGGGGGGGTGTAACCAGGGATCAAACTCGTAGCCTCACACTTGCCAGGCAGGCGCTTATGCTGCTGAGCTAAATCCCCTACCCAAATGACTGATTCTGATCGCAAGTCATCAGCTATGCTAATTCCTTTGGTCTTTTGAAACAGAGATTTGCTATGCAGTTCAGGCTGGCTTTGAACACACTTTGTAACCCAGACTGACCTCAAACTCTTGGTGATCCTCTTGCCTCAGCCTCCCAAGTGTTGGGTAACAAATCCCTTTATAAATGGCTATAAGAAAAAACCAAATAGTAGGTTTGTGAGAATGTCCCAAAAGTTGCTAGTTCATCTATGCTGAAATCAGAATGTTTACTGAAGACACTGAGCACAATTAATGTCAATCTCTCCAAGTCACATCACACACTTGGAGATGCTTTCTGGATGAGGGTAGGAAGGGAGGGATAGAAGGAAGGTCAGTGATTTGCCTGTTCTGCCAGTTGCAGCCTATTGTTAGGATGATGGCAGAGTAATAGCAGCAGGGATGGTGCTGGGCAAGGACCATCCCGTGACCCCAGCTGCTCCCACCCAGGGCTGAGATGGGAGGATTGTGCGTGGGAACCTGGCCTGGGCCACATGGCAAGACCCAGTCTAGAAAGGTCTTGGTGGGTTGGCTTTGGTGGCTCACATGGGTAATTCCAGCACTTGAGGCAGGAGGACCACTGCAATGAGGCCTGCCTGAACTACATGGCAAGACCCTGTCTCAAAAAACAAAAATCAAAAAATAAAGGTTATGTCATGATGTGATAACTGGTAGGCTAGGTAATTTCAGTGGGTTAGCACTAGAAACAAAATGAGAAACAGCATACAGCCAGGGGAGGGGGGAGCATTGCTAGAATGCAGGACTTGAGAATTCTTAATAAGAGAGGTGATTATTTCCTTGTCTAAATCATATTTTGTACTGTGTGAGCATAATGTTCATGTTAACATTTTTACTATTGTCTATTGAAATTATTTAGCCTATCAGTAATGATCTCATCGTGACTTTTACTTTTGTAAAAACAAAAAGCATTGACAAGTTTAATTTTGTGAAATAGGTTTCATTTTTTTAAAGGAGTGATTTGAAGGTGGTATGGGATGATCATTTAGGTGGGTATTTAAATATGAGAAGTACTTTCAAGGGCTCAGTTGGAGAGTGGATGAAAGCATGGTTAAGTCATTCTTTGAAAATGTGATGATATATAAGGAGATATTTAGAATTTGTCCTTAGGGTGTGTACCCTTAGGGGTATATCTGCCTATGCTGAGTGCACTCCCTAATTGGCTAAATGAGAGGGGTAATGTAACCTATCTCAGTATCTCCATTGGAAATCATTTTTAGCTCTGTAGAATTAAAATATTAAAAACAGGAGAGATTGAAGTTTCCTGCTTTCAACAGAATAGGACAAACCACCTGAGACGAGGCCATATGGAAGCATCCTGCTTCAGTGCCCATGTGTTTGGGATGAGGTTGGGGCAGATGGTACAGGCAGGGTTCTTGGCTGCTTGGTCAGGGATTGGGAGCCGATAGGTTATGTGCTTGGTGCTGGGGAAGAACTGGTGTGTTGTCAGCTTTGGGGAGAATGAACATGCTGAGGGGAGGGAGCCAGCTGGGGTAGGGGTGAGGAAGAGAAGGGCAGAGGCAGGGAGGCTGACTTTCATGAGAAAGCCTGCATTTGGGGTTAGGCCTCCCAGGAAGACTGGGAAGAGAGAGACCAGATACAGCCCAGAAACAAGACTCCAGATGTCTGTCTGGCCTCTTGTGTTCCACAAAGCTGTCAAGTAAGAGAGTGCAGGACTGTAGGATTTTTCTGTTCAAGCTGGAAGCTATTTTGATTCCTTTTTTGAGATACTAGGTCAGAAGCTGTATTTATAGTACTTGCTTTGACATATGATCTCACCCTATCCCTTGCCTTCCTTACTGGGATCCAGCTAATGTTGCACCCTGTGTTGGCAAGAAAGGCTGATTGGAGAAAATGTAAACGTAGGTTTAGAGCTGAGTTATTGAAAGTAACTGCAACCTTGGTAAACAGGCCAGCCTAGGGTTGGCAGTCCAAGGTGCATGGATGTTAGTTGAGTTACTTGGGTAGTTAATATAAACATTATGTTTGTTTGGTACCGGGAATCGAACTCAGGACTTCAGGCTTGCCAGTCAGACACTGCACCTCTGACCTACATACATACCCGGCCCCATTAATTACAAGTAGTATGAAGTGTACTTAACCACCTCATGTATGGTACATTGGCTGTTCATCTGAACAGTGGCTGTTTCCATTAAAAACAAAACAAAACAAAACAAAAAAACACCAAAAAAACCCCCCCAAAAAAACCTTTCAGGCAAAGCAGGAAAAAATTATAAATCCCATATGCTTGTTCTGGAGTAGAGCATGAGTTGAGTTTTTCTTTACTCAATGCTTCATAGTTTCAAAAGCTTTCTTTAAAAAATTTTCTTTAGACTAAGTAATATGTCCACATGTAAACAGTTTAGCTGGTACTATCCCTGCAACTGCTGTGAATAATTATTTCTTGTCCTTTCAGAAGTCCTCTGTTAATATACATGCTACTTGTAAATGTACCCATATAAATACACCCTGATTAGTTACATGCCATGTTCTCTTTAATAACTACAGGATGTTGTTCAATTGTATGCTTATACTGTAATTCATTTAGCCTCCAAATGATGGGCATATGTTTCTAGATTTTGCTGTTGTAAACATTTGTTTTGTTTTGTTTGGTACCAGGGAGCAAACTCATGACCACTTGCTTACCTGGCAGCCCTTGAGTCACTGAGCTAAATCTCCAGCCCCATAAACAGTGTTCTTGAGAATAACTCCTTTGCATACTTGTGTGTGTATATATTGTACATACATATATAATGTGTATTTTATTTATTTGATTTTGTCTTTTTGAGACAAGGGCTTAATATGCAGTTTAGGCTGGCCTTGGGCTCACTTCGTAATTCATGCTGGTCTTGAACTTGGAACATTCCTCCTGCCTCAGCCTCCTGATCACTGGAATTATAGGAGTGTGTCATACACCTGGTTTGTAATATACATTTTATACTTTTTTCTGTTTTTGGAGACAGAGTCTTGCTATGTAATCTAGGCTGGCCTCGAATTGAATTTGCAATATCTTTCTGTCTCAGGCTCCTGAATGCTGGGATTACGAGTGTGTGCTACCATATCTGACTACAAATTTATATTTGTAGACTGTATTTCTAGAACTGAAATTTCTGATTTCAAAGGGCATGTCAAACTTTCATTCTTTTTTTTTTTGGCACTGGTAATTGAACTCAGGTCCTTGTACTTGCCAGGCAGGTGATATGTCACTGAGCTACATCCTTGGCCTTCAGTTTTCAATATTAATGAGATACAGTCTCTTTTTATATTTTGAAAATGATAATGCCCATTAAATAATATCAGAGATGGTCTTAATACCCTATCTATACACAGTCACTAGAATGAACACAAGACCAGAAGTATCTGGATAATTTTAGAAACCTTGATGAATTTAATTATCAAGACTAATAGCAATTACAGCCAGAAAAGTGGCAGGTTGCACGGAGTAGAAGTGAGTGGCTGCAGGTTCCCCTACCCTGTTAACTTCTGGGGAATTTAGTGGTAGAAACTGGATCTACCAGTCATCTTTTTTGTTTTGTTTTGTGAGACAGGGTCTCAATATGCAGTTCAGGCTGGCCTTGAAGTCCTGGCAGTCTTTGCCTCAGTCTCCCAAGTACGTGGATTACATGTGTGCAACACCACACAGGGCTCAAAGTATTAGTCTTACCCACTAGTGATCTCTACCAGTTAGAAAAACATTTAGGGCCCATGACCTATTGAGTCCTTATTGTGTATGCTATGTAGCTGTGTGTCATGAGGCCATCTGGTCATTAGAATTAGCCTGTAAATTCTAAGTAGTTTTATATCTAAAGTTTTTAAAGTAAAATCAAAGTAATAATTGAGTTTCCATATAGCACCTTGATTCAAGAAACTTCAGTCTCAGTGACTAGTTGCTGAATTGAGATCACTTAACCCATTCTCTTTATTTTAGTTCCCTTATCTCCACAATGGAAGTGAAAATGCCAAAGAATCTCCCTTGAGCACTCAGAAACAAATTATAGTTGTTTCCAGAACGCTATATGTGATAATGACTCTTCAGAGACATCAGGATTGTAAGGTAATTTTAAAAGTAACTCTTGACAGTATTTTAGAAAAAAATTAGTCACATTCTGCCTACATGGTACTAACATATGGCACAGCCCTCATGAGCTGCTGTAAGTGGGCTGAAACCAAGATGCAGTTGGAGAGGGGACAGAGTGACTCACTAGATGAGACAGATTTGGCCTTCTGGCAGGGCAGTAAGTCTGAGAAGAAACTGGTAGCCCTAGAACATGGCAAACAGGAGCAGTTGGTACATGAATGCTCTGGAGAAGTCTGAGCCCTGGTGCTTAGATAAGGTATTTATCTGTCTGGCTTTGTCTTTGTCTGGCTTTAGAGTTCCTTCTTCTTCCACATCTGTACTTTGAGTTCAGACTTTAGAAATGAATAGAAGCCATCGCTGCCCAGAGTGTGCTGTGCACTGGCTTGGCTGCTGTATGTAAAGTGCTGCTGCAGAAGGAAACAGAAGGAAGCTATGAAGGGAGTCTCTTTGCCTTCTCTTCTCTCACAACCCTCAGGCCAGTAGGGAGCTATATGGGGAACAGGGAGACTGCTTGCTTCATGGAGTTTAAGAAAGACTTTGAGAGTGTAGACTTTTTTTTTTTTTTTTGGAGACAGGGTCTTGCTTTGTAGTTCAGGTTGCCCTTAAACTCACTGTAGTGCCCCGGTTGGCTTTGAACTGGCTGTGATCTTTCTGTCTCAGCTTTCCAAGTGCTGGGGGTTACAGACATGTGCTACCACGCCTGGCTGGGCTCTTTGGCAGGAAGTAGGAAGAGATTTTTTAAACTGTATTTTGAGCCAGGTGTGGTGGTGCACACCTGTAATCCCAGCACTCAGGAGGTTGAGGCAGCAGGATTGTTACAAGTTCGAAGCCAGCTTGAGCAATATAGTGAGTTCAAGGCCAGCCTGAACTGTATAGTGAGACCCTGTCTCAAGAAACAAAAGCAAAAACACCTCCCATAAAAGCTCTGTATTTTGAATTCCCTCTCTGAGCACCTGCCTCTCAAATGAAACTACTTTTTTGGTCTTGTTTTGTCTGTCTTTTTTTTTTTTTTTTTGTGAGGGTGGGGAAGGACAAAGTCTTACTATGTAATTCAGGCTGGCCTTGAGCTCATGACAATCCTCCTGCCTCAGTCTCCCAAGTGTAGGCATACTGGAGGTGCACCACGATCCCTGGCATGACCTCTGCTATAGATATTTGTGTAATAGTCATGGGTATGTCATATAACAAAACAGAAGATGAGGTGACAGATCATAGAGGAAGGAGAATAAAAGAGCCCAACTCATCACCGTTCAGCTTTGGTACTCAAGCTGTTTTTGTGCAGTTTCACAAGTTTTAATCAGTTTTCAGCTCTGATCCTTAGATGTTAGCTGCTTGCACGAAAATGTTTATGAAGTGAAAAAGGTAGGTTGTGCAGTAATAAATACAGTATAATACTACGTTTGATAATGATTCTGTATATTTGAGTGTGTGTGGGTCTTAATACATGTTTAGAAAAATTTTGGTTATACATAACCCAAAATGTAGTTCTGTCTAAAATAAATAAAAACTTTAAATTGGGGATGCAAAAACGTAATGAAATGAATAAATACAACTGCTTTGTTTAAAAAAAAGAAAGATGGGTTGCACATGATACTTTTTATTAAAGCATCTATAATTTCAAAGAGCATAAAAAATGGAAAGTACAAATATTTATGTGCAGATATGTTTCATTTTAAGAAAATGTTCACTTTAGCCCGGGAGTGGTAGCACATACTTATAATCCCAGCATTTGAGAGGCTGAGGCAGGAGGATTGTAGCAAGTTTGAGACCAGCCTAGGCTACAAAGTGAGCTCAAGGTCAGCCTGAACTGTATGGTGACACTATGTCTCAACAAAGGCAAAAAAAGAAAAGAGAAAAAAACAAGAAAGAGAAGAAAATGTTCACTTGGTGCAGTGTTGATTGCTTGTAGTCTCATCTACCCAGAAGGCTGTGCCTAGGAGTTAAGAGGCCATTCTAGGAAACATGATGAGATGCTGTCTCAAAAGGAAGAAGTGTATATATATACATATACTTTTTTATTTAAAAGGAAGAGAAAGAGTGTTTGTGACATGGAAACTTTTAGAATAGATAAACAGGGTTTTTTTTTTGTTTTTGGGTACCAGGGATCAAACTCAAAACCACATGCTTGTCAGGCAAGTGCTTATGCCACTGAGCTAAATCCCCAGCCCAGGGATTTAATTTAGCAGTTGGGAGATCAGATATGTGTTATCAGATGTTCCAGGTTTGAAATACAAAAGAGGACAAACTTGTTGCTAACATGTACAATTTATAAAATGGTAACAATTGACAGTATATTTCATTAACAAAAATTGACAACTATGGTTAAGTCTCTCCCAGGTATATTGCACATATGGTAGGGACTGAAATAGAGAACTGCTTAAAATCTGTTTAGAGAAGAGATAATTCACTTATGGTGTAAACTACTTCTGTTCTCTAGGAATAGGAGAGAGTCAAAGGGGACCTTTCCAACAGTGCCTGAGCCCCTACAGAAAATGATGAAAGCTGTGTATTCTCTTTTCAGGAAACAGTATTAATCTTCACACGGTTTAGCATAAAGTAGAACAAAGCTAATAGTTCTCTGACTCCAGAGAGAGCCGGGAGCACACTGTATTAAGAATGTGGATGGAAGTTGTTTTTACACTTGATCTTAGCCAAAAGGCCAAGAAGCAATTGGAAGTTGTTTTTAAAAATTATCATGGGCTGGGGATGTAGTTCTGTGGCATTAAGCACCTGCCTGGCAAGCACAAGTTCCTGAATTTGAAAGAAACTGAGTACAAAGAAAAAAAATTGTTGTCTTGTTGCACAACAATGTGATTATACTTAACGCTGTTGAACTTAAAAGTGGTTATGATGGTAGTAGTTCTTTCATGTTTATCTCACATATAACTTGCTTCCTTCCTTCCCTCCCTCCTTCCAGTACCACAATTAACAAACAAAAAGCTGACAAGAAAATTGTTGACAGTGCAGAAAAAGTGAGCATACTAGTGTGAAGGAGATGAGATTAAGACCTGTTAAAAAAACTTCCCTGCTAGTGTCATGGAGAGGAATACATAGGTGGCCATTAGTCACTAAGGACTAAGGAGTCAAAAGGCTGAAACCTGAGCCTGACTTATGGCACTGGCTAGGTGACTAATAGGGGGAGCGCGCATCGCAAGGAAAGAAGAGGGTCTCTTGTGGTAGCCAGGGCACCTCCCGCTGACCCTTTGGTCTGCTCACATGGCTTTGTAGAGTGTGGCTGCAGTGAACGTACTTTCCAATGCAAAGAGCCCACTGCCACACAGAAGGGAAGAGAGAAATGAAGGGAATTATAAACTGATGAGAAAATAAAGCACTCTTTTCCCAAGCCACATCTATTACTTATCTATTTTCTCTTCCAGTTAAAAGTTTTACAGTGGCTTAATTATATTCTGGACATCCACTGAGTTCCTTAGTCCTTCGAAGATATATAACTTAAATTCTCTTTACAAGTAAGGAAACTAACACCCGGAGTTGCAAATTAACCTCTTGTAAATTACACCTCTACTGAGCAGCAGCAGCAGTTCTCACTGTCCTTAATCATGTTTCTGGAAGAGGCTCTTGTGTGACCGTTGAGACCCTGAGCATTTACTTTTGTATACTTACAAGATTTACCTTCATAGGATGGCCAGATAAAACTTCTTGGCCCTCAGCATATGTATAGTCTTTTTCAGTTGTTTATATGCATGAACATCCTTGGAGATTGATTTTGTTTGTGTTTTGAATCTAGGGCCTCTCTCATGCTCTGCCACTGAGCTGCACCCACAGCTGTGATAATTTTTAACCTAAAGCAGCCTTTTACCAAATGGGCCAACTACCTGGCTTTATCTGCCTGCTCCTTCATTGCCAGAATCCTGTGCTCTGAGGAAGTGACTTAATTTCTTTGTGTCTTTAATCATTCCAAATATGGAGATAGTGTGGGTATAAGAATGAAACTTAAAGCACCCAGAACAAAGCATGGCATACAATAAGTGCTCAAAGACTGCTAGCTTCTGTTTATTGCCTCCTTGATGTCTGGACATGTCTCCCACCTTGAGTTAGTAAGGGTGTCTAAACATTAGATGCAGTGCCATGTTTAGGTACCATTGATACCTTTGTTAATATGAAGGTAGAAAAATGTGCTGCTCAACAACCATTCATGTCAATACTGAATATAAAATTGGTGAGGTTTTTTTTTTTTTTTTTTTTTTGGTCTTTGAGGCAGGGTCTCGCTATGCAGTTCAGGCTGGCCTTGAGCTCATTTTGTAGCCTAGGCTGCTCTCGAACTCGGAATAATCCTTCTGCCTCAGCCTCTCGAGTGCTGGGATTACATGTGTTAGCCACCACCCCCGGCTGGTGAGCTATCTATTGTTTTGAATTATCCATGTTTTCACATTTTCCAGGAGACCTACAGTTGGTAGCCTAGGGACCAAGAGAAACAGTTGTTGCCTTGCTTCCTCTTCCTCTGTCTTCAACCTGAACAGCCTCACTCACTTCCATATTAGGGAAAGAACATTTGCACTTTTGGTTGTTTTGTTTAGTTTTTTTGAGACAGTGTCACTCTGTAGTCCAGGTTGACCTTGAACTTACTGCGTAGCCCAGGCTGGCCTCAACCTCACAGCAGTCTCCTTCCTTAGCCTCCCAAACGCTGGGATTACAGGTGTGCATGACCATGCCCGTCCAAACACTTGCACTTTTGAAAACTTCTAAACTGGATGTCAGGTTCTTCATTAGCTCCTGTCTTATATTAGTAAAGTTTTTCAAGAAATTGTTCATAGTGCTTAACTAACAGTGAGTCTTGCTGATGAAGCCACAGTTCAAGAATCACATAGGTCATCGAATGCTACTATGCAAGAGCTGCTGCTGGTGACAGAGTGAGTGGCAGCCACTGGGAAGGACTGCTTTTTGTCATATATACTAAGCTTATAACTATAGATTAGCAAAAAAACCAGAAAGCTGGATGTGGAAGAGCATGCCATAATCCCAGTGCTCTGTGAAACTAAGGCAGGAGGATTGCAAATTCACACTCAACTGTCTTAATTTAGCAGTTTAAATCCTGTTTTCTGCCTGTAATCCCAGAAGGATTGCTATGAGTTGAAGGTCAGCCTGAAATACATAATGAGATCCACTTTAGATAAACAAATAAGTAGTTCAGTACTTTGAAGAATCAGTTCCCTGTACCTTCCATGAACAAAGAAGACCATGCTTTCTTGTTTCTTAGACTGCGCTCCTTATCCATGAGGGGGCAAGGACTACTGTCAAGGAATACAGTGGTGGCTATTCTTCTTCTCTGTATTTTCATTTAAAAAGTCTTTTGGTGGCTTGGGGGTAGAATGATTTTTTTTATTTTTTATTTTTTTTGTCTTTTTGAGACAGGGTCTTGCTATGCAGTTTGTACTGGCCTTGAGCTCACTTTGTAGCCCAGGCTGGTCTCGAACTCACAACAATCCTCCTGCTTCAGCCTCCTGAGTGCTGGGATTACAGGCGTGAGCCACCACGCCCAGCCAAAGTTTTTTTTTTTGGCGGGGGAGGGGGAACTCACAATGTTGTACTTGCCAGGCAGGTGCTTATGCTACTGAGCTAAATCCCCAGCCCTCCAAGTTACTTTTATATATCTCCTCTTTGACCTTCTTCATCTTGTCTACATTGTTGTCGTCATCTTCGTCTTGGTCTTCTGCTGCTGCTTCTTGTTTCTAGGTTTTTGTGAGACAGGATCTCTACACAGTTCAGGCTGGCCTTGAACTTAAGGTGATCCTCCTCCCTCACCCTCCCAGTACTGGAATTACAGGTGTACACCCCCACACCAGGCTCGCCTTGCCCCTCCCCTCTGTCTGTGTTGGATGCATGCTCTGTCTGTCTGTCTATCCCTCTGTCTCTCTCTCTCTGTCTCTCTCCTTTTTGGCTTGCTTAAGCAGTTGGGTACAGGGTATATCTAGTCCCAGAGCAATGGGAGAAGTACTGTTTTCCCTAGGTCCTAGCGTGTTATGTATCCTCACCCTTTTATACATTGGCCTTAGCAGCCCCGCCCTCCCCTTTGCTGCCTGTATTGTGGAGATGTCCTGACCAGCTTGAGTTGCTTGCACTGGGTGGTTGAGGTAATACTTGTAAAAATGAGTGCTTCTCAAACTGCTTTGCATGCAACATTTTGGGAAACTGTGCCCTGGCCTTCCTAAGACACATTTTAACTTGTTCCCTAACCTCCAAGGTAGACACTACTCCAGAGCCTTCTCCAAGACATCATCTCTGCAACTTGCCCTCAGTAATTTTGTTGGTACTGTCAAGATTATGGTCGGTCCTTCTGAAGAACCATAGGCTTAGACTCCCATCGGGAGCACCTGAGACACACCACCTGCAGGCTGTCAGCATCTGAGTTCTTAGACAGGTCTTCAGCTGGACTGGTGTTAGCACTACAGGAGCTGAGGAGACACTAAATTTTCTAAGTGGAATTTCTCTTCCTCCATTTATCTGTTTATTTATGCATGCTGTCCTGAGGATTGAACCCAGGAGCAGCACTGTACTGTTGAGCTATATCCAGTCCTCTTTGCGTGTGTTTTTGTTTGGGAACAGGGTGCCTGAATTGCCAAGACAGACTCAACCTCCCAAGTACTTGGGGTTACTGTTGTGTGCCACCATGTCCATCTCCTTTTCTGGTTTGGGTTTTGTTTTGTTTTGTTGTTTGTTGCTGTGTGCCCCCCCCCCCCCCACCATGGTCTCACTGTGTAGTTTAGGAACTTACTTTGTAGCCCAGGCTGATGCTTCAGCCTCCTGAGGATTGGGATTACAGGAATGCACCACCACACCTGACTCTCTTTCTTTTTAAAAGTTTTTTTTCCTGGTACTGGGGATTGAAATTATGGGCTCAAGTGTGCATATGCTGACTGTGTCCTATGCCACTGAGCTATTTCCTCAGTCCATTCTTAGTAACTTTTAAAGCTGTAGGCAGGTCCAAGTAAATGTGTGTGTGCGTGCGCGCACGTGCTTTGAATCCAAGACATACATTCTAGGCAAATCACTCTACCACTGAACTATATCCCCAGCCCTTTGATGATAATGAAGATGATGTCAGTGTCATCTTTTTGAGACAGGGTCTTTCTGTGCAGTTTGGGCTGGCCTTCAACTCACTTTGTAATGCAGGCTGGCCTCAAACTCACAGTGATCCTACTGCTGCTGCCTCCTCACTGGTGGTGTGCACCAGGTGTACACCACTGTGCCCAGCTCTCCAGCCATTTTAAATTTTATTTTGAGATAGGGTCTCCCTAAGTTATCCAGAATGGACTTAAATTTGTGATTTTCTTTTCTCCACCTGGCAGCTAGCTGGGATTACAGGCACAACACCATGTCCATTTATTTTTTTTTGTTAGTGTGGTAAATACTTAAACTTACTGAAGTATCACAACTTTATTACCAAAATGAAAAACATATTTGAGTCTATATGAAAAACCAATTAAATACTTTTTTTGGTTTTTGAGATATGGGAGGTTCCCCAGCCCTTTATCTCAACACAGGTCTCACTAAATTGCTAAATTGCCTGTGTTGGGTTCAAACTTGTGAACATCCTCCTGTCTCATCCTCCCAAATCTCTGTCTTGAGATTGGGAGAATAAATGTTGCAGCACAGTTAGTTGTGGGTCTTGTCTGACATTATGTTTCAAGTTTTTATACTTTCCAGGGTAGGTATTGTCCTTCATGACTTTAAATAGTTGTGTCTTTGGCTAGAGCCAGACAGAAAAGTACAGCTGGCATGAGTTGTAAATGGATGCTTGTAGGAATTCGAGCTGCTTTATAAAATCAATTTTTACTTGCAAAACTGTTCAATATGTTTAAAAATAAAACAAATCGGTTTTGTGGTTCCTCTCTTTGCTTTTACCTTCAATTAACTTCCCCATTTTGTGATTCTTTTGGTTTTGGTGGTTTACCACGCTCTAGTGCCACCAAGATGGATTTACAGAGGCAGGAATTTGGTTGACTCTGGAAAGTTTTTTGCACCTACAGGTTGTGGGAGACTGCTCCTGGGAGATGTGTGGAGAACAGCACTTTTAACAAAGTGATCCCTGAGGCTAAAGTATTACACAGCTTTTGGCTTTCTTGTAACTGTCCCAAAGCAGGTGCTTAAAGTGATTGTTTTGGTGACCTAGATGTGTGGAATTCATTCTCATGAGTTTTAGTTCTGCTTTTTGTTGAGATAATTAATGTTAATCGGAGGTGTGGGGAAAGGTGTATGTGTATTTGTCCTATTGAACACAAGGCCTTTGCACTATGCTGCCTCCACCCCTTCTCTTGCTCCCTTTTCGTCCTTTGTCCTGTTTTTCTTTGCTTACTTCTCCCTCTCTTCCTTTTACCGGGAATTGAAGCATCCAGGGCCTTTGCTGTATCCCTAACCCTGTCTTAAATTTTGAGACAGTCTTGCTGAGTTGTCCAGATTGGACTTCCAACCTGCAGAATTTGTACTAATCCTCTTGTCTCAGCCTCCTGAGTAGCTGGGATTACAGGCATGTTCCACATTGTCCTCCTGCCATCTTTTCTTTTTTTAAGGTCTTTTAGTACTCTTATTACATCTATTAAATTGATGCCGCTTTCAAATTAGTTTAGAGATGTTAAATTGAGTTTATCTTTATGGAATTGTGAATTTTTAAAAAAATAGAGGGATGCTGGGCATGGTAGCACACATCTGTAATCCCAGCGCTTGTGAAAATGAGGCAGAGGGATTAGTGCAGATTCAAGGCCAGCCTGGGTTACCCAGTGACTTTAAGGCTAGCTAGAATTATGTAGTAAGACCCTGTCTTTAAAAAAAAAAAAAAAAAAATCTTTTTGCTTTATCCTGAGCTGCATATCTGGAGTTCTGAAAATAGTAGGCCTGGCCCACTTATTTTTCTTTCCTTGGTTTTTTAGAGTGAAGACCTAGTCCAGAGAGGGAGGTGTAAAGCTCCAGGTATGGGCTCCCTGATGGATGGCTGTGCTCCATGGCCAGCTTTTAACCATGGCCAGCTTTTAACCTTCTTGCATGAGGCCTGCTGTGCAAATATGCAAAGTTGCTTTCAGAAAGGTGATGACTTCTTTACTACATTATGGGATATCATTTGCAAAATAAGTGTCCCTGGGAAGCTGGAAGTATTTTCCTGACTCTTCCTCCATAGCTGTCTCCCACGGCAGGCTTATCTCCACTAGAGGCTGGGTTCTTGGAGGTGGGGGTGGGTGAGGGCCAGGGCAGAGCTCTGTGCAGTAGTTCCTGAAGATCCTTCTCTGGCTTCCACTTCTAGATGGGAGACACCCATTGAACTAAAAAACAAACATGAGGATGGAATTTTGCGGATTTTACACAGAAAATGTAACCATCCTGGGAAGGAAAATTCATTCAACACTGATTTTAAGTTCACATTGGTATTTAAACAGTGTGTAAACTCAGAGCATCCTGCTGTCAAATTTGAATTACACCAGAGTTCGAAACTGATTTAGGATCTTGATTTGAAGGGTGGTCAAAATTTGACAGATGAATTTGTTAGGGCTGGCTTTGTCCAAGGGAGACTCTGGGTTTACACTTTTGCCAAAAAGACCAATCACAGCAGAGAATTTCCTGCTAATCCTTATCTTTGGCACTGATTGTGGGAGGAGATAAGAATGATTAAGGATGAGGAGAAGAAATGGAAAACTTCCATTTTCAAAATAGGTTCTAGAACCTGTAATCCCAGCACTCTGGAGGCAGGAGGATCACTGATTTCTAGACCAGCCCGAACTACATAATGAGACCCTGTCTCAAAAACCAAAACAAAACCTGTTTTTCCTTTTCTCAACTTTACCATAGTCTTCTCAGTGCCATGTTATAGCTTCACATGTGAAGCAACTTGTACATGAGTAAACCCACTGCTGTTTTTCTTGCAGTGTTTTTAAAATTTGAAATAGGATTTTACAGTATTTTAATTCATCTTTATTTTACTCTCTACCACATCCCAAAATTTCTACATTGTTTTAGACTTGCTTTTAAAATCCTAAGAGTTTATTTAACTTACTCTTTTTTTTTTTTTTTTGGTACTGGGGATTGAACTCATGACTGCGTGCACTTGCAAGGCAGGCACTTTTGCCACTGAGCCAAATCCCCAGCCCTAAATTATTCTTAACTGTCATATTTTTGTAACGACAGCAATCCAACAAAAGTCTCCACAAAGTAGAAAACTATAAAGGTAGTTCCCAGTTTGAGCCAGCATATAATTATCTTATTATTTATTCTGAGATGAGTTTTGCTATATTCCCCAGGCTGGCCTTGAACTTAAGCATCTCTCAATCAGTGTCCTAACTATTCTTGGACAGGTACTCAAATTTTAAAGTGAAATTCAAGTCCTTGAAGACTGTAAGCTAAAATTGTAGGTTCCTCTAGTTGGTTGATATTTATTTATTTGTACTGGGAATTGAACTCAGAACCTCATACTTGCAAGGCAGGTAGTGGGCCACTGAGCTGTATCCCGGGCCTGGTTGGTTAGTTTTAAAGAGGTATCAGTTGCTTTTTTTTTTCTGTATCCCTTACATTATTTCATTGATAGCAATTGAGTCTACTTAGTAAAGTTAGGATCATCCAAAGATTATATTCTAAGGCTATGACTGTGCTCTAGTTGTTTTAGTTTCCTTATATAAACTGAATGTGGTTTTCCATGATACATGCATGTGTTTTTATAATTTAGTGTTAGCTGCTAATCTCTTCCTGTGCTCTAGAAGCAGACTTCATGTTATTGCCCTTTCAGATACACTTAGCTTATAAGGTAGACAGGAAACATAGTTCATTGTTGTGCCAGTCAGAATAAAGGTTTACAGATGCCACACTCTGGTCTTTTGCTCAGCTGTGCTTCACCTAAGTCTGAAAGATTCTGTACATTCTTAGCACTTCTCCCTTCTAACCCATTTTTACATCATCTTAGGTTTTTCCATTCCTACATTAGCAAGGAACACTATTTACTTTTTAAAAAATTGTATATATCTGTTCTTTTTTATAAATAAATATTCTGTACAACATGGGTTTTATTTTGTTGTTCTGTGGTGCTGGGGATTGAACCCAGGGCCTTATATGTACAAGGCAAGAACCCTACCATCGAGCCACATTCTCAGCCTTGCACAATATCCTTGTGTGTTTTCCCCTTATCTGTGTTGAACAGTTTTTTAACTATTTCAGATTCTTTTTAGAACTGGAATTGGCACTGGGTTGTAACCCAGCCCCCCACTCCACTGTTTGTTGTTTTTGTTTTTTTTTTTTTGAGACAGAGACTTACTAAGTCCCAGGCTTGGGGTCATTTTTTTTTTTTTCCTTTTTCTTTTTGAGACAGGGTCTCTCTATGCAGTTCAGGCTGGCCTTGAGCTCACTTTGTAGCCCAGGTGGGTCTTGAATTTGCAAGGATCCTCCTGCCTCAGCCTCCTATGCTGAGATTACAGGCATGTACCACTGTACCCAGTATTGTTTGGGTTTGCTATCAAGCTGCTTACTCCTGCCCTCATAATTAGCCTTTCAATTATTGTCCTTAAAAAACAGCCAAACAGAACTGAGGCAGGCAACGAGCAAAAGTAAATCAAACCACAGAAGCAAATTCAGAGTGAAAGAACAGGAAGTAAAAAGACCAAAGAAAAATTAAGGCTTTCTTTTGCAGCAAATCATAACCACCCCTATCATCTCTTTCTATTTCTACTATGTCCTTTGTGGAAAAAGTCTGGAATGAGTGCCAAATTAACAAAATTTAAAAAAATAATGTGTAGCTTTCTGTGAATAACTGACTTTTAGTTCTACTTTTTAATTTCCCTTAATATCTTGTGTTTTTGTGTTCCCTTAATTCTTTTTTATTATCATTTAACTTTATAACCTTTTTCTAAAATCGAGTGACTCATGATTAATATCTGTGCTTTCTTTTCCCAGAAGCATGTTGAACTTAATTATACAGAGATTAACTGTTTCGTACTGCTAAAGAGATGCACTCTCCATCATGTCATAACATTTCCATCTTACAGGTTTTTAAAGCACTGTTGTTTTGTAAACAGCAAAATGGATTTTAGTAGCAGTGTGAACACAGAATTTGTATGACCTCGACTCTGCTTTCTTTTAAATAAAAGTTCTTTGACTGGGGAAAATGGTTTTAAAACTTAAAATCAGTATTTCTCAAGCTGCAGTATGGTGAGAAGTATAAGACACACACACCCTTCCATACTCTGGGTAGTGCCTTGTGACTCAGTCAGTTTCCCATGCTAAGTACTCCTTTTGTTTACAAATGTGATTCTAGTTCAAACAAAAACATAATTAGAGTTCATGTATAGTTAATAGAATTACTTGAGCTTTGATGATCCCTTGTGTGTGTGTGTGTGTGTGTGTGTTTCTTTCTTTTTCAGCAGGTTCTCTGATGCAGTTCAGACTGGCCTTGAGCTCACTTTGTAGTCTAGGCTGGTGGTAAACTGCCTCAGCCTCCCAAGTGCTGGGATTACAGGCAGGCGGCACCACGCCTGGCTGGCACTTTTAAAGGCATACTTGCACTTAACTTTTCAGTTAGGCAAACCTAATGGTAAAAATGGAAAGAAGGCCTGTGAAATTTGGGAACCTGCAGAGATGAAGTTTTAGAGTCACTGCCAAAATGTTGAAATGCCACCATTTGTTGTTTAGAGGGATGTGGGGCTAAATTGAGAATGGAAGCACACATCTGCCTTGACTGCTGAGTATAACCATCCCTACTTCTCATCCAGAATAGAATTTTTATTTATGCACTTGGTAGTCTTGGTTTTGGCAGTGTCTTCCTCGCTCCCCTTTCTGAGGGTCAGACCAGGACTTTCTCTAAGTTCCAGCCTAGGTCTTAGCATAGTATGTTTGTTTGTTTTTGGTACCAGGAATTGAACTCACGACCCTGAGCTTACCAGCCTGGCAATGTTCCACTGAGCTGTATGCCTGGCCTTAGCATAGTTTAGAGAAGGAGAAAGAAAATCAAGAGGCTTGGCCTGTGGCTGTCTCCCTTCTACATTTTCTAAAGTTGGTCCTTAATGGGCTTGCTTCATTATATTATCACTGTGCTGGCTTTTGACATTTGTTTCTTTTGAAAAGTTAGCAAAGGACTGAAAGAGATTATTTCCTAATATGCTATCAAGAAAGAGGCAGAATACCACTGTTCTCTTTTTGTTTTTTGGCAAGTTAGTATTTAGAGTTAATAAAGAAATTTTGTGTGTGCCACTTAATGAATGTTACTGAACCCAAAGACTTTTTCATACTGGAGATTGAAGCCAGCACATTATGTGTGTTCAACAAGTGATCTACCACTAAGCTTCATTTGTAGTTCTTTTTAAATTTTTACTTTGAGAGCCAGCTGTGCTTAGATACCCATGTTGGCTTTGAACTTTTGATGCTTCCACATCATATCTTAGTAGCTGGGATTACCAACATGTGCCATCGCCCCAGCTGAACAAAGGACTTGTAATATATGCCCAGTTAGCATACTCTACCCTCAGCACCTTTGGGAAGCAGGGTGTGTGTGAGCAGCAAGTTTCTCCTGACCATTTTTCAAGTAGTTTGCCTCTGGCCTGCTTTGATGTCCTTCCTTGTCCTGGTTATGTGATTGTTTTGAGCTTAGTTTTCACCCAAGTACTTTACTCATGGCTGCCTTTGGTGCTCAGAAACTAAGTTTAAAAATCATGGCCAGAAATCCAGGAGAAGATTAAAAACATTTTCAGACCACACAGTGACTTTCCGTCCGTCCCCCTCTTTTCAGGTAGCTGTAGGCTATGGGAAATTTAGAAAACTGATTTGCAGGGAAGAGTTTGGAAATGTGAAACAAGTTTATGTTTCTTCTGCTCTGTTGACCACTGCTATCTTCATGGATCTGACACTATTTATCTGACAGTGCACTTAGTACTGCTTCGCCAGGGAAAATTACACAAAACAAGCCTGGCGCATCAGCACTTTCATTGTGTGCTGGCTGAGCCTCCCTTCACATGGTCACAGCCCTGCTTTAATCAGTCCTCCCCTACTCTTCCCCTTCCCCAGACCTGCCTTTTTCTGCAGCGCTTACTGCTGGTTTCCCTGAGCTCCTGTTTCCACTTTGTGTTTTTTGTGGAGCCCAGGAAGCTAAAGCTGAGTGTATTTGTGGATGAGACAAGTGCAGCAAGTTAATGTCATTGGCTTCTGAAGGGGACAGTGAGGTGATGGCTGCGTTTAAGTTGGATTTCCTTCCAGAAATGATGGTGGAGCATTGCTCTTTGAATTCCAGTCCTGTGTAAGTATTTTTGTTGTCTTAATTTTTTTTTATCATAAGCAGAGGAACTAGACTTTTTTTGTTGCTGTTACTTGATGAAACTCATTCTTTCCCTTAAAAAAAGAAAGAAAAAAGGGGAAAAAATTACATGAGAAAGCCAATGTCTGATTTCTCTCATGCTTTTATTTTCTGTTTTAGTCTGATTCTGTCTTAACTGCTCATGTCCTCATGGCTCTCAGTAAGTTTCTGGACAAGGTCACACTTGATGTGTGACCAGCCACAGGAGCAGCTCAAACGATCTGTCTCAATCTGCAGTTTGTAGGAAGGAGAAACCCTGTTGACTTGTAACATTGTGCAAAACTATGTTATACACAGCTACATGCTAACCTGGGCCTGCGGTACAGCTAATGGAGCCTGGATTCTGGACTTGGTGGAGGACCCATTTCTAGCCCTTTATGTCAAAATCTGAATTTTCTCTTATTTCAGCTACTTTAACCAAACTTTGTTGATGCCACTCTTTTAACCTGGTTTCAGAAGACTCTGCTTCTCAAGCAGACAAACTTTAGGGTGTTAAAGCCATGGGACTAGGGATATAGCTCAGTGGCACAGTGTCTGCCTGGCAAGTGTGAGGTCCTGAGTTCAATTTCTGGTAACAAACCATGAATATTGTATTAAATGGTAGAGTATGGCCTGATTTACAGGTATTGCAGTACAAGTCTTTGAGGTTAGGCCTCCATGTGCAGTTCAGTCTGGCCTTTGATTAGGTGTAACAGGTTCAGGATGGTGGAGGCCTCAAGTCAGTCATCTTGTTCTTTCAGAATGGAGTCTGTGCTTTCTATGAAGCCTCTAAAACAAGAGTAATTTAAATAAGCCTTTGGGATAAATCTTTACTACTGCTAAATAAGTAACATTTAGTTTAGCAATAGTGAAGATAAGTAACATTTCAGTATAATAAATAACTTTAGTACAAGTAACTTTAAATAATTGTAGTATAATAAATAATATTTTAGTACTAAGTTACCAGGTGAAATTACAATAGGTATCATCATAAAGACTTAGTGCATAAACCAGGTGTAGGGTATGTACTTGTAATTTCAACACTTTGGGAGAGACTAAGGCAGGATGATTGTAAATTCAAGCCCAGCCTGGGCAATTTACAGACTTAATGAGATCCTATCTCCAAATAAAAAAGTTAAAAAGGGGCTGGGGATGTAGCTCTGTGAAAACTCAGTACTGCCAAAAAAATTACACAGTAATAAAGGATTAGAGCTTTGTGATGCAAATTAGTTTTATTTTATTGTTTTTGCAAATTAGTTTTACATTGTACCATTTTTCTTCTGTGCTTTGCCACTACTCATTGTTGAACCCCTTAGAAACAGTGCTTTTCTCAGCCTATTTTATCATCTTGGTTTTTTGGGACAAGGTCTCTGTGTAGACTAGGCTGGCTTTGAACTCTAGTCCTGCCTCGGCACCCCTCCCCCACAAGTAAAGGTTGTATGCTGCTACATCTGGCTGGCTTGTTTTATCTTTCTTCTTCTTTTTTTAAATTTTTTTAAACTCATGGCAGTCCTCCTGGTTCTGCCTCCCAAATACTGGAATTCTAAGTGTGTACCACCGCAACTGGCTGTTTTATCATTTTTAAGAGTTTGGACTGATCCACTGTTTCATGAAGTCTCAACCATAGCATCAACACCACCTGCTTAAAACCCAAGGAATTTACATGCTAGATTGTGAGGCTGTTTTCTTACACACTCAAGTTTTTTGTTTATTTTTAATGCAGGTATTCACAGTTAATCAGAGCATGGGGTGTTGTATAATTTTTGTTTTTCCCAAGTGTACTTGCATCTCTGGTTATCCATTTTCACCAAAACTTTGGCTATGGACTGTTTTCCCCATCGTTCCAGATAAGAAACCCAGTTGACAGAGGTCATAGGTTTCCCCAGTTAATGAGTCAGCCTTTGGCTTAGCATACAAGTTTAATGATACTTCCCTTTCATTTCTGAGTGAGTTGCAGTTACCTGTGTCACACAGGTCATTGGGCCTACCCCAAAGTGCACATCACCACAAAGACTGGAAGGCGGGAAAGTGGAAAGGTGGTGTGCATGTGGTGCTAGGATAGGTATTTGGCAAGTGCAATACCACAGTGCTGTGGCCCAGCCTCAGAAAGTTCTTGAGAATGGTGTGCGTTTGCCACCTCTTTCTTGAATTTTTAACACTATGTTAGTAAGAGGCCATATCAGTAAGTTTTCTCATTAAAGTGATTTGCCTGGGAATTGACCTAACAGTGCATGGTATTTCTAAATTTCTTTATATCAGAGAAGAAGTGGTGAAAAAGCTGTGAAATTCTGGGAGACATGGGCCCTGTTCTTACTTGGAATCATTGTCCTTGATTCTACTTTGGTTGTTTTTAAGCATGCACTGGTTTCCCTTACTTTGCTTGGACCCTAGCTGATGGGTGTTCTCTGAGGCTGTGTCTCAGGCCTTTTGCTTGAAGGGTGCTCATGTGCTTCTGCTCCTTGAGTCTCTGTATCTGTCTCCCAGTGTTGTTTGAACTCTGACTTTATTCATGTTCATCAGATATAACTGAATAGAGGCCTCCTCACAAATTTGTTTCCCAGATCATCGCACCAGACCCAAGAGTTCCAGTAACTTCTTTTTCCTTTCCTCCTTGGAGTTTAGCTGAACCCCTGAGACCTAATGGATCCTCATTGCAGATTCTCAGCCCTGGCTGAGCTAATTTTAGGAGCTAGTTTTTGGGAAAACATTGAGATTTTTCTGTTTTCCCACTTTATTTCATTAGATTATTGCCAAGTATCGTTTTGTTTTGTCTTGTCTTTTTGAGACAGGATCTCACTATGCCTTGGGCTCACTTTGTAGCCTAGGCTGGTGTCAAACTTAGAACCATCCTCCTGCCTCAGTTTCCTGAGTGCTGGGGTTACAGGAGTGCGCCACCACGCCTGGCGCCAAGAATCTTTTAAAAGGCAAATCTAATCAGTCTTTTATTTTCAGATTTTGGAATAAAGTTCAAGCCTGTCTGTGTCATATTGGGTTTTTCCAACTCTTTCAATCAAAATCTGTCTCGGTCTCTGTCTGTCTGTCTGTCTGTCTCTCTCTCCCCTCCATACTGGATTGATCTCCTCAGGACTTTATGCATGCTAGGAAAGCACTCTATAACTGAGCTATATCCCCAACCCCTTCCCCTTTTTATTCTTGTTAGTTTTGTAGGGTTGTGTTTGTTTGAGTTTCCTATGCAGTTCAGACTGGCTTTAAACTCACTTTGTAGCCCAGGCTGGCCTGAACTCACAGCAATCCTCCTTGCTCAATGTCTCAAGCGCTGGGATTATAGGTGAATGTCACCATGCCCAGCAGCTCTGTAGTATTTTCTCCCCTCCATTCCCCCCGATTTTCTGTTCTACTTTTCCAGGTCCACTTTCTGCCTTGCTAAGGTTATCTCCCCACCTTAACCATTTGTGATCCCTGGTATCCATGCCCCCGTGCCATGTGGTGCTTGTCCCAGCTGGCTGGTCCATTCAGCTTCAGTCCCAGCACACACCTCCCCTCCTCCAGATGAAGTAAAGCCATAGTAGTCATGGCTCCCACAGATTGTGGACACATCCATGTAGGATCTTCAGGGCATTGCAGTTGTGTTCCTCTGCTCGTACAGTGCTGTTTTTTCCAGATTAGGGATTGCTCAGTTATACAACTGTGGGACACATAGGGTCTGGCACTATAGCAAAAACTTGGGAGGTAGTTTTTTTCTTTTTCTTTCTTTATTTTGGTGATTAGAGATGATTGCAGATATGAGATCTCCAGATATTTCCTCCAAACCTGAGAAGGCTGGAAATATTCAAAAGTAGATTATTGGCTGGTAGCTTTAGAATCTAATATGACATCTCACATGACAGGAGGTTTGCCTTTACCCAGTGAAAGTTCTCACAGCATAGATTTACTGTCTTGTTCTCACAAGAGAACAACTTGGTAAGTAACTCAGGCCTGTGTTTCTGGCTCTTTTCATCCTCATACACTTTTGTTCCCATTTTCCTTGGCCCAGTATGTGAACTGGAGTTTGGTGAGTATAGGTGGTGGCTAAATTCAGAATGCAGCGTGTATTTACACCTGCCCGGGAAGTGGGTGTATTAAACATATTCTGTTTGTGTAATGGGGCTGACAGAAATCAACAGGTATGAGAAAGGAGAGAATAATAAAAGGGATCTCTTTTCCCTACTACCGAGAACTGAAGCCAGGCCCTTGACACTGAGCTACCATCTCAGACCCCGCCCCCTTTTATCTTTTTTGAAACAGGGTCTTGCTATGCAGTTCAGGCCAGCCTTGGGCTCACTTTGTAGCCCAGGCTGGTCTCGAACTTGCCACGATCCACCTGCCTCAGCCTCCCAAGTGCTGGGATTACAGGAGTGTGCCACTATGCCCAGATTGCCCTTTTTATTTTTATTTAGAGGTGAGGTCTCTCAGAGTTGCCCAGATACCCAAGACTGCTCAAACTTGCAGTCTTTGTACTTCAGCTTCCTAGAGTACTGAGATTACAAGCATGTGCTACCACAGGAAATGGTTATTAAACAGATGTGAAAGTCTTGTTTGGCAGTATGTTTGGCTGGAAGGAACAGATATCAGATACTCACTGAAGCTAGCATATACCCAGTTGTTCTGTAAGGGTACCTGTGAACTAGACTGTGATGTTCATTAGAATTCCACAGCTGGAAGACCTTGAGGCTGTCATCCCAGGACCCCCCGTGGTGCTTGTTTCTGTATTCTTTCCCTGCTTGTCATATTGGATACAGTGTGGCTTAGCTTTGCTGCCATCCCTTTCATCGTATCTGATGATATACACAGTTCACATATTGTGAACGATAGCACTTTTAAGTGCACAATTCAGTGGTTTTCAGGTAGATTCACATAGTTCTGTAATCATTAGCGCTAATTCTTGGACATTTCCATCACCCCAAAAATAAACATTGTGCCCTTTGGCAACTAGTCACCCCTTCTGCGCCCCATTCTTGGACAGTTGCTAATGTTCTTGGTATACATTTGCCTATTTCTGACACTACATATAAATGAAGTCATATAATATGTTCTAGTTGCTCTATAATTGCTTCTGCTATTGGAAGCATAAACATAAAGAGGTGGGTGCATGCCATATCTTTCCCCTAACATTTTTGCTACCATTTCTTCCCTTCCCTTTACTGTTACAGTGCCAGATGTTCCTCTCTTCCATCCCACTCCCAAGTAGGCTGGCAGAATTGCTACAGAAGATGAGTATTTCCTTAGTCTTTCAGGAAGACAGGGATGCTATGGTTATATCTCCAGGGAACCGCTGAGTTCACTGCTTCTTGCATGACATAATGAATGTTCATAGCTGGCTGCAGTGGTACATGCTTGTAATCCTAATTTTGTAGGAAGCTGAGGCAGGAGGATCACAGGTTCAGGCTAAGTTGGAGCTTGGTGGTACAGTCTGTGATCCTAGTACAGGAGGCTGAGACAGGAGGATTGCCATGAGTTCAAGGCCAGCTTGAGGTATATAGTGAGTGTAAGGTCAGTCTATGCTGCAAAGCAAGGCGCTGTCTCAAAGTAGTAAAAGAGCTGGGGGTATGGGTCAGTACAAAGGCCTTGAGTTCAGTCTCAGTATTAGAAAAACAAATCACTTACTGCCTAGTGTTCTTTCAGGTGAGGGGTAGGCACAAATTTGAGAATGTATCTAATGATGAGTAGAATGAATCAGTGATTGAGACCTATGGCATATTACACCAGGTGTTGTCTCCAGGGGCTTTTTAGGCAGTGGTCACTTGGATCCCTAAGGGCAACATGCACACCAAAGCCATGTGTGGGAGAAAAGAACAGTGTTGCTCATTTCTGCACACAACAGCAGTTGAGGAAGTGGGTGACTGCTTGATGTGTATACAATGAGTGGCTGTTTCTCCCTTTCCTGTCTCTCAACTGACATTCCCCCTTCATTTTGAACTGCTTTGGGCTGGTGGGGTGAGATGAGGTCTCTCTATGTAGTTCAGGCTGACCTTGAACTTCCTTATGTAGCCCAGGCTGGCCTCAAACTGATCCTCCTAACTCAGCCCTCCTGAGTGCTGGGATTACAGACATGTGCCCAGCTGAACTCCTGTTTTCATGAGCTCCAAGGAAAGCCCCATGTCTTACCCCAGCATATAGCATATGTGCCAGTGCTGACCTAATAAGTGCATGCCTGTGTTTACTGGAAGAAGCAAGAAGTCAGTGAGCTCCAGCCGTAAGATTTCTCTATGGAATTCGACCATGATGAGCAATTTACTGCATTTGACAGTGAGCTTGGATTTCATGCTTATGATTAGATTTATCATGGCTAACATTTTTCCGTAAACATTTCTGTGTTAGGTTTGAAGACTGCTTTGCTCGTTGAACACCATTCTAGGGGATTCTGCTGGCTACTGAATTGGCAGGCGAGGGAAAGGGGCCATAGGCCAAGTAAACTTAAGAAATAGGGAAGGACTTGGAAATAGAAGAGGAAGCAAGATCTGTTGTCTTTTTCTAGGTGTCCACTGGCTTGGCCTGTGCCGGAGACCACATGTATCGACTGTGCTTTTGCTTTTGCTTTTTCACTAAATGACAACACAGAAAGGTTAGAAATGGCATACAGACCTAGAGGGAGAGGGCAAACCAGGAGTAGTGGTGTAGTAGTACAAATCAATAAGCCCTGCTTCATTGCAGAAAGAACTCTTTACTTCCTTGTCATTGAAACATATCTGAGCACCATTGGGGTTCTGTATTCTGTCTTTCCTAAGAATAAAAATAGGATGAAAAGTTAGCACCATTTTAATAAAATGCCTCCAAAATTGGTAATTAAATTTGCTGGAGCAGGTTATAGGGAGTGACATCCGTTGTTTCACTAGTTGAATGGCTTTGGTCATTGCCAGTGCAGTAGCCTTGCTTCTCTTGGGACATCAGGTTTTATAATCTGATGTGGTGGTGTTCATCTGGAATCCCAGCACTCGGAGGATCCCAAATTCAAGCTCAGCCTGGGTAATTTGGTGAGACTCTATCTCAAAAAAGTGAAGACAAGACTAAGTTTCTAATGCTGTGACATATTTTTGCAGTGCCTCCCAGACATGATTAATAATACTACATTCTATAATACTTTCTAAAAAAGAGTAGCTTGATCCTGTGATGATCAAATAATCATAAAAAATAGTACCTGCTCTTCAATTTGAGAATACTCTCCACGTACAACACTCATTCAGATAGAATTAATTTAAGGGGAATTGTTGTGACCATTAAGAAGAAATTTCTCCCACAACTGACTACTAACTTTGAACCAGCCACTATACCTGGTTTAGCTACCTACGCAAATAAACAGGAAAAGGGATACAGCTAGAAGATGCTAAAAGGTATTGAGAAAGAGAAGTTTAGTACTATTTGAATCCTGAGCAAAATATGGATATAAAAACAAGATTTGGTCTATAATCATTTATCTTCCAGCTTCCAGTATTTAGTTTGTGTGCCAGGTGTGGTGGTGCACCCTGGTAATCCCAACACTGGGGAGGCCAAAACAGAAGGAACACTGAATTCGATGCTGGCCAAGGGTACATAATGAGTTCAAGGCCAACTAGTACTACAGAGTAAAAGCATGTCTCAAAAACAAAACAAATTTAGTTTGTGTTAGGTTCTGCACAAGTCTTATGAAAGTATCCTTTACGAAAGTTCAGTTATGGGAGATTTAGAAATGTATTTTATTTTTTTGAGATAGGGGAATTTTAAAAATAGAAGTTAAACTGGTTTTGTAAATTCAACAAGGTTTTGATGGGTTTTTTTTGTTTGTTTGTTTGTTTGTTTGTTTTAAGACAAGGTCTCACTTGTAGTTCAAGCTATCCTTGAAATCACTACGTACCCCAGGCTGACCTCAACCTCTTGACAGTCCTCCTGCCTCAGCCTCTCAAATGCTGGGATTACAGGCGTGCATGCCTTATCTAGTATTCTTTTCTTTTTTTTTTTGACCAGGGATTGAACTCACAACTTTGTGCTTGACAGGCAGTTGCTGGGCCACTGAGCTATATATCCCTGGGTAGCCCAGTATTCTTAAGAATCTTCAAAAATTATTCAGAAGATAGTGAGAAAATTAATATTTTTATGATTAACCATTAGAACCTGGAAGATTTAGCTGGGCATGGTGCCATATACCTGTATTACCAGCACTTGGGAGGCTGAGGCAGGAGGATTGCTATGAGTGAGAGCTGTCTTAAAACCCTGGAAGATTTGAGTATAATAATACAGTTTCTGTTTTAAGCAGCAGATAATAAAAGGTGAACTAACCCTAGTAGTTCTTTTTGGAATTTAAATTATTAATGGTTTAGGTAAATATTAAGAATAAGATCTCTAAACAGCAGTAGAAAGATTGAAATTAATGATATCTTCTGGCTGTGGGCATTAGTAGGGCAGATTCCCTCCTAGTTTTCTGGCAGTAGCAGAGATAAGAGTGAGGATAGTAAAATAGCATTACAGTTTGATGTAATATGACTGAGGGAATTTGCTGGCTTCACAGTAGTTGCAGTTGGTGAGAGAATCCAACTAGTAGGCTTGAAACAATATCAGTACATTAGATAATTTAGAAAAAACCGTAGGGTGATGATAACATGACTTAAATCACAGTCATGCTTAGATGTTTAAGGGGCAGAGCATTGTTTCGTGTGTAACTCCAAAGGCGCTCGGGTTGTTGGAATAGCCACATCAGCAGCCAGTATTTTAGCCTGTTCCTAGTGCAGGCTTGGTAATCCAGTGGTTCTGGGTAGCAGCTGCTGAAAGAAAATTTACCTGTCTTTGGCCACTCTGAACAGTCCTGAACGCTGTCTTTAGTCAGTTTTATAGTCATTTTATAAGTTTTGTTAACTGTGCCTAAATATTATTAAAACTTGATTTTGCTTTAGGGACAAAATCCTGTAAGTTCTTCTACTAAACAAGGAATAAGTGACATTGTCAGTTTCTTAGTTTTGGGTACCCTAATCTAGATGATGACTTGACTTTGGTATCTAATGGAGAGATTAGTCATGTTGGAGAAACTATGGTCAACTGAGTAGCAATACTGAATAAAGTAAAAGAAAAAAATTTTTTTTCCTCCTTCAGAAAGTAGTTGAGATCTATATAGAAAAGAAAACTCCTTCTGGAGTGCAATAAGAATATATAGTGGAGGTGTCACTTTATCTCATACAGCTCAAAGAAGATGAACGGCACCCTGGACCACCCAGACCAGCCGGATCTTGATGCTATCAAGATGTTTGTGGGCCAGGTTCCTAGGACCTGGTCTGAGAAGGACTTGAGGGAACTCTTCGAACAGTATGGTGCTGTCTATGAAATCAACGTCTTAAGGGATAGGAGCCAAAACCCTCCTCAGAGCAAAGGTGAGGCCTTTGGGTTTATGACAGGGATTAGGTTTTCTATGTCATTCCTACCATCTGCATTCTGTCCCTTGTTGCCAGGGTGCTCCTATGGTCATGTAGGGGGAAAAAAAAAAATCTGTCCTTTTATAGGAGCTATATTTTCCAAACCAACCACAGTGTATTAGAAATTAAAAATTAAAGTGAAGCCAGATGTGGTGATGCATGCCTGTAATCCCAGTGCTTGGGAGGCTGAGGCAGGACGATCATTGCAAGCTTGAGACCAGCCTGGGCTACAAAAATGAGCTCAAGGCCAGCCTGAACTGCATAGTGAGCCTTTTCTCAGACCAAAAACAAAAACAAAATGTGTGTGTGTGTGTGTGTGTGTGTGTGTGTGTGTGTGTGTGTGTGTGTGTGTGGGGGGGGGGGGGGGGGGGGGGGGGGGGGGGGGGGAGGGAGATCATGCAGATAACTTGGGTCTGGGCAGTCTTTTGTGAGGGCTCCAAGTTCCAAAGACAGTCAGTCCCTGGGAGCATTTTCATTGGTCTTCAAATGGAGCAATAAAACTAAGATTTAACCAACCTCCAGCAGCCAAGTTTTGACTAGAGGAAAGGGGAAATAGGCTGTGGGCTGAGTTACAGAGCCCTTATAGGATGCAGTATCTACTAGGAGGGATTTATTTAGGCAGCTGGTTTGCCATTGCCTGCACAATGAACGGGAAAGGGATAGCTAGGCTACTTCCAAAAAGAGCAATAGGGTGGACATTCTATAGCACTGATAGAGATCTGCAAGTACTCTCAGACATGCTCTCATTTTCGAGTGACTGATTTTAGAGAAACTTTCTGTGAAAGCCGTCCTGTGATGCAAATGTGAGCAAGCATGATTGTTATATTTGAAACCAGTGTTGAATGTACAAGTGAGGGAATTATTTTTTCTTTCTGGTAGGATTAACCAAAAATATAAAATTATTGTTTTCAAAGTACTGGCTTGATTTCATGTAATCTGGTTTATTTTAGGGTGCTGTTTTGTTACATTTTACACTCGTAAAGCTGCATTAGAAGCACAGAATGCTCTTCACAACATGAAAGTCCTTCCCGGGGTAAGAAGGCTCTGAGCAAACAGAATGGTGGTGCATGGACTATGCTTGCACGTATCAGGCACAATCTGGAAACCTAGGGGAGAGGGAGCCACTACAAGGGTTGATAGAAAGGACGTAAGAATAAGGGTTGGAAGCAGTTCTCATTCTGCCAAGAGTCTTGGCTTCTTGACTCACATTCTAGCTATTATGTTTTGTGGAGAAAGTTCATGAGGCAGAAGTGAGTTTAGAGGGGTCTCCTAGGACTTCAGTTAGGTATCTCTTTGATAGTCTTTATTTCTGGTTTGAATGCTAACCCTATACATGAAGTAATGTTCATGGTTTTTCCTTTTCAGATGCATCATCCTATACAAATGAAACCTGCTGACAGCGAGAAGAACAATGGTAAGCAGACATCATGTCTTCCCCTTAGATTTCTTCTTAATGTGTTTTTTATGTCCTTTATGCTACCTGGATTCAACTGTTCTTTAAGAAATCTGTCGCACAATTTGTTTTGAATAAGTACAGTGCATAAGTGAGAAAACAGTTGACAGGGAAGTGTTACAAAAACATACTAGAATGAACTGGAATGTCCTTGGTAAGTGTAATTTCTTATGGGGAGAAATAAAGGGGAGATGAACAAATCAGAAAGAGAGCTTAGCCTCCAGAAAATCATTTCCTGAGCTCATACTTACAAGGACAGGGCCATGTTCAGCTCAAGTACTGCAGTCATGAAGCCCAACAGTGCAAAATGGGATGAGTTCCCGTCCTAGTATCTCCCAGGTGGGTCTGGAGGCAAAGGTGAATTTAGACTTCAGGGCTTAATGACAGGAGCTGAGTAACATGGCTGCAAGGACATTGATACTTGTGGTGGGTGGAGACCTGGGATCATCTTTGTTCCAGTTGCTCAACTGAAATCTTCCCTGAACCCAATTTGGCTCGTGCTGTCTTGTTAAGAGGAGAATTTGCTGTAAGCCAGCCTGAAAAACTGTATGAAGAGAAGCAGAAGTCTTCTAGCACTGTGTGCTCTTGAAGACATGTGTGGTCTCCCAAGTGAAAGTGTGGGCAAGAGAATCTATGTGAAACAATGCTGCAGGTGCTTCAAGACATTTGGACAAAGCACAGCAGAACAGCATGGAACAGGAGCCAGGAGTTCTTAACTCTGTCTGTAGGAAGCTCATAGAAGCAAGAATGTTAATTTTGAATTCCTAATTTCAGTTGGAAACAAAAACAGCTAAAGTATTTAGGGTAGAATGAAAGAAAAGAAAGTAGATGTTCTACTCACTGAAAAATATCTTCAGTATTTTTGGTTATAACACGTTTGAAAGCCTCTTCCTCCTTTCATAGTACTGCTAGAATATACTAAACAAAGGCATTAAATGTTAGCAAGGTGAAAAGTATTTTGTGCTTAATACCTACAGTTGCCCTTAAAAGGCAAACCTGGTTACTTCTATTAATCACTGAAGAAAGCCACCACAAACTAACTCAGCAACTTATAACAGGAGCCCAAAGCTATCATGTTTCATCTACATACTTCCAATTACATTTAATTTAAGATTGCACATGTCGCAAGAGGAGATGTGAAGTTACACAGAAAGAGATGTCTTGGAATCTGAAATTAGGGTATGAGGCAAGAGACAGGGTCTCCATGCCAGGTTGCCTGGTACCTGCATCTACGCTGCACTGCCCTTTAGTAGCAGTGTTTAAGCATTTTATGTTTTACTCTCTTAGCAGTGGAAGACAGAAAGCTGTTTATTGGTATGATTTCCAAGAAGTGCACTGCCCTTTAGTAGCAGTGTTTAAGCATTTTATGTTTTACTCTCTTAGCAGTGGAAGACAGAAAGCTGTTTATTGGTATGATTTCCAAGAAGTGCACTGAAAATGACATCCGAGTCATGTTCTCTTCATTTGGACAGATTGAAGAGTGCCGGATATTGCGGGGACCTGATGGCCTGAGCCGAGGTGGTATACATCTAGCTTTTAAAGATACTTGTGTTAAATTTAGACTTCATGATTAGACCACTGGAAATCAGATCTCTGCCTTGCCTGTATGCCCTGTGCTCCCGGGCCCTTCAGTTACCCCTGGCGTGGTGAGGAGGTTGGGCCTCTTGCTTCCTGTTGAACCATTGATGTTCTGGGAGTCTGCCCCCACCCTGAAGGAGTCACACTCTGTACTTCAGTGTCATGTACTAAAATTTCTCTGTATGCTTAGGATCACAATGCCAGATGGGAGCATTTCTTCTTCCATTTTCTTTTCTAGAGGAATGTGGGGATAGGATTTCTTCTTCCTCAAGCACTTTGTGTCCTGTGTGCAGTTCCCTGATTTTTCATTCTAGTATTTAATAACCCATTATGACATACCTAGCTCTTCTACCAGGTACCACATTGATAGTGACATGAAAAAGGTGCTCAAATCAGTGTCTGTCAGATAAATCGCATTCCCCCTAAAATAAGACTGCATTTATCTTATCTTTTGCTCTAAAAGATACAATAGGGCTTATTTTCGTGGGACATCTTTTATTTATCTTTTTATGTACAGCCATTATATTTATGCACGTATAGAAATCTAAATTTACTTAAATACAGTCATATTTTCTAGAACATCATCATAACTCTCCAAACCTTGAATTCTTTCCTGAAGTTGATGCAGCTCTATTTCTTATTGGGCTATTGGCCCCCGTCTCTCATGTGCCACAGTAGAGCTCTCCTTAAATGATTTCTTGTCATGTAGCCTACCCATGGGGTTCTGGCAGCACAGCTCATTGGTATTTTATCCATGAATTCTTCACTCAAGTCATGACCTCTTGCAGACTGGGCTTCACCAAGTTTCCATTAAATCACGTATTAATTGAAGACAGGAGTGACAACAAAAATGATGACAGTTAAGAAGGATGGGCCAGTCAGGCATGGTGGTACACACCTGCAATCCCAGCACTCAGGAAACTGAGGCAGGAGGATCATTGCAAGTTCAAAACCAGTCTGGGCTACATAGTGAGTTCAAGACCAGCCTGGGCTACATAGTGAGCCCAAGGCCAGCCTGAACTGCATAGTGAGTCTCAGACCCAAAAAAAATATGGGCCACACAAAAGTGACAAAAAATTGCAGGTGCCAAAATTTATAAAACATTTATTTCACATGAATGCATGAAATACATCTGTTACATCATATGTGATACTGAATTATGAAGATTCGTTTTTTTTTTTTTTTTTAAGACATGAAGCTTTCGTATCAGTTTTTATGCATGATCAACTTGACATGAATCTGTAGGGAACTATTTTCTGTCTGATACATTTAAACCTTTGTTAAAAAAAAATCAGCTCAGCATTTTTGATAGGATCTATTTCTGGTTTCTCCCCCTTTTTTTGCCTCAGGGCAACAATGGTATATACATTGTACATTATTATCCCCAAATCATATACCCAGAGGACAAGACATCTGCCTTCAGTTGTCTGAACAGTGCCAGCATACATCTTTCTCTTCAGTGAACTCAGTATTGTAACTCTTTTTTGTATATATATACATACACATAAATGCATGTTTCTTTCATCTCACACTGAGACAACATGTTTACCCATGTGTGTCTTATTTATTTCACTGATGAGTATGGTCTCAAGTTACATCTGTTTACCTATAAAAGCCTCCAGTTTAACATTTTTTTGTGGCTGAGTAGTATTCCATTGTATAACAACACCGTGTCTTTTTTTATCTAGTCCACAGTTGATGGATATTTAGGTTGTTTCCAAGATCTAACTATTACAAATAGTGCTGCTATAAACATGGGTGCACATATATCACTGTGGTATGATATTTTTAATTCTTTTGGGAAGAAAGCCAAAAGGGGAATAGGTGGGTTGAATGCGATCTCTGGTGTCTCTCCCTCTCTTGTCTCACTCCTTCCCCCTTCCCTCTCATACCAAGGATCAAACTCACAACCTCGTGCTTGCCAGGTGCTTATGCCAATGAGCTAAATCCCCGGCACTAGTCCTACTTTTTTGAGGAATCTCCACACTGATTTCCACACTGATGCACCAGTCTGCATTCCCACCAGCAGTGGAGAATGGTTTCTTTTTTTCCCACAGCCCCTCCAGCATTTGTTATTGCTTGATTTTTTATATACTAGCCATTCTTTCTAGGATGAGTTAGAATCTCAGTGTTGTTATTTGTATCTCTCAAATGACCAGTGATGTTGAACGTTTTTTTCATGTATTTCTTTGCCATTCGTATTTTATCTGAGAAGTGTGTATTCATCTTAGATGCCCATTTTTGGATTGGATCTTTAAATCTGGGACGACTGTTTTTTGAGTTCTTTATATGTTCTTGATACTATGAAGATTCATGTTAGATAAAATGATGCCTATTCATTATCAAGTGCACATACTGTTTGTATACTATGTCTGTATCATGGTCATTTGGCAGTAAGTCTCAACTTCATTTGTTTACATAGGCCTTTGCCTCTTGTCCAAAGGCACATGCTTGAGTATTTACAAATACTTAAAATATCAGCACCTGCCTGGTAAAGTGCAAGGTTGTGAGTTCAATTCCCAGTACCCAAAAGCCAACAAAACCCCCCCAAAACTTACAGTATCATTTAGTTTGTGTTAATGTCAAAAATATTATGTATTTCAATTTTATATTAATATTTTATAATTCAGTATATCTGTTATGTATTACAGTGGGACATACCAAATGCATTTGTCTGGCTAATGATCTTAACCAGGGCTTATTTTGGGTAGGGCTTATGTTACAAACATTCCAAAAAATCATGCTAGGGCTTATTTTGCTTGGTCTTATTTTGGGGAAAATACGGTTTAAGCAAGTGAATGGATGAGTTACTGACTTCTCTTACCAGGTTGTGCGTTTGTGACTTTTACAACAAGAGCCATGGCCCAGACCGCTATCAAGGCAATGCACCAAGCACAGACCATGGAGGTAGGGAGCATATAGGTAAAAGGGGAAATCACTTAGCTTGAGGGTGCAAACAGCTGGCCCTCAAGAGTTTTGCAGCTCACATAGTATTGAATTGCTTTAAACCTTAGCCAGTCTGTCTTAAGGGTAAAAGTCAATGCTTTCTTTAAAATTAACATACTGCACCTAAGTACAGAAGTATGCACCTGTAGTCTTAGCTCTTGAGGCATGAATCACTTGTCTTCAATCCTAGGAGTTTGAGGCCACCCTGGTAACACAGAAAAATCCTGCCTCTAAAAAAATAAATCTATACATAGATAAAAGTAGTATACTAGAAAGAATTTCCCTTTAAATTGTCTTTTATGACATATTTATCAGGAAGGAAGGAAGGACCTTTGGCAACAAGTGAAATAAAAATATGGCCTGCATGTTACCTAAAAAATTTTTTTCTTCCCTCGGAAAGATTTGACTGCCTTAGTTTTGATTGCTCCTAGGGCTGCTCGTCCCCTATGGTGGTGAAGTTTGCTGATACACAGAAGGACAAAGAGCAAAAGAGAATGGCCCAGCAGCTCCAGCAGCAGATGCAGCAGATCAGCGCAGCGTCTGTGTGGGGAAACCTTGCTGGGCTGAACACTCTTGGACCCCAGTACTTAGCAGTGAGTCTGTGGTGTGCTTTCTACAGGCTGCGCAAGCTCCAGCTATTTCCTCTATTGTCCCTCGTTAACAAACACAATGGCACTTACAACTTCTGGCACACAGATTCTGTGCAAAAATTCAGACACTGTGATGCCCTTTAAGTCATGTTTGTCTGTGTTTCTGTCTCTCTGTCTTCAGCTATATCGTCAGGGTTTTGCTATAGTTTTAAAGTGAAATTCTGATTATCTCATTTAAAGATTGAGAAATGTCTTATATTTCCCTAACTCCAAGAGAAAAATCTCTGAGGGAATCTTAACTACTAAGAATCATTCTCCATATCTCTTTCACCACAGGCAAAAGGGCATCATCAAAATCCTTGTTGAGTTTCCTTTAAAAAGCATGATAAATGGACTGAAAGGTCAAGAGATTTACATGAGTATTATTAAATGAGAATTACAAGCATGTATCTGAGTTCACCAGATTGTAAATAGACTTTAACTTGATCTCTCTGTTGAATTTGAATCACATAGTTTAAAAGAAATTTGAACTCCAATTTGTTACTTAGGTTGACTGAGTTTTCAACATATGATACAGATTATATTGCTTTAACCCTTCAAAGAATCATAGCCAACACAAGACACTTAAAACCATCTAGTTTTGTTCTGTTTGCTTTTTGAGACAGGGTCTTGCTGTGTATTTCAGGCTGACCTTGTATTCACTATGTAGCCCAAGCTGGCCTTGAACCTGAGATAATCCTCCTGCCTCAGCCTCCCATGTGCTGTATTACAGGCATGGGCCACCATGCCTGGCCACCTGGCACTTTCTTATCTATGAGTCAGAAAAACCACTCATCCCTGAAGCTGTAACTGGTGAAACCACCAAATTCATATTGGGTAGTCTATAAATATCCACATAGGAATAACTAGTACCATCATTCATTCATTCTTTCAAATAATGTTTTCCATGGAAACAGAAAAGGCAGTGTTTCTCATAGTACTAAGTTTTATTGAATTTGATACCCTCTGGTTTCCATATTTCTTCAATCTTAAGAGAAATCCCAGTTTATCTTACCTTTTATTTCTCTGAATCAGAAAATTCAAAAAGGTTTTGAATCTCTTTTTTTAGGGACTTCTTTGTTACTATCCTACTCAGCAAGCACATGGTGATATGTATTGAGACTGTGGTCTCTTTTAGTTAGACATGATCCTGCCCTAAAAGCTGTTCTTTTGTTTTGTTTGTTTTTTGAGACGGAGTCTCACTATGCAGTTCAGGCTGGCATGGAACTCCCTGTGTAGCCCAGGCTGCCCTCAAACTTATGGGGATCCTCCTGCCTTAGCTTCCCAGTGCTGGGATTACAGGCATGCACCACTGCACCAGGCAAAGCAGTTCTCATTTAGGGAGAAAATGGAGGTGCCACGTCCAGTGTGCACAGGCTGCATGGGACTGAACACTTTGCCCAGGATATTTAAGACAAAAGTGGGTGCTGTTGGACTGTGCGTGATGGTACATTATCATTCATCATGAGCCCATTAAGACATGTGAACCACCTGGGGGCAGTGGCTCTTTGTAGGATTGTGGACCCCTTTTAGAAGTGAGGAAGAGTGTGACATGGTGGCACGTCTGTAACCCAGTTACTTGGAAGGCTTAGGCAGGAAGATTGTGAGTTTGAAGTCAGCCTGGTAGTGAGACCCTCTGAAAAACAAGAAGAAAAGATAGGAATGGTAACAATTATTTGCATTATTTTCATTCATTGTCCTTCTGAAGGTTAATGTGAAACCTGTCCATAAACTTTGCATAGAGGTCATGTCTATAGCAATGGGAAACAGGTTGAATAAAGATGTGGTACAAGAAAACGGGTTTTCCATAAGCAACAGCAATTAGATGTGAATGGAGCAAAGGTTCTCATTAAGTTAATTGAATGTAGGCTGTGGCTTGCCAAGTAACACAGTAAACAGAGTAAGGTCAGAGTTCTAAGCTCATGGACAGACCCACTGATTTTGCTCATGACAGAGACAGTCACTGAAAGAGATCATAGACCAGACCTAGTGTAGACTGACCTGTCCATCATTTAGTCATCTGCAGCAGTGAAGACCAGGACAGAGGAGAAGGGATAGACAGCTGGATTGATAGGGTGCTTGTGAGCAGCTGATCAGTCATGGGCATATTGTGATTGGTCAAAGATAACACCAAAAAGTACTGTGAAATAGTCAGGTGTGATATTTAAAACAGTTGTATGGAGTAGAAATTGAGTATGGGCACAGTTTTCAGAATAAGATGTGTTGGCCTAACTAAGGAGAATTTGGGGGAGAAACTAGAAATGTAGGTGTCAGTACACAGAGACTAATGGCAGTCAGTTGTGCCACTGCGTGACTTTTATCTCGTGTCCCTGTGCTGCTTTTATCCTGTGCTGTGTTCTGCGTGGGGACTGGCGCGTGGCTCGGTGTCCATTGAATGTGTTCTCTAGCAGCCTAGTGCTTTGCTGTGTTCTGTTCTACGCTGTCACAAGGCTTGTGTTTCTGTCATGTCAGCTTGGGGTCTTGTCTTGGACATTGCTCTCTGGGGCCTCTGCACTCTCGCTTTGCTGTGCTGTAGAGTTATCCCAGATGCAGAACCAGCCCTCACTCTCACTCTTATTCTGTTTTTTGGTGTAATGTCTAGCTTTATTTGCAGCTCCTTCAGCAGACTGCCTCCTCTGGGAACCTCAACACCCTGAGCAGCCTTCACCCGATGGGAGGTAAGTGTCTACCACCTCAGAGGAGCAGCAGCACCCAGGCCAGCAGACCCAGCTGCAAGCAGGCTGAGAGTCTTGCAGTGTTTGTGCAAAAACAGAATAAATGAACAAAATAAAAACACTCAGATGACCATCCCAGGACTCAGTTGTCTTGTCACTGTACAGTGGCTCTGTTGCTAGTTGATATTACATTGCTCTGAAGGGTGCTGCTACCCACTACCTCCAGGTCACTGTCGAGGAAAATGAAAAAGATCTTCTTCACCCAGGGGTGAGCTGAGGCCATTCTGATGAGTAGGAAGTGCAGGAGGTCTTCAGCTGCTGATGACCTCTATGTAGATGGCTTCTTTTGAAGCCATTAGGACCCAGGCAGTGAGTGCACCATGTGTCTCACATGTGCTGTTTCACAGGACCCACTTTTGCATTTATAGTAACCTGGGCCCACAGACAGCTGAGCCAGGGGCCTTCAGGTCAGTGGAAGTGGAGAGCAGGCAGCTTGAGAACTGCCTGTGCCTGCTACCACTGGAAAAGCAAGGCACTGCCTCTGAGAAAAGGGGAGTTTTCAGCGAATTGTGTTTTGCAGTGTGAGCATTTTGAGTAGTGGTTCACTTTGTCCTAGGGAGTTTAGTTGGCTGTGGTTTGGGAAAGTTGCTAGATTGTAATGGATACTGTGTTTTTATTCTCACTTAGCCTATCCCTGCCCACAGCCTGCCTCTCCATTGCAGTAAATGGCTTACAGCATCCATGGCACAATTCAGATTTCTTCCTCTCCTTGGAGCTGTTACCTTGGTTCTGTTTGCAAGTCTTTGCCTAAGTGTCCTCTCTTCCTCTGATATGCTATTCAAGAGCTAGTGTTTTCTTTATTCTTTGTGGTATTGTTGTTCTCATCTTCACTCTTTCTCGTCATTCCTGTTGGGTCTTTGGGATTGCTTTTGCCTTTTCTGCTTCTTCCCCTTTAGTGCACAGAAATCCCTGAAGTTTCAGTGAAGCCTTGGAAGCAGTCCCGTTCTGCACCTTTGCATCAGGCATTGTTCCCTGGGGTTTCTGGACTGCATTGGGGCACAGACCTGCTCCTCCTGTGATTTCATGACCCTGATATACTTCAGTGCTCACCTGAGATGTGATGCAGTTGTCAGCTGACTCTTCTGAGAAGCAATTTCAGATTTTTTTTCATTGATTGTTGGTACTGGGAATTGAAGCCAAGACCTTGACACTGAGCTTCATGCCCAGCCCTTACTTTGTTTTTTGAGACAGGGTTCCACTAAGTTGCTCAGGCTGGGCTCTACTTGAAATCTTCCTGCTTCAGCCTTCTAGAGTGCTGGGATTACAGGCACATACCACCACCTCTGGCCATGTCTGCATCATTTTTGAAGCCCTGTGATACTACTCATAAGGCTTATGTAGAACAGTTCTGTTGCTGCCATCACTGGAGTGATATCAGCTAATCTTACCTGCTGGCTGACTCTTGGCTTTTGTCGTTGTAGGCCTCAATGCGATGCAGTTACAGAATTTGGCTGCACTGGCTGCTGCAGCTAGCGCAGCTCAGAATACACCCAGTGGTACCAATGCTCTCACTACATCCAGCAGTCCCCTCAGCGTCCTTACCAGTTCAGGTAAGCGTTGCACAGGCTCTCCTCTCTGTCATGTTGTAAGGCAGCAAGGGGGTAGGCATTATCCTAGAAAGAAATTAGTGCCTATCTAGAAACGTGGGGCTACCAACTGCAAATGTTCAGTTGTCAATCTCCTGGCATTCATATGTCCTACAAAGACAGTTACTAGAATGGAAATAAATCCTGTTTGCAAATAGAATCCCTGGGTAGAATCACTCTTAGGCATCAGTTCCTATTGTAGACAAATGACGGCTTAAAGATTTTTTTTATTTCTAAATTATATTTTTTGGTACATATTTGGAGTATATAATGATTACATTTATTGTGAGGCAGAAGTTTGTACACTTATATAATGCATCTGAATTCTTTTTTCCATCCCTCCCTTATTTCTCCATCTCTTATTCACCTTCCAATTTGAAAAAGATCTCCCTGCTTCTCCATTGTCTATTTTTTTGTTTTGCTCTTAAAGAGAAACCATGTGATACTTAAACTTGTATTTCTGGTTTATGTCACTTAATACTATGGACTCAAGGTGCATTCATTTAGCTATAAATGCCTCAAATTTATCCTTTATGGCAGAATAATACTTCACTATATATAAACACTGCAGCATCTTTATGCATTCATCTGTTGATAGGCATATAAGCTGTTTCTAAGGTTCAGCTATTCTAGATGGCTTGAGTTTAACTCCTGGATTTCTAATAGCAGGGTCGTCACCCAGCTCTAGCAGCAGTAATTCTGTCAACCCCATAGCCTCACTTGGAGCCCTGCAGACACTTGCTGGAGCAACGGCTGGCCTCAACGTCAGCTCTCTGGCAGGTAAGTGACAGCCCTGTTATCACCAGGTCATTCCTTGTGTAAGTAGTGTATCTTGGCCCATTAGGTAGTGCTGCCACTAGAATAATTGCAGTGATCCAGAACAGTTAGAAATGGTGATGGATTTGAGGTTAACCTGAGTCAGTCCCCCATTCTCCTCATCTGAGAAATAGCAGTGAGAAACTGCCTTGGAGGGTGATAAGGGAGCTAACTGGGAACAGGCAAAGTGCTGATGAAAACATTGCTTACTTTAGTGTTTAGCCTGGTGTTTAGTTCATGGGATAAACACAGTGAATGTTAGTTGCCACATCTTCTCATCAAGGAGTCACATGTACCCCTTTTAGTCCTCGGTCCTGCAACCTTTATTTTACCACATTCCACCTGTATATGAGAAAGTGGTAGAGGGGCTGGGGTTGAGCTCAGTGGCACAAGCACCTGCCTGGCAAGTGCTAGATTGCAAGTTCGATCCCTGGTACAAAAAAAAAAGAAAGAAAAGAAAAAAAAAAGAGAAAGTTGTAGAACAGCCAAAAAGGAGATGGAGCCAGATGTGTGAGTGGTGTTGGTTCTTTCACCCGCTGGAGGGGATGGTATTTATCAGTGTTCTAAACTCAGACCAGGTAGAAGCCATGAAAGAGCTCTTTAGGACATTAATCTTGTTCTTCCTTAACCAAGGGATGGCTGCTTTAAATGGTGGCCTGGGCAGCAGTGGCCTTTCAAATGGCACTGGAAGCACCATGGAGGCCCTCACCCAGGCTTACTCTGGTATCCAGCAATATGCTGCTGCTGCACTCCCCACTCTGTACAACCAGAACCTGTTGACACAGCAGAGTATTGGTGCTGCTGGAAGCCAGAAGGAAGGTGAGTGCTGGGAAGCAAGGGGCCAGGGAGTGGCTGTCACCCCTGCACCAGAGCTGAGAGGCAGAGAAAGACTAGCAACCTTTGGAGGTGCTCAGACCCATGTTGAGAATAGACTGAGAGGCCCTGGAAAGTGTGATGTTTTTACAGTGAGAAAAATACTGGTCATCCCGTGGCTGCCATTATTAGATACTAATCTGTTTTGCTAGGAATCCTCTCTGGGTTACGCACCTGTCAGATGCTCTTCTGTAGTATTTTCCTCACTTTGTGACTGGTGCTTGTCCTCACAGAGTTAGAGCCAGTGGGTTGGCAGAATAGGAAATAGATCCTTTGACATAAGTGGAATTAAATTCAGGAGCTTTCTAGACAAGGCCTGGCAATGGTTTGTAGGAGGAAACCTCCTGGGGACACCTGTGCACTTAGATTTTACTGTTCTTTTAAATCACCATGCAAGGTTTAAACATGAATGTAGGAAAGAGACAAATGCCTTCCTTGCCTGCCTGAGAATTGCATGATTCCCTGCCCTGGAGATGTATCACTAGGGGCAGCTCTGCTAAACCAGCTTTTCCTTTTCTTTCTCTCTCTCTCTCTCTCTCTCTCTCTCTCTCTCTCTCTCTCTCTCTCTCTCTCAGTGGAGACACAGAGACACAATAAACAACAAAAACCAGGGGCTACCTCAGTTGGTCCTCTAAATTGTCCCTCGTGTGAAAGGGAAAGGGCCCACCAGAGTCACTCATGGCTCCTTTTGCAGAATGCTTAAAACAGTTCCTGAAGGTGATGTTTCAATAAGGACCTCAGGTCAGGGACATACATACCTCAGTGGCATAAGCGCCATCCTGGCAAGTACAAGGTCCTGAGTTCATTTCTAGGTACAAAAAAATAAATCAGTAGGGACCTCGGGAGCAAGCCAAGAACAGCAGGTGCAAAGGCACTGCAGTGGCAGTGTTCTGGAGAGCAGCAGGACGGTTAGAAAATCACTGGGCGTAAGTGGTTAGAAGAAAACCTGTTTTTGTGCTCAGTATTAATTGTAGGCTCAGTGGGGGTTTGTTTGTTTTTTGGTAACAAGGATTGGGGGATTGAACTCACAACCTGAGTTTGCCAAGCAGGCACTCACACTGCTGAGCTAAACTAAACCCCCAGCCCTAGGCTGTTTTTAAAGGTGATTTCCTTTTACCAAAGCACAGTTTACATATGGTTCATTCACCCATTTGTGTATACAGCTTATGAGAGCTCTGATAAGGCCTGCAATCCTGTATCCGCAGCACACAAAGTAGAATATTTCTATTTCCCTAGAAGTTTCTTCCTGTTCCTCCTTAGACATTGGCTGTGCTCATTCCCGCTTCTAGCCACAACCACCACTTGCTCTCCCTGTAGTTTCTAAGTGCAGTTTTTCAACCTGTTTTCATTATAACCTCTTCTTCCTTTGTTCCATGACCACTGGTCTCTCCCTGCTCCCCACACTGAACCCCAGCATCCTTAGAGCCCCCCTCAGCACAGGGAAGCAGTGATGGCAGTGGTCACGCTTTGGCCCCCTGCCTTGTACTTGGAGAATCTCTTTCCCTCCCTAGCGGTGATGTGTGTGGACTGTGATGGTATAGTGCGGGTGGGGGTGAGCGTGCTGGCACTGACACTTTCTATCTTTGAATATTTTGAAGGTCCAGAGGGAGCCAACCTGTTCATCTACCACCTCCCCCAGGAGTTTGGAGATCAGGACCTGCTGCAGATGTTTATGCCCTTTGGGAATGTTGTGTCTGCCAAGGTTTTTATAGATAAGCAGACAAATCTGAGCAAGTGTTTTGGTATGTTGACTTCTCTTCCAGCCGCGGGTAGATGAAGTAGTGTTCTCCTGAGAGAGAAAGCAAGGCACTCGCTAGTGGCAGAGGGAGTTGGACTTGTGATTGGGCTGTTGCTCAACTTGCCTCAGGTAGCTCAAGTGACTTTTTCCTGAGCCTCAGGTTTCTTACATGTGGAGTGGAGATGATGTCTGCTCACACTTCTGCTCTGGAGGGAAAAATAATATATAAAAAATGGCTTGGTGGGGAGGGAGAGTGCTATGTAGCTCTCGGGTGGCACTGTTAGGGATTAGTATATTTCTTGCAATATGTCTAGAGTTTTTGTCCCTGCTGAGAAAAACTGGGACTTGAGACTATCTGAGGCATCTGTCTTTTGCGTAAAGAGGACTGAGACCCTCCTTGCTCATCCAGTGCTCACCTGGGTCTCTGCTTGGGTGCAGGTTTCGTAAGTTATGACAATCCTGTTTCGGCTCAAGCTGCCATCCAGTCCATGAATGGTTTTCAGATTGGCATGAAGCGGCTCAAAGTGCAGCTCAAGCGTTCGAAGAATGACAGCAAGCCCTACTGAGTGCTCCCCTCTGAGACTGGAGTGAGAGGGTCTTCTGGTAAGTGGGGGAGGAGTGCCCTTAAAGATGTGATGCCCTGAGGCTGTGTGTTGGCAGCCCTGGACCCTGACCCCCGCCACTCTCGCAGGCACGCCCCGAAGACTCGGCTACTGCCTTCTGTGGGAGTTTCGCTTCGTACAGAGGACAAGTTTGTGCTTTGGTTTCCAGTGTTTTACTTTGGAGTTTAGGTGCCATATCCTGAGATTTTCCCCACCCCCTTTATTTAAAAGTTTGCTGTGTTTGTAACCAGTGTGTGTTGAGATGGACCAACACCAGACCACCCTGGGGGAGGGAGAATGGGGACGTATTTTTAAAAGATGAAGGTCAGGATTTACCCCAAACCACCCCAAGAGAGAGGACTGAGTGGAACGAAGTATGACCCTTAGGGTCCCCGGTGCCTGGGCCTGATGTGGGGAGTTATGGAAGAGAGACGGTGGCCAACAGCTACTGCCCTGCAGCTACACCGCTGCCTTCCATGGAAATATACTGAGTTTCTGCCAGCTCTTTCTCAAATTCTTGTCCTGGATTTCTGCCCCTAAAAGGGTCAGCAATTCCCTGGAAATAAAGCACCTCCTAAATTAACTGATTTACACAAAAAGCGGGGAGACATCACCCATTCCTGGCCTTCAAGCCTCCATTGGTATTAGATTGCCCTGCCTGGCTAGTGGCTGTTGGGAGAAAGAGCCAAGGAAGTTCTTTGGGGCGGGGGGGTTCCGGGGATTGAACTCAGACCGTGGCTTGCAAGGCAGGCACTGAGCTAACTCCTCCGCCCAGAAGGTCATTTTTAGTTAAATCAACATTAAATAAGATCCTGACCCATTTCCAGCAAGTCCCCCTTTTTTCAGAAGGCCTCTGTGGAAGACACTGCTGGGTCTCCTTCAGTGGAATTCACCCCAAGCCACAGTTTTCTCCTGAAGGCTGATCTGCATGGTGTGCTTTGGGCAGTGATCAGGAGCCATCTGGTTGTGGGGAGAGGAGCCAGAGCCACAGGGTCCCTCCAGGCCAGGCTGTTGTTTTGCTTGCAGCCCAGGGCCTCACACTGGGGAAGACATAGAGGCTAACCCTAACCCTCCTCAGCTGATTGCGGCATCCCAGAGGTGGGGTTCCCACAGAGTTATGCAGGCACCTCCGCCAGCACTAGTCCCATCTTTGGCCCCTGGGGACACAGAAATAACAGCATGTTTACAGCCTCTGTGGATTTAGTGTTCATTTACCTCAGTATTACTGTGTTCATTTTTGTCCTCATGCTTAGTTAGCTGCCCACTGCCTCTCACAGGCCTGTCCACCTGTGACCTCTGCTCTAAGCAGTGCTGTGGGGTGGGAGCCTGTAGAAATGTGCAGTTGGTAGGACACCCTGTTGGGGGGGGCCCAATGCCCCAGCTCCCTGGGAGCTTACCCCACCCTCAGCAGTCGAGACTGCCCCCCGCAGAGAGCAGAGTGAAGGGGTCGCTTTGCTGCAAGTCAGAAGGGGCGCTCTTGCTGCCATACTGTCCCTGTGGTAGCAGCCAGGGCCTGACCATCTTGCTGCAAATATTGATGGTACTGGATTATCCCACTGGAGCGGGGACAGCCATTCCCTGCTCAGTGATAACTGGGGTCTGTTGTCCTCTGAGAAATGTGAAACGTACCCATCTTAAGCGGAACCACGTAAACTTGAATTCTGCACACTGGGAGAAATGTGTCCTGTGTTTCAAAGGAGAAAACTGTTCTAAAGGCTTCCAGGGTCATGATGGGATTTTTTTAAATAAATGCAAAAAAAGAAAAAAGAATACAAAAAAAAAAAAAAAAGAAAAAATGCTAGGTTGGGGGAGACTCTGTTCTGAATCCCAACCGGCTGGAACCAAGAATGTCATTTCTATTTTTATAGAAGTTTTATACAGCTCCGGGGTGGAGAATATTTATTACCTAAATTATATCTCTGGAGAAGGCCAGGATTTTATAGAATCCAGAATGTGATTGTTGTACACACAGGGTGCTGTGTATGATTGAAACTACTGACTTTCTGTGGCGTTCGCAGCCCGGCTAACCTGCCCAAGGGGAAGGCATTAACGCTGTGAATTGGCAGAGGAGAGAGCTGTGCTCCCCGGGCGCTGCCAGCATGTGCTCCCAACCTTCTGCTCTATCTTCCTCCTTGGCCAGAGCTCTGTGCTCCCGCCCCCTTCCTCACTGTTGCCCAGGGGCTCAGTCCTGGGCTCAGGTGCAGCCTGCCACCTTGGATCCTATAAAGGCCCACACCCGATCGAGTTCTCCCTTCCCAAAGGAGCAGAGCAGTGCCCTGCGGGGCCCTGGCTGCACTGGCAGCCAGTGACACCATTGACCCCTCTGTCTAGCATGTTGCACCACAGCGGCACTGCCCTTGAGCACAGTTCTCTCCCGGGCCAAAGATGGTTTTGTGAACAAGCCGCTCCCCTCCGAGTCTCACCATGTGAGAGGGCTCAGCCTGGAGAGTGGAGACTCACAGCCAAGTCTTAAGCAATCCTTTTTTGTCTTGAAGATGTCACTTACAATGTACTTTTTGCTGTAGTTTCTTCCTTGGTTACATCATGAAATTGATTTGCCTTGAATGCAGCCAGACCACTATCTCCTGGGTCCCACATAAGTGTCCAGGGCTGGTGTGGAAGCTAAGCGCTTGGATTTCTGGGTACCAAGGGATCTCCCCATAGGTTGGAGCAGAAATCCCAGCTGTACTTGCTGAAGAAACCCAGCCTGCATCTCTGCTTCCTCCCCAGGAGAGGAGAGGCGGGGCTCTGCCCCCAGAGACCTCTTCCTAGCCCTGGGTGCTTCAAGGGAAATCCAAGCCTTAGGTTCCCTTCTGTCTCTGGCAGCTAGATGTTTCTTGGTGTCCTCCGTGTCCTTTTTGACTCTTCCCTGTGTCCATTGTTAGCATGTGCAAAGTCCCCTGTCATTCCGCCCCGCCCTGCTCCTCATTTCAGGGCTGTCCACACAGTGAGTGTCCTGTTCTCTCTCTCTGTTTGGATGTATTGCTCTGTGTAACTCAGTGGGTCTCCCTCTTTCTGGTTTGTTTTTTTTCTAGATTCCTGCCGTTTGTTCATCGTTGTGCCTAAAGCATGTCGATGTGGCGTCAAGTACATCGTCCAAATCCCTGTCTCTTCAGCTTCTCTGATGCTTGAACTCTCACCTTTGACCTTGTGTTGACCTTTGATGCTGACGTGTATTTTTATTATGTTTGTTTCTTTGTTTTTTTCTTTTTTCTTTCCTTTTTTTTTTCTTTTCTTTTTTGTGCTGCCAAAATTGGTTTTGCTAGAACGACTGCTGAAGGGGAAATATTTAAACTTGCATTTGAATATAAAAAAATCTATTTTTCTAGAACTTCATAAGATAACCACTTGATTTTGTGATTCCAATTCTTTGTAATTGTCTTCAGAGCAGCCCTACTAGCACATACCGCGTGGTGTTTGTGTTTCTGTGAACACACAGCCAGTCCATTTCTAGGCTTTGTTTCTGTGTGCTTAGTTTTAAAGACAACTTTGAAGTAAACAGTGAAATAAAGGATGTCACAAAAACCTTTGAGGCTCCTGAGCACATTTTGCTGATCCAGTTTGTGGGGCTTGAGGAGACGGCATGTGTTGTTATTTTTGTTTTTCTGAGTTCTCGACTGCAGAGCACACCTAAACCCCTCCTCTCCGACAGCAGGCTGCAGTTTGGGCCCCAGCCATCCCTTTTCCTTTTCTTCTGTGGTCTTCCTTGGGATAACTGCCAGGCGTCCGGGACCCCTCCGGCCATCCCTCAGGCCGCAGCTCACCTCCATGCTTGTCCTCCAGTCTCCACAGCAAAATGTGATGCTTTGATCTTTTTGTTTTTGTATTGTTTTTGTGTTTTTATTTTGAATATTTTTTTCCCCACTAAGATTATGCTCAGAAAAAAAAGTTGTGCATGTTTCCTGCTATTTCTTCACACCTTCGTATTTATCACCTTCACCTCTCTGTTTTCTATAGTTTTGTGCAAAAACTGACCGATTTAAAAGGGTTTCAAAGAAGCTGTTTTAAATTGTTGTGGGATTATTTTTTTCAAGATTGTACTGTTTTATTTTGAAGTGGCAACTTTCTCCTCTATTGCCCATAGAGCATGTGCCTGTGCACTTAGACTGTCACCTCGTGTGGCGTGGGGACTCAGCAGGGAGCCCAGGACCTGGGCCATTCTGTTCCCAGGGAAGGGGAGGGGAGGGGAAGGGAAGGGAGACAGAGAGATGGGGCAACCAGGGAAGCAGAGACAGAGCCCGAAGGGAAGAGGTGCAGGAAGCCTAGCACAGACCCAGCACGCAGCAGGAGGGCGCTCTAAACCTGAGGGGGCCTGCACACTGAGTGGCATAACCTGCCTGAACAGCTTTCCTAGGTGACAAGCACAATACCAGTCTTCACACCGTTTACACCCCTGACCATCACCCACCCCAGCCGGCTCTTCCCTGGCTACTGGGGTGGGGGCCAGGGTAGAAGTTCGTTTTCTTCATTGGGTGAAGAGCCACATAGCTACTGTCCCTGGGTGCCAGGCCAGCCTGTGTTCAGGCTCCCCAAGGGGAACTTACCCTCTTCTCTCGTGGCTCCGTCCAGCCTCGGGGTCTTGGGACTCGAGGAAGAATGTGAATGGTGGGGGAGAGGCCAGAGGACAGGACGGGTCTGAGGAAGAAGAGGGAGCCGGAGAGGAGCTGATGGCGGGTCCCCTGGCCCTAAGCGCTGGGGACAGGTCTGTCCTGGGGGTGGAGGTGCTGAGGGACAGACAGGGTGAGTAGAGTACTGGTCAGCGCTTTGTGCGCTGGGATAAGGAGGGGTCCTGGCCAGCTGCCTGGGCCAAGCTGGAGGCTGCTGCTATTGGCAGGAGGGCAGCTACAGGGTGGACAGGTGGGACCTGGGAGATGGTGGGGAGTTAGGCCCTTGCCCACGCCCACAGTCTGACTGCACAGAGCTGCCCTTCCTGGGACTGAGAAACTGTGTTTGCCAATGTATTTGCTTTCAATTCCAAGAGGAGCTCTGGGAAAACCTGTGGATAAAACCAAATGCCAAATGTTGGATGTGGTTTCCTTTTCCTTTTCTCTCTCTGATTGTTTTAATTGTTCTGTGGTGGTTTTAATGGATTTGAGACCCTGGAGCGGCAGCTGTCTTTCTGATTTCCAGCTGCTTTTTGTGAATAATTTAAAAAGAAAAAAAAAAAAGAAACTTTACATTTTGGAGACAAACCTGTGTGAGTTTTTTATTGGTACAAACGTATTTAACACTAGGGGTTTTGTACAGTTTTTTGCCTTTTCTACTAGAAAACAATGTAAAGTGATTTCACAATGTGAAGAGAAAAAAAAAATGCCACTATGACCAAACGCACAGTCTGTTCTGCAGCAACAACGGGATTCAATCAACTCGAGTCGTGATTCAGCCGTAGAAATGCTTTTCCTGGACCTTGTTTGAGCTTTCCTTTCTTTCCTGTTTTGATTTGCAAAAGAAAATGTCTTTTTGTGTGAACTTGTGTTGTACTCTGTAGAAAATTATGGATTTTACTTTAATGGTTTAAAAAAACAGGTAAGAAGAGCTTTTGTTGCTTTTCTCACCCAATCACAGAGTTTGTGTAGTGGATTAAAAAAGAAAAAAATTGTTACAAGTTTGGAGCAAGGGAGTATGTGTTTCAAAGGACTCGCCTTCCTTTTTTGTGTGTTTTTCCTTTTGTCCCAATGGGAAACCTAAATCTGTTTTAATTGCACAGACACACGGACAAAAAGTCATTTTGTATCTGCCAAGTGTGGTACCTTCCTTTGTTTATTTGCTATTAAACTGTTTGAGAACAGATGCTATTTTCAGAGTTGTTGATTGCTGGGGTTGGGTGGCGGATGGGGAGGGTCAGGGTAAGGTTTGGGGAGGTTGAAAGGTTGAGGGGCACGGGTCGCTGACCCTTCGCTGAGCCTGTAGCAGATTCAGTAAAGAGCTGCAGGTGTCAACCAGGTGTGGTAGAGCACACCTTTAATCCCAGCCTTTGGGAGGCTGAGGAGTTTCACGCTAGCCTGGACTACCCACTGCAGGCCAGCACTTCCCTGAGGACCAGGAGCTGTTGCTGTTCCAGTGCTGCAGAGTCCCCGAAAGCCACTGACACGAGCTTAGCAGCAAAACAGTCTCTCTGCAGGCCTCTGCTGCTCCAGCCAGAGCAGTTCCTCTCCTGAGATGCCTTCAGTTCCCCACCATGGTTCCAGGGCCACCTTGGGCCTCTGTGCAACTTCAGGCCACTGGACCAGGGATCTCAGGCTATGTACGAAGAGTCCTTCAGTGGCACCAAAATGGGACCCTGGCAACTCTGGGCCACTCACAGCCCACACACGGGTTATGTGCAGCAGGGATTCCAGTGGGATGTGGAGCAACAGCCATGAACACCCTAGGAGCAGCTTTCTCCGCCTGCTGCTACCTTTGTGCCTGGGGCAGAACCCAGAGGGTGCAAAGAGCCCAGAGAGATGCGCTGAGGCCACACGTCCACTTGCTCCAAGACTCAAATCCAGAACCTGTGCGGCTAGAGAGAGCCTTAAAAGATCTTGGCAACCAAGTGTTTCCTTTAATTGTTCCCTTATTTACTCATTTAAAAAGCTTAAAGCCAGAATTTGGTGTCAGTACCCAAGTGGTTGTCCTCACTTCTGTCCGCTGACTGTGGCCAGTCACGTGTGTGATACAAGCCATATGTGGAGTCCCAGCCCTTTTCTTGCTGCCTCTCCCTGTTATGCAGAGGCATCGCAGGGTCCGACACCGGGCTGCCTATTAGAACCTGGCGTGTGCCAGAATAAAAGCCCTTTTAAATCATGGTCTAATTAAGTGCTAATGCTCTGCCTTTGGAGCACCCTCATGGCTCCCTAGGTAGTGCAGTGGTCTGCACAGTGGGATTCCACACAGGGCGGCTGGGTGGTGGTTGAGATGCAGTGTTACTATGTGGGGTAGTCCAGGCTAGCCTGAAACTCCTCAGCTTCCCAAAGGCTGGGATTTACAGGTGTGCTCTACCACACCTGGCTGACACCTGCAGCTCTTTACTGAATCTGCTATAGACTCAGCTGTTATTTGTCTGGTACTGTTTATTTTTTTTTGTACCAGGAATCGAACTCATGACCTCGTGCTTGCCAGGCAGGCATTTATGCCACTGAGCTAAACCCCCAGCCTGGTACTGTTTATTTTTCCTGTGGCAAAATTCATATAACATTAAAGTTGCCGCAGTAACTTCTTTCTGTTTTTGTGAGACTGGATCTCACCTTGTAGTCCAAGCTAACCTTGAACTCACTACATAGCACAGACTGGCCTCAAACTCATGGTGACCCTCCTGCCTCAGCCTCCCAAGTACTGGGATTACAGGTATGTGCCACCAATCCCAGGTCTGAACATTAATTTTGGTGAAATGAGTTTGAGATCCTAATTCTGTTCGAAGTACGTGTTAGAACCTGATAGGAAAATTGGATATTGAGGACCATGTCAGCATCTTTCATGCTTAAAGCATGTTAGTTTAGAATTTACTTGGGCCAGGTGTTGTGGTGCATGCCTATATAATCCCAGCTATCAGGAGGCTGAGCCAGGAAGGTCATCTGCACTACATAGTGAGTTCAAGGCCAGCCTGACTTACATAGACCCTGTCTCAAAAAACATTGAAAAGACTGTACCTAGGGCTGGAGGTGTGGCTCAGTAGGGAATCCCTTGCCTAGCATGCATAAAGCAAAAAATAAAATTTACTCAAAGAGAGTGTTTTTGTTTTTGAGACAGGGTCTCACTGTGTCTCGGAGAATATTTCAAAAGAACTATTTTTAATCATTTAAAATTGGACTTGCATCTTTATAATCTTAGAGCCATACACATACACATTGGTGCTAGGGCTTGAACCAGGGCCTTTATATTAAGCTAAATCCCCAACGGTAGTTTTTATTTTAAAACAAAGTCTTGCTTAGATTGCTGAGGCTGGGCTCAGGCTCAGATCCTCTTGCCTCAGCCTCCCAAGTAGCTTCCATCTTTCTGTAGATTTCTGAGCACCTGCTATTCTCCATATTCTTTTTTGCTGTCTCCAGGGACCTTAGGCAGCACAAGGCTTGGACCCCGACCAGGAAGGAAGCACCACTTGTCCCTTCATCTCGGAGAATGCAAGGCTGCCATCTGATGACAGTCCTTTAGGGAGAACCACCAGGCTTTGGCACCTCTGCCCTTTCTGAGTGGGAACCTGGCCCTGGTGCCCTGGCTTTGCTGGGAAAGGCTTCTGTGGGAGGAGGGGGCTGGTGATTGCTGCAGCAGGGGACCAGATTGACTCGGGCACCATGCCATGGACTCTGCCATGCCAATACATGGGGCATGAGAGTCCTGCTGGTTCAAAGCCAGTTGAGCTGCCTGGCTTTTCCCATAGCTTTATTGAGCTATAATCTACATATTACAGCTTAAGTGGCTGTGTGAAGCATACCATTCATTAGTTCCAGAGTGGTGCAGATGTTGTCACAACTCAGTTTTAGAACTCTCCCCAAAAGGAACCCTGTACTCATTGGCAGTCACCCCCTCTTCAGCCCCTGGTAGCCACTAATCTTCGTGTTGCATTGCTCTTCTGCACATTTCACGTAAATTCAGTGCTCACTGCTCAAGCCTTTGGCTTTTGCTCACCTTCATCCTAAGCATTTTCTCCTCCCTCTCTAAGGAAGTTACCTTTGAGCTCGTCCTGAGAGCTTGTAGCCCCCACCCAGCCCTGTTCTGCCACTGCCCTGTCCCACCCAGCTCCCCCACACACCTGCCTTGCCCCAGTTACCCATCAGTTTGTGGGTAGCTAGTTCCTTGGACCCACCAGCCTCATTTGAAGTGTTCCAAAGCTGCCTGTGCACATAGCTGCCGTGTTGAACAGTACCAGCATAGAACAGTTCCATCACAGCGGTTTGTAGTCAGCACTGTGGCAAAGTTGCTTTGCTTTAAGAAAACAAAATCAAGCTGGGCCTGGTAGGACACATTTGTCATTCCTGTGCTCTGGAGGCTGAGGCAAAAGAATCGATGGACATTCAAGGCCAGCCTGAGCTACATAGATCTGTTCTGATAACAAAAGGCAGGCATGGTGGTCCATGCTTAGAATCCTAGCACTCTAGGAGGTTGAGGTAAGAGGATCGATCACAAGTTCAAGCCCATCCTGAGCAACTCAGACTGTCTCAAAGAAAGATTTATAGCTGAATGTGGTGGCATGTTCATAATCACAGCACTTGGTGACTGCTGTGGGGCAGTTGAATCACAAGTGTCAGTCCAGCCTGGGCAACTTAACAAGATTCTGTCTCAAAACATTTTTGAGAAGATTGGGGATATAGCTTAGTCGCAAAATCCTGAGTTCAAACCCCTGTAATTGCCAAGAAAAGAAAAAAAGTTTAACCATGAGTGGATCCCATCCTTCAGCCCACTGACAAACTGATGGCAATGTACTTAAGGATTTTTCTGGTGCATACTGTACAGAAGCCTACAGCCTGTTCTCACATACCATCCTGAGTGTGCTTCCGTCTGGGTACCCAGGCATCTACTGCTTCCTTTCTGAGAAGCCACATAGCAGTTCACTGCTTGTCGGCCTATTGCCACACAGCGTTTCACTGCCTATTGGGTTCAGGGTATTCCTAGTTTTTTTTACTAGTATAAATAACAGTCAATTATGAGGCATTAGTTCAACATCCTGAGCGGTGGGTTAACTGATGGTCAGCTTGTAGCACCCAGCTGAGCTGAGTCAGCGCAGTGCTGGGTGTGGAGGGCCCACCTGAGGATGGTTGCCAGCGGCTTGAAAGGAGAACTGGAGGGGAAGGTGGTGTGCTGGTGATTCTTCTAGAGAAGCTTGTCTCACTGGCTTTCCTGGTATGAACCTGGCAATTATCATTGGAGGAGCTCGGGTCCTTGCTGTCACTGAAAATAACTGGTTCTCTTTGAAGGAGCTCTGGTTCTTAATCTTGAGCTTCCCGTGCAGATCTGTCACCCTGCTGGCACAGACTTTCTGGTTCCCACCACTGACCTTTGGGCCTTCCCAGATCCCTGCATGAGGCATTGTCATGAGCTCTAGGTCTCCAGCTAGACTCTTGCAGGACACTGCCGTGGGATCCAGGCTCTCAGCTGGATTCTTTGGGTCTCTAATGTGTGGACAGGTCTCCTGCACTCTTCTATGTTTGACTCTTTGGATGAATATTATAAAATAGTCCTATAAACTATGTGTCTTATATCGTCTGTTCCCTTCAAAATCCTGAATACAACATCCTGTTTTCAGAGCAAGCTTCTATTTTATGATCTCATTTGGTTTTCTCAGAGAACTTTCAAGAGAGGGGCCCTCCCCATCCTACAACTGAGAAAACAGATGTAGAGCGGGGGGACCTGAGTCCATTCTCATCTCAGCAGAGGGGCTCTGACGTAAGCACATGAAGGGCCCATCCATGAGGTCTTATGACACTTGGCTGAGAGGGGTGGGGACTGTGGATGAAAGAGACCTTCATCCCTGGGGCTACCTAATTAGTGAGACAGGCCCAGGGTTCTGTGAGCATCCAGTCTTAAAGGGGAACAGGAGGGCCAGTGATACAGCTCTGTGGCACAAGCACCTACCTGTCATGTGTAGGGCCCTGAGTTTGATTCCTAGTACCAAAAAAATAGTGAAGCAGAAAATGAAGTTTTTTACATGAAATTGCCTATGTACCAAATGTCATCCTAACGTGACCCTTGCTTTAGGCCTGAGCATAACATTTTTTGTTTTGTTTCGGGGGGCTAGGAATGGAACCCAGGGCACGTGCTCTGCTAGGCAAGCACTTTGCCACTAAGCCACACCCTGGCCCTGCCTTCTTTGCTGTGAGACACAGAGCTACTCCTCGGGGCAGGGGACACCCCCAGCTGTCCCCCAGCCCCATGAGGTTCTGTGGAGAAGGCCATCTGGTGGCTTTTGCACCTGATTTGAGTGGCTTTTGACTCTGCTTTTCCTGGTCTCTTTCTCCCACCCACCCAGGCCACAGCTCTGTGTTAGGCTACTGGCGGCATGTTGCGCGGCATGCGATGCTCACTGTGAATTTCTCCACACCATCCATCCACTTTTCTCCTCCTTTCTGCAAGACAGTACAATGGTTTAAGACTGGGACTCCTAAAGTCACACTGATTCAGTTGTCCCAGCTCTGTCTCTAGAATGCAGAGTGGCCAGTTCTTAGTGTGCCTCAGGTCCCTTATCTGTAAACTGAAGTAATGCTTCAGTAGGAAAGTAGTAGTGAGGTTTCTGTTGGTCTCCTCTCACCTCTCCTGGATCTCCGAAGTTAGCTGTAAAGTTACACAGCTCCTTTCCACGGGAGTGTGCCCTTAAAACCAGGGTAGTAGCTGAATTCCGGGACATGAGTCAGAAGTGAGAGTCTCGAGGGAACATCAGGGCCTGCAGCAGGTGTGAGCATGGTCTCCACTCAGGAGCCAAGGGTGACTCCTGGGGCAGGAGAAGCCTTTATCCTGCAGGTTCCAAGCTGGAGATCACTGGAGTCCCAGCTCCTTTGGGGTGTGGACGTCAGCTGTCCCCACTCTTCTGCTGCAGTGTCATGGATGGCTGCTGAGAAGAGACCTCCTGGGCCTGCTGAGATGACGGGGACCCTAGTGCACAGCCTCCTGCCCCACCAGCCAGGCCTAGTCATACAGCCCCTCTCACCCCATGTGACCGTCCAGGAAATGCTTGCTGGGGATGGAGCTCAATAGTTGCTGATCACTTACTGAGCACGTTTGAGGCCCTAGGTTTGATTCCCAGTACCACAAAATAGGAAATGTCTATAATCACATCCTGAGTTACTGGGGTTAGAATTTCCACACACTAATGGAGGGGCACAACTCAGCCTTAACACCAGAAGGTTGCAGAGTAACTGCTCATGGGTGTGGGCATCTTTCAGGGCTATTGAGTGGTTTGGAATTAGTGATAGTCCATGCAGGATGGTGGGAATATACTGAAAACCACTGGATTACCCACTTTGCCCAGGGGCAGGAAGCACTTGATGAACAGAGGGCAGGGGAGAAGGTGAGGTCAGGAGCTGCTGGGGTGGCAGGATGCCTGCCACCAAGGCTTCTCTTTCACCCTAGCATGCCAGAGCTTCAAGTGTCTGCTTCCTGCATTCAGCCTCACCCTTCCTGGCCTTAAAGCTCAGTGTTAGGGACCTTTTCTAACTAGAATTGGGAGTGCAAGTGGGACATTTTATTTTATTAACTTATTTATTGGTACTATGGTTTGGACCCAAGGCACTAGCACTGAGACATATCCATAGCCCACACTTTGTTTGAGACAGAGTCTCCATAAGTTGCCCAGGCTGAACACAAAAAGATCCTCCTGCCTCAGCTTCCCAGAGCACTGACATTACAGCCATGCATCACCACACCTGGCCTGAACAACCGTTCAACAGGGGCCACACACAGGGTCCAGTGTGCCGGAAACTGCTGTGTCCTTGCCAGAAGCATATCATTTAGGGCTCATAGCTGTCCCGAGAGCCGTGCACTGCAACTGTCTTCCCTGGCTTTCCAAAGAGCCAAGGAACCTGCCTGAAGTCACCTGGTCCATCCTGCTAACATACAGGGGGAGCAGGAAGTGGTCTGGCTGCTTCTTGGGATTTATTGTCCTCGTAGTACAAAAGAGAAAACTGAGGCCCAGAGAAGAAAATAGTTTGGCCAGGGTCCCCCTGGGAGTTAGCAGGAAGCCAGGCCTCTGGCACCAACAGGCTCCAGGGCCTTCTCTCTGAGGGGAGACGCTAGGATTGGTGAGACAAGTGTACAGCCAGGTGGCCACAGCACATCACGGGAACAAAGCTGGGGGTTGGGGTGTGTGAGTGGAGGGTGAAGCACGTTGAGCACTGGTGGCCGCTCCCGGCAGGGGCAGGGGCAGGGGCAGCTGGGTGTCAGGGCGACACCCAAGGGGTGCACACAGGTGGTCAGGTGCAGATCCCTCTGAAGCCACACAGCGTGGGTGGATGCAGCGAGGCCCGCGTGACCTTGCTGCTGACATTCCTCAGGGGCCACGTGGCTTCAAGTGGCAGGGACAGCTGCGCACAGGGGCCACCGCCGAAGCAGCTGTGTTTCCAGGGTGGCGCCCGCTCCCATCCAGGCCCCGCGTGGTTCCCTGCCGGCTGCCGTTTTTCTTGGGCCATGAGGGGCTCCAGGCGCTGAGGAGCTTTGGAGGTCTCCGCGGGCAGGTAAGGGGCCGTGAGAGGATGGGGCAGGACCAGACGAAGCAGCAGATCGAGAAGGGGCTGCGGCTGTACCAGTCCAACCACACTGAGAAGGCGCTGCAGGTGTGGACGAAGGTGCTGGAGAAGAGCGCGGACCCTGCGGGCCGCTTCCGTGTGCTGGGCTGTCTGGTGACTGCGCACTCGGAGATGGGCCGCTACCGAGAGATGCTCAAGGTGGGCGGCTGCCCCGGGGGTGGGCAGAGCAGGGCTGGACTCCCAGCAATGCATTGCAGGGCCCTCCGGCTCCTGTGTCCTGTGGACTGGGGTTGAGGGGCCAAGCCTCCCAATCCCCTCCAAGGCCCTGTGTGTTGGGGGCTGAGGCTTCAGATCCAAGTCTGGGGCCTGGAACTTCTGTGTCAGAGCCTCTGACACAGGCCTGGGGCTCAGGGGCCAGAGACCGGGAGCCTAGGTGTCCGACTCTAGGTTCTGGCCTTCCCAGAGGGGTTCTATGCTGGAGTGCGGGCTGCAGGCTGGGAGGGCACAGGCTCCAGGTCCAGGGCTTTGGGTTCTGCTACATTAAGAGCTCCTGTCCCCCACCCTGTGGGCAGTTTGCTGTGGTCCAGGTGGACACTGCGCGGGAGCTGGAGGACGCTGACTTCCTCCTGGAGAGCTACCTGAACCTGGCTCGCAGCAATGAGAAGCTGTGCGAGTTCCCCAAGGCCATCTCCTACTGCAAGACCTGCCTTGGCCTGCCGGGCACCAGGGCAGTGGCGCGGCTTGGGGGCCAGGTCAGCCTGAGCATGGGCAACGCCTTTCTGGGCCTCAGCCTCTTCCAGAAGGCCCTGGAGAGTTTCGAGAAAGCCCTGCGCTACGCCCACAACAACGACGACACCATGCTTGAGTGCCGAGTGTGCTGCAGCCTGGGCAGCTTCTACGCACAGGTCAAGGTGGGCAACGAGGCCAAGCTGGGGGTCGGTGCCCAGTGCATAGTGGGAGCTCAGTAAACCTGGGGTGAATAGCTGTGTCTGCTCAGGGGCGGAAGAGGGCTGGGGGAGAGGTGGGACTGACTCCAAGGACAGCCGAATCTGAATATGATGACACTGTAATGACATAAACCTTTTTTACTTTGAAGAAAACCATATGAGAAGATAGAATAATACAATGACTTCCCATATAACCACCACTTAGACTGAATAATTTTACATATGGTCGCCACTCTTGGGAGTCAACCCTGCACTGAGCTACATTGCCAGCCCATTTTTATTTTTATTTCAAGACAGGCTCTCACTAAGTTGCTAAGGTACCCAAGGTGGACTCAAACTTTTGGATCATCTTGCCTCAGCCTCCCAGAGAGCTGGGACTACAGGAGCAGGGCGCCAAGGCAGGCTTCCACATTTGCTTTATACTTTTCTGGGCAAGGAAGTTCCACATGAGAATCTTGAGTTACAGCCAGATTCATCTATGAACAACAGGATTTTTGTTTGTTTGGTTGGTTGGTTGGTGTTCTGAGACAAGAGTCTTGCTATGTAGTTGAGGCTGGCTTTGAACTCACTATGTAGCCCAGGCTAGACTCAAACTCACAGTGATCCTCCTGCCTCAGCCTCCTAAGTGCTGTGATTACAGGCGTGTGTCACCACACCTGCCTTGATTTACATATTTTCACTGAAATGGTAGCAAATTGTGATGTTTTACCCCAAACTGGCTCAATATTCATCAGTAGAATTTTTTAAAAGGCACCTCGTTTTTATCTTTCTTTATTTTTTGGGTACCAGGGGTTGAACTCAAGACCTTGTACTTGCCAGGCAGGCGCTTATGCTGCTGAGCTAAATCCCCAGCCCCAGCACCTCATTTTTATAAGGACTTCCATATATCATAAAATTTATCACATACACCAAATTTACCAATATTGTCTAACAGCTCATGCCCAGTCTGTATTTCAATTTCTCTACTTATCCTAAAAGTGTGCTCTCCCCCTCAGCCTGTTTGTTGTTCTGGAACACAAATAAGAGCCATTTATTGCACTGGCTTCTTGTGTTCTCTCTCTCTCTCTCTCTCTCTCTCTCTCTCTCTCTCTCTCTCTCTCTCATCAGTTATCAAACTCGGAACCTCATGCTTGCCAGGCAGGCGCTGTGCCACTGAGCTAAATCCCTAGCCCCTCCGCTTTACATCTCCTTCATTAGGAAACTCACACCTTCCCCTTTTATTTTCTGTCATTTTTGTTTTATTTTTTTGTGCCGGCAGACTGACTCGGTATGAGGTCATTTTGGAAAGAATTTATGGTACATTTTTACCATACAGACACTGCCATGCCCTTCATGTTATGTCACATCAGGGAGTCAGGAGTGACCACACAGTCCCTCCAAATTCAGGGCCACAGCTTCCTTTGACCTGCGGGCTGGCTCTTTGGCACCCTGGGACCGTTCAGTTCGGCACCATTTCCCAAAGGTCTTGATACCCGTTGATGTTCCTGCTGAATCAATCTTTTCAGCTCATAAATGCTTTCCAAGTTCCTGGATTCCTTCCTCCTTTATTAGCTCGGGTTTTTCTATAAAAGAAGACCTTTCCCTCCTCCTCCTCTGGAATCAGGTTCCTCAAGAAAAGGCAGAACAATCCCCCTTTAATTGCTGCTTTTCAGAGTGTTGGCATTGTGACCCTTGCTGGTCATGCTTATTGTCCCACCTTTTCTCAGAGTATTGCCACGACATTTTGGTGTTTTCTTCTGTTGATTCAATCACTTGCAATTCTCCCCTTCCTCTTCCTCCTGCTCCTCCTCCTCCTCTGTGCTAGGGGTTAAACCCGGGGCCTCATGCCTGCTAGGCAAGGGCTGTACTACTGAGCTACATCTCCAGGCCTTGTTCGGTTGCCCAGGCAGGACTCCAATTTGCAATCCTCCTGCCTCTGTCACCTGAAAGTGTTGGGATCACGGCTGTGCATCACCATACCCAGCTGAGCTTCATTTTTAAATGAGGACTGCCAGAGCACGTCTGGACGCTGTGCTGGAGGAGGTTTTGGGAGAAAAAGAACACAGGGTCACAGAGCCGGGACCTGGGGGTGGGTGGCCTGGGAGGGGAAGGAAAAGGAGGCAGAGTGGGATGAGGATGAGAAGGTGGGGATGTGTGTGGTGGCCACAGGTGGGTGCAGAGTTACCACTGATCTCCCCAACATCATGAGCTGAGGGCAGGGAGAAAAGGCCTTGGGAGACCACAGAAGAGAAGGTTCGCTGTCTCACCCTGACGGTTCAGTGTTCTCAAACTGCTGTTCCTGTGCTCCCAGGGGACACTGACCCTCGTGTAGGGATACTGATATCCTTGCCTTGCATGGTCCTGAAGCTGAGGAGCCCATTTGGGACTGGAAGCCAGCTGCTGCTCCTCAATCCCTCCCTTCCCTTTTCTCTTTCCTTTCCTCTATTTTTCTTTTGAAGACAGGGCCTCACTATGAAGTCCAGGATGGCTTTGAATCCAGGCTGGTTTGAACTCACAATCCTCCTGCTTCAGCCTCCTCAGTGGCAGGGTTACAGTCATCCACCATTGCACCTGGAGCTTTCTCACCTTTTCAGTCATTCTTTGCAGAAGTATTTTTTGTACATGTGCTAGGTTCAAGAACTGGGCTTGGCTCTTAGAATCCAGCAGCAGTACTGACCAAGGCTGCTCCTCTGCTGCCCTGAAGTCCGCTCATGGACAGTTCCCATGCTCAGTGTGCCCTCCACCCCTGTCCCTGCAGGACTACGAGAAAGCCCTGTTCTTTCCCTGCAAGGCAGCAGAGCTTGTCAACGACTATGGCAAAGGCTGGAGCCTCAAGTACCGGGCCATGAGCCAGTACCACATGGCCGTGGCCTACCGCCTGCTGGGCCACCTGGGCAGTGCCATGGAGTGTTGTGAGGTGGGGCCACAGGGACATGGTGGGGGTGGAGGGCAGGTGGCAGGAACTAGGGTCACCTCCTTTCAGGCTGGCACAGCTGAACTCTGAGGGAGGTTTGGGCCTGAACTTCACCCCTTCCAGCCAATGCTCAGGAGACGGGGCTTTCCATGGGCCCCAGCACCCTCTTTGAATAACCAGAAGAGTCTGGCAGGAAAGGAGCCAGTCTCGGGTTCAAATCCCAGGCATGGCACCTGCTCGCTGCAACCTTGAATCTGAGCTTCCAGCTGTCAATCAGTACTGTGGCCTCAGTGCATGAAGCGTTGGCACAGCATGGGTGTGGGGGGCTCTGAGGGTGCTGTGACCCCACAGCTGCCCCATCCCTCACAGGAGTCCATGAAGATTGCGCTGCAGCATGGGGACCGGCCACTTCAGGCACTCTGCCTGCTCTGCTTTGCTGACATCCACCGGAGCCGTGGGGACCTGGAGGTGAGGTCACTGGGACAGGGAAGGGGCACCGGGCTGGCCCAGCCTGATCCACCTCCTCCGCTGTGCAGACAGCCTTCCCCAGGTACGACTCTGCCATGAGCATCATGACTGAGATTGGAAACCGCCTGGGGCAGGTGCAGGTGCTGCTGGGTGTGACCAAGTGCTGGGTGGCCAGAAAGGCGCTGGACAAGGTAAGGGCAGTCCCATCTCATGCCCTGGCTCTGCCTGCCACCCCTGCTCCCAGCCAGCCAGTCCTGCCAAGCTACTGTGCAGGCTTGGGCTCTCTGGGTTCCCTTCTCTAAAGTCAGCCCTACCTGTTCCTGGGAAGCCAGGAAAGTCCAAGGTAGCTTCCCAGCCTGGAATAGGCCCACACCTGGCCCAGGGACTTCTGGCTAGTGAAGAGCACACACTGGACACTGAACCCAGGACACTGACTGGCTTGATAGTCTTCCAGCAGTGTGTGAGGCAGGCCTGTCCTGCCAATTCCAAACACACACAACCTGAGGCTCATGCAACTCTACCCTCTACTCCCTGCTACTGCCACACACAGGGCAGTGGCTCTGCCCTGTCCCTTCTCCAGTCTGGCATTAGCCTCTGTCAGACCCTGCACCTGAGCCCTGGCCTCTCTGCTCATCTTGCAGGCTCTAGATGCCATTGAGAGAGCCCAGGACCTGGCCGAGGAGGTGGGGAACAAGGTCAGATCTGATTCTGTCTCCTGGATCGGGGTTCTGGGAGGCACCTTAGACATGGATGACTCTGAGCCCTTCCTGACCCTCAGCCCATGGCTCTGGGGCGGAGCAGGGGTATCACCACTCAGGGGGAGGGGTTCCCCAGAGCTTCTGCACATCAGGACTCTATGGTGACCTCCAGTCAGTCCCTAAGACTCAGAAAGACACCTTTGATAGGTGTTACTTGCTGTCCTTTTCCCTGAGGGTTAGACACTGTGAGCCATTACAAAGGAGATCGATGCAGCTCAGAATCACTGAGGTCTCTCACCTGCACCCTGGTCTGTGTCAGGCCACACGTGGGTCCTTTGCACAGCCACAGCGAATGTGGCATCTCCACATTCGTTGCATCACCACGCCCAGCCCTGCAGATGCGGGCAGGCTCAGCGCTCTGGCTCTTCCAGAAACCTGCAGGCGCCGCAGCAGGGCACAGCCACCTCCCTGCACACTGCTCTTGCCTTCGGTGGGTGCAGGCTCAGGTCAGGGGTCAGGCTGCTAGACATGTGGGTAGAGACAGGACAGAGAGGTGCTGTGAGGAGGCCAGGCCGCAGGTGTAGGGGGCCCTAAAGTCCTCTATAGGGCGGAAACCTCTGCCCTCCCCACCCTATTCTGCTGGATGGAATCCAGGCCCAGAGAGGCTGGGCGTAGCCCTTGGTCAACTGGCGGACAGGCAGGGCAGGGCTGAGGCATCACAGCACCAACCCAGCCCTTTCTGTACCCGTCCCCTGTCCACTATCCCCTGTCCCCTACCCCGCCAGCTGAGCCAGCTGCGGCTGCACCGGCTGGCCGAGGACATCTGCCGCAGCAAGGGGCTGCAGCGGGAGGTGCGCGCGCACGTGGTGCGCTTCCACGCATGCGTGGAGGAAACGGAACTCTACTGCGGGCTGTGCGGCGAGGCCATTGGCGAGCAGAACGGCCGGCTGCAGGCCCTGCCCTGCGCGCACCTCTTCCACCTCAGGTGAGGGACACTGAGCCACGCCACACAGGTAACAGGGACAGCACGCACTAGCTTGCTGCTGTCCAGACTGCTCCATAAACTCCCCATTTATCCACTCAGAGGCTGTGGGTGACATCCTTCCTGTCATTAACCCGAGGAATTTAGTCTCTATTTTTGGTGGGGGATGAACCCAGGACCTTTGCACTACACTACAGTCCCAGCTCCCTTTTTAAAAAAGTCTTTACTGTTAGACAAGTTCTCTCTAGTCACTAAAGTGCACAGGCTGGGCTGAAGCATGCGAGCCTCCTGCCTCAGCTTCCCAGCGTCCCGGGATCACAGGCGTGCATCTTCATGCCTAGGTACAGATGTGTTCTAAGAAATTCCCGTTTGCTGGCCCCTTAAGTCCTTCTAGCAGTCCTGCGGGTGGCCATTCTTTGTACTTTTTTTTTTTTTTTTGTACCCAGAGTCAAACTCAGGACCTCACGCTTGCCAGGTAGGCGCTTACGCTGCTGAGCTAAACCCCCAGCCCCAGCAAGAATGGGTGCCTATTTTTGCGTCATTTCCCCAAGGAACTCAGAGAGGCCTCTGGAGGCCATTGGGTCAGACAGCTAGGGCCAGGCACTACTCTGCCTGCTGTCCAGAAGGCTCCAGAGCAGCAAGTGCCCCCAGCCGCCCTGGGAGGGAGTGGAGAGGCCAGGCTGGGGGCTCCTGCCTTGGCATCCACAGAGTCCTCTACCCCGCAGGTGCCTGCAGAGGAACGTTGCCCGGGGCTGCCCCAATTGCCGCCGTGCATCCATGAAGCCTGGCTTCGTGTGACCGCGGCCTCAGCCCCAGGCTCCACCTTGCTCCCTCTTTGCCCTCTCCACCTGCACGCAGACCTGAGTCTCAGTTTACCCTGGACAGCCTCATGGCCTCTGGGGCCACACCAGGGCCTGGGCCACCTCTGCTGCCCCTCGGACTTCCCCTGGATCTTTGTACTTTGCTGTTTTCAGATAAACTGTTTGTAATAAACTGTTTGTACCTGGTCCTCAGACTCTCCCTCTCCCTGCTGTATGTGAGAGAGGTGAGGTGAAGGCACCTGCAGACCTCCTCACCACCTGCCAGGGGACCCTGAGGGACTCTGCCACACTTCCCAGGTGTCAGGATGTCCTGGTGACTGAGTCAGTGGCCGCTGGGGGGACAGCACTGCAGGCTGAGTGTACCACACAGAATAGGCACTCGCAGAGGCGGAGCACGCTGCAGAGGTGTGCGACTCATCTCGTGAACAGAGAGGATTCTGTATGCAAGCCAGCTAAGGTGGAGAAGAAAGTAGTGCAAGATTTCCCAAAAAATGAGTCTTAATCCACTGGCACAAACCCAGGACAACTCCCAGCTCTGATTCTTCTCCCCCGAGCCACATAGCACAGCATCTGGTAGACTGGGATGCAAATCCCTGCTCTATCACTCAGCCTGTAAGACCTTGAGTGAGTCACTCTGCCTTGCATAGTCTCCTTTTGCTTTTCTTTTCTTTCTTTCTTATTTTTATTTTATTTTTTTGGTACCAGGGATCAAACTCACGACCTTGCACTTGCCAGGCAGGTGCATAAACCACTGAGCTAAATCCCCAGCCCTAGTTTCCTTTTCCTTGTCTTACAGTAGGGGAAGAATGCTAATTCCTCAGACAGAGCTTTGAAGGGTTGGAGGATGGAGCATGGTGGTGCATACCTTTTGATCCCAGCACTCTGGTAGGCTGAGTCAGGAGGATCCTTGTTTGAGCTGACCTTGGGTAATATAGGGAGACCCTGTCTGAAAAGCACTAGGTACTTGGAGATGCAGCTCAGTGGGAAGGCCTCAGTTTCAATCAGTTTTAAAAAAAAGTTCCCATCATGATGCTGCATGCCTGTAATTCCAGCACTCAAAAGGCTGAGGCAGGAGGATCACTGGGAATTTGAGCCCAGCATAGACTACATAGTGAGACCCTATCTCAAAATAAACAAGTGAAAAATAAAGGAAAAAAGCAATAGAGAGCATGAATGTGTGACAGTTAGTGTTGCTGACCAGTCTAGGGTCTTTCTGCTCCATTCAGATGAAAATCATGAATTGGCAAAGTGTAATCCCTTAGCACTTGGTCCCTGCCACGCTGGTGTCACTGCCTTTTTTTTTCAATTGTTACAATTTAGATATATATAATGATCACATTCTTCATAGGGAATTAGTACCTATACATGATATATCTTGATTTTCTTTTTCCCCATTCTCCTCCTGTCCCTTCAACCCTCGTCCCCTCATTATTTACAAAAAGCTTCGTTTCCTCTTTTTTTTTTTTTTTTTTGGTTTTGAGAAAGGTTCTTTCTATATAGTTCAGGCTAGCTGGCCTCAATTCACAGTGTTCTTCCTGTTTCAGCCTCCCAAATGCCAGGAGGACAAGCATATGCCACCATGCCATCAGATATTTTTCCTTCTATTATCTTTTTTTTCCTCTTTCCCTCCTTTCCTTTCCTCCTCCCTGTTAGAGGCTGGATTTTTTTTTTTTTTTTTTGAACCAGGGATTGAACTCACGACCTTGCACTTGCCAGACAGGCATTTGTGCTGCTAAGCTAAATCCCTGGCCCGTAGGGACTGGCTTATATGAACACCGTAGGTGGACTGTCCTGCCAAGTGCTGGTCCCAGCTGCCTTCGATGCTGGCTTGTGGGGAAGGGTGGGCCGAGCTGTCCAGTGGATGGAGGAGGCGCTCCACAGCTAGGGACAGGGAGGACAGAGGCAAGGTGTCCCAATCCACAGGGGTTCGTAATTGGAGCAAAAGGAGGCCAGGCGAGGGCCATGATGGCCCTGCCAAGCCACAATGGCCCTGCAGCCCGCGTGTCTATCTTAGCAGTACTGGCTGCAACCCAGGGCTGGTTCTTTCCAGGCCCTAGCGGGGCTAACAGAAGAGGAATCTGCATAGGTTTCAAGATTTGTCCTGAGCCTCCTTGGCTCAGAAGGTTAACATCTGGGCTCCGCGCGCCCTGCACTTAGCAGACAGTCAGGAGCCTTGAGCGAAGCTTCCTCCCACCTCATGTGCCAAACTGCAAGAGGTTTCTCCCCCAGCACTCTGGCCACACACCCTGATCTGGCCACATTCATATCCCTGAACTCTCTGTTCCCTCACCACTGCCACATCAGGTGCTACTTTTTTTTTTTTTAATCCATTTTGTTTCAAGGAGCAAAACAAAGAAGAATAAGAAAAAGAAGAAAAACTGAAACTAAATTTCAAAACACATCAATCCGGAGGCAACAATAGTACATACATTACACATTGTTATCCCCAAATCATTCATCCAGAGCACAAGACATCTGCCTTCAGTTGTTCAAACAATACTGGCCCAAATCTTTCTCTGTAGTGAACTCAGAGAAATCAGTAATGTAACTATCTTAACTAGTTTTTTTTATATACATGTACATAGACATGTTGTTTCATTCAGCTTCTCATACTAGTGAGACAATACAGTGTTTACACATATGTGTCTTATTTCACTTATGAGTATGTTCTCAAGTTGCTTCCATTTACCTATAAAAGTCTCTAGTGTATCCTTCCTTATGGCTGAGTAGTATCCATTGTATAAAAATACCACATGTCTTTTATCTATTCCTCAGTTGTTGGGCATTTAGGTTGTTTCCGAGATCTAGCTATTACAAATTATACTGCTATAAACACGGGTGCACATATATTGCTGTGGTATGATGCTTTCAATTCTGAGAAGACACTCAGAAGGGGAATAGCTGGGTCAAGTGGGACCTCTAGTTCTAATTTTTTAGTAATCTCTACACTGATTTCCACCAGTCTGCATTCCCACCAACAGTGGAGAAGGGTTCCTTTTCCCCACAGCTCCTCCAGCATTTGTTATTGCTTGATTTCTTGATAACAGTCATGCTGTCTGGGTTGAGGTGGAATCTCAGTGTTGTTTTAATTTGCATTTCTCGAATGACCAGTGATGTTGAACATTTTTCACATACTTATTTGCTGTTAATCTTTCTTCTTTCTTTCTTTCTTTCTTTCTTTCTTTCTTTCTTTCTTTCTTTCTTCCTTCCTTCCTTCCTTCCTTCCTTCCTTCCTTCCTTCCTCCCTCCCTTTCTTTCTTTCTTTCTTTCTTTCTTTCTTTCTTTCTTTCTTTCTTTCTTTCTTTCTTTCTTTCTTTCTTTCCTACTGGGGATCAAACTCACGAACTTGCACTTTCCACGCAGACGCTTATGCTGCTGAGCTAAATCCCCAGATGCTGTTGTTCGTATTTCTTCATCTGAGAAGTATGTATTCATCTCAGATGCCCATTTATGTATTGGATCATTAAATCTGGGAGGACTAATTTTTATGAGTGCTTTATATGTTCTTGATAGTAATCCTTTGTCTGATGTACAATGGCAAACATTTTCTCCCACCTTGTGGGTTATCTCTTCACTCTGTTGATGGTTTCTCTTGCTGTGCAAAAGCTTTTCAGTTAGACTGAGAGGGCAGTTGTTAATTCTTTGTGATAGTTCCTGTGTAATCGAAATTCCTAAACACTTCGCCTATAACAATGTCTTCAAGAGTTCTACTTACTATATCTTCTAGCAGATTTAATGTTTCTGTTTTAAACTTAAGATCTTTGATCCATTCTAATTTTAGCTTAGTGTATAGTGAAAGATATTGGTCCAGTTTTAATCTTCAGCATGTATAGAGCAAGTTTTTCCAGCACCATTTATTAAAGAGGCTATTTTTGTTCCAGTGAATGTGTTTGGCTTAGTGTGTCTGCATCTTCTAATCTATTCTATTGATCTCTAGGTCTGTTTTTTTCTCAGATAAGGTGGCTTAGTGTGTCTGCATCTTCTAATCTATTCTATTGATCCCTAGGTCTGTTTTTCCCCTCCAGTACCACACTGTTTTTATCACAGTAGCTTTATAGTATAATTTCAAGTCAAGGATTGTGATGTCCCCTGTCTTGTCTTTGTTGCCCAGGATTGCCTTTGCTATTCTAGGTCTCTTCTGGTTCCTCTGTGAGATATACTATTGGAATTTTGATTGGAATTACACTGAATCTGTATAACAGTTCTGGAAGTATGGCCATTTTCACTACATAGGTTCTTCCTACCCAAGAGCATAGGATATCTATTTTCTAATATCCTCTTCAATCTCCTTTTTCAGAATACTGTAGTTTTCAATGTAGAGGTCTTTTACTCCCTTTGTTAGATTGATACCTAGGTATTTCATTTTTGTGGATGCTATTGTAAAACATACTGTTTCCCTGATTTCTCTCTCAGTGAGTTTGTTATTCATGTACAGGAAGGCTATTGTTTTTTGAGTGTTGACTTTGTAACCGGCTATGTTACTGAATTTACTTATTAAATCCAGAGGTCTTTTGGTGGATATTTTGAGGTCTTTTAAGTAGAGTATCATGTCATCTGCAAATAGCAATAGTTTAACTTCTTCCTTTTGTATCTTTATTCCTTTTATTTCCTTCTTTTGTCTAATTGCTCCAGCTAAAGTTTCCAAGACTATGTTGAATAAGAGTGGAGATGGTGGACATCCTTGTTCCTGATTTTAGAGAGAAAGATTTCAGTTTTGTCCACTTAGTATGATGTTGGTTATTGGTTTGTCATACATGGCTTTTATCAAATTGAGATACAGACCATCTATTCCAATTTTCTGTAGGGTTTTTATCATGAATGGGTGCTGGACTTTGTTAAAAGCTTTTTCTGCATCTATTGAGATGATCATATGATTTTTGTCCTTGGCTCTGTTAATATGGTGTATTACATTTATGGATTATCATACGTTGAACCATCCCTGCATCCCTGAGATGGATCCCACTTGATCATGGTGAATAATTTCCTTGATGATTTGCTGCAGTTTGTTTGCCAGTATCTTACTGAGGATTTTTGCATTGATGTTCATTAGGGAGACTGGCCTATAATTCTCTTTCTTAGTTGGGTCCTTCTCTGGTTTTGATATCAGGGTAATGCCTCCTTCCAGGAATGAATTTGAAAGTATTGCTTCCCTTTCAATTTCATTAAAGAGTTTGAGAAGTAATGGTGTTACGTCTTCTCTAAATTTCTTGTAGAATTCAGCAGTGAATCTGGCAGGACCTGGGCTTTTCTTTGTTGGTAGGTCTTTAATTACATCTTCAATTTCATTGATTGATATTGGTTTATTTAGGATTTTTTATATCTTCTTGATTCAGCTTGATAATTCATATGTATCTAGGAATTTGTCCATTTCTTCTGTATTTTCCATCTCAGTAGAATACAAGTTTTCAAACTAGGTATAGTTGATCTTCTGGATTTCTGCAGGGTCTGTTGCAATTTTACCCTTTTCATTCCTAATTGCATGGACTTGAGTCTTTCCTTTTTTTGACAAGGTTGGTTAAGGGTTTGTCAATTTTATTTAACCTTTCAAAGAACCAACTCTTTGATTCATTGATTCTTTGTATCTTTTTAGTCTCTAGTGTATTAATTTCTGTTCTGCTCCTTATAATTTCCTGCATCATACGAGCTTTTGGCTTAGCCTGATTTTCTTTTTTCTAGCAGTTTGAGGTTCAGTGTTAAGTTCTTTGTATGTGCTTGCTCTGTTTTCCTGATAGGTATTTACTGCTATAAATTTTTGTTTTAAGACTGCTTTCATTGTGTCCCATAAGTTCTGTTTTTGTGTTTGTGTTTGTTTTTATTTTGTTTTGTTTTGGTACCAGGGATCAAACTCAAGACCTCATGCTTGCCAGGCAGGTGCTTACACCACTAAGCTAGATCCCCAGCCCTTCCAGTAAGTTCTGGTATGTTGTACTGTCATTATTAAGCTGTAAGAACTGTCTAATTTCTTCTTTAATTTCATCTGTGACTCACTGGTTTTTCAGTAGGTTGCTATTTAATTTCCATGTGTTGATGAAGTTCTTGTGGTTCCTTTTGCCACGGATTTCCAATTTCATTACACTGTGGTCTGATAGTATGAATGGGATAATTTCCTTCCATTCCTTTGCATTTACTTACGCATGTTCTGTGAACCAGTATATTGTCTATTTTGGAGAATGTCCTGTGTGCATTTGAGAATGTGTATTCTGATGTGTGGTGGAACACTCTATAGGCATATACTAAACCCATTTGTTCAAAAGTTTGATTTAGTTCTAATATTTCATTATTGATATTTTTGTCTAGTTGATCTGTTGTTTTGAGACAGTGTAGTATTGAAGTCTCCCAATACCATCATATTAGGACTTGATTTTTCATGTCCATTAGTAGTTTGTTTGTTTGTACCAGGAATCAAACTCACAACCTCATGCTTGCCAGGCAAGTGCTTATACCACTGAGCTAAATCCCCAGCCCAGTAATTTTTTATATATTTGGGTGCACTGGTATTTGTTGCATATACATTTATGATTGTTATCTCTTCCTCTTGGATTGTTCTCTTTACAAAAATGTAGTGACCTTCCTTATATCTCTTAATCAGTTGGCTTAAAATTCACTTTGTCTTCAAATAGGTTTCCTGTTGCAAGGAGTATTATTTTCCATCCCTTGATTTTCATTCTATGAATTTCTTTTTGAATTAAATGTGTTTCTTGTATGCAGCATATTGTTGGATCCTGTCCTCATATTGCCCTAATCTGGTTTGAATACTTTCAGTGGAGTTTTTATTTGCCTGCATGTCTGCTTGAATCTGCCTTATGGACTCCATTTCTTTCCTATGCTGAGCTTCCATAATTTTCCTAAGCTTATTTATTTATTTATTTATTTATTTATTTTTGGTCTATGTCTGCTGTAATGATGCTAAGCATGGTGTTGTATCTTTGGTAATCTCTGTATTTATCTGAGACATTATTTCTGATTTCATTTTTTCCAGAGCCTCATTCAATTGCTTTGCTGTTACCACTTCAGAGAGGCCTGGTGGGGGTGCTTTCGGATTGTCCCACCTCATTGCCCCCAGGATTTGCCTTTGGGTAACTGGATTTCTGGGGTTGCATTTTGCTCATTTCTTCTCATTTTCTTTTATCTCTCTTTTTAGTGTATTTCCTGGGGTGATGCTTGTAAGTTGCCTATGGTGGGCTGCTTTATTACTAAGATATAGGACCTTTACATGGTCACTGTTTCTCTAAGTTATCTTTCAGGTGTAGCTGGTTTTTGGGTTTTGTGTCTGTTGGAAGGTTTTACTTCTTCAGTTTGTTGGAGATGAGAAGTTGTTGCTTGTTTGGCCTAGACCCTAGTTCTTTGACACTGTCCCACAGTATTTTCTGTGCCCCTTAGTCAATCTCAGTCATGGAATACCAGGACCACACAGCTGTTTAGAACAGTTATGTCAGTTTTGGCTATAGTGGTAGCATTAACATCAAACACAGCCTAGAAAACAACGAACTGAGCTAATATATATATTTTTTATACTGGGGATTGAATTTATGACCTTATGCTTGACAGGCAGGCATTTGTGCCACTGAGCTAAACCCCTAGCCCTGAGTTAACCCTTAATTTGCAACTTTTAATCATATGAACTAGATTTGTGATTATATAACAAAATGTAAAACAAACCAGAGAATTATATGCAATATATAAGTCCTTAATATGTGTCAATTTTGCTTTCAGGGGTTAAAATTTAGAATTAAGGAGAAAATAGAGAAGTGGAAGAAGAGAAAGAGATTAGAATTAAGGTTGGAGGACAAAGGGGGATCACACCAACTTGGGGAAAGTGGTGCAGACAAATGAAAGAAAAGAGAAATAAAGAGATACAAGGAAGAACAGAACAGAACCACACCAACAAAGGGGTTAGGAACCACATTCACACTCATATAAAAACAATGAAGACAAAAGAGAAAAAAAGAAAAATAAACAGTCCACTTCCAGGACTCTCTAGTTTCATTAGTAAACAACCTATGGAGACAGTCTTGAATTGTGCTGATCTATCCCAGCAAGCCAGCACTAGATTTTGGGCAGAGTAGTGGATGATTTCAGCAGGCCTGTCTGAGACCAGACTCATTGGGCTTGCCTCAGCAATTCTCACAGGTCTGAGCCCAGCTAGAAGTTTCTACATGGAGCCAGCAGCAGTTCTGGGTGTTGACCTCAGCCAGCCCATCTCCAAAATGCCTCCAGGCTAATCACTCTCTTCCGTGGGAGGACTAAGTCCTCTTCGCCAGCCAGTATAGTCCTCCACATCCTCTACTTCCCTTCACTGCTGCATCTCTCCGCAGAGGCCTCCAGGGTCACCAGCCTTCACCATTACCATGACCGTGTGTTCTCAGGTTTGGATAGCTCCTCTCACACTGCGAGTCCTGTCTCAGGGAGAAGGTGCCACCAGCTACCACCTTCTTCTTTCTTGAGATTTTTCTTTTCACTCTTTCTGTGGGCTTCAGTTCACACTTCAGATTTTTCCTGGGTCTAGGCAACCCACTTCCCTCCTTCTTGTCTTCCTCATAATGCTATATTCCAACATCTGGATGGCAACTCTCAGAGAGGCTGTTCTCTCTGCTGGTTACTCTGCTGATTACTGGTCTGTCATCTTCCTAAAAGTCCAATGCTACTATTTTGTTTGTTTTTGAGATAGGGTCTCACTGTGCAGCTCAGGCTGGGATTGAACTCAGCCTCCCAGAGTGCTGGGATTACAGGAGTGCCCTCATTACACCTGCAAATTTGAATCCCATATTTGCATACCCAATACATACAGCAGTCTTCCAGAAGCTTCCTAATCTCACACCTACACCCACATGAGAGTTCTCAGCCATCCTGTGACCACCTCTCTGTGACACTTTCTAGCATCCCCTAGGTCAGATGGGGCTCAGGGAGGAGAAGGAAACAGTATGATGGGTCCCACTCCCCTGCCATCACTGTTCTCTGTGCCCTAGGGAGGGAAGGAGGAGGAACTGAGGGGTGAGTGGGGACCACCTGCGAGGTAGGGCCAGCCCAGAGCCATGCGGATGCCCACATGGCCCAAGGGGAGAGTGCACAGGCATTGTGGCAAGGGGACAGCAAATCATGCCACTTCCTTGGGCCCCAGGTCCCCTTCTGCTGAGGAGGGCCAACCCACACTTTTCATCTTCTTGGGAAGTGGCTGGGCCCATGCAGGAGAAGCAGGAACAGGTGCTGGAGGAGCAGCCAAGACAGAGGCACCTCATCTTGATGGCTGCAGAAGGGGGGCACCCCACGGGGGGTGCAGGTGAGAGCCACAGGACTGGTCCTCTTCGCTGCTGTCGTTCTTCAGATAGAGCCACATGCTTACCCCTTGGTTTCTGTCTTCCTGCAAAAAATGGGGCGCTGTGCACCTCACTTGGGGTGGCACCCCATGAGTAGAGCCTTGCTCAACATGTCAGAAGATGCTCAGTACCCTGCCTCAGATGTGGCATTATGGTGTCTCTGGTCTCGTCCTCCGAGAGCATTGCTCTTGCTCTCTCCAGAGGTCTTCAAGAGGGAGACTTTGCTGGGCTGGGCTCCACTGTGCACAGCTGTAATCCCAGCACAAGGAGGATCAATGCAAGTTCAAGGCCAGGTTGGGCCACATAGTGAGGTCAAGACCAGCATGAAGTACAAAGTGAGACCCTGTCTCAAAAAACAAAACAAACAAACAACCCCTAAAACAAGAAACAAACAAACAAACAGGTGTTTCTCTCCTAGCCTTGGATGGTTAGCTTGTATTTAATTAGCCGTAAAACTGTAAATTAACATGCTTATTTTTTGGCTTTTCTTACTCAGAGTTGGAGATGTTTACAGTCTAGGAGGCACTGCCATTATACAAATCCTCTAATTTCTATCGGGGACGAATTCTGAGGTTGAATGAATGGTTTCGCAAAGCTCTTTCGGTTCTGGGTCAGACGAAACTCCATTTCCCAAGGGCCCTGGCGGCTCCCGTCTTTCTCCCGCCCCTTCCTGTTTAACACTCAGTCCCCGCCCCCTCCACACGCACTGGCCAATAGAAGACCTACTTCTCACGTCCATCATAAACAATGAGGGCGGGAACGTTTCAGGAGCCACGGGGAGGATCTTGTGGCTGGGGCTTGGGTTTTGGAGTCGGAGAAGTAGATTCGCTCAGCCGGCGAGAATAGAACTGATTCTGTTGGGAGTCAGGATTGGGGAGACATTCATCACTGGTCAGAAAAAGGCTTCTTAGAGACAACAGTAGTTTCTAGTCGCGGATCTTGGTCATACCCATCTTTGGCGTTTTCCCTCAGATAAGGAATCTGCTGCCGAACTTCCGATCCCAGTGACTCTGCAGCAGAAGATGGCGACCGTGTGGGATGAAGCCGAGGTGGGTGCGGGAGGGCCTGGTGTGTCTGAGCACGGGCTGGCGGGATCGGGGCCCCTTGGAAGTAGGCAGGAGTCCTGACTTCTTCATGGTGGATTATTAGTAGGAAATTGAGGCCGCGGGTGGGTTTGGGGAACGCGGGATGTCTGTCCCGGGTAAAAGTAAATACAGAAATAGTTTTTTTCTTTCCGGTACCGGGGATCGCACTTACGACCTCGCGCTGCCAGTCAGGGGCTTATCACTGAGCTAAATCTCCGGCCCTCGAAATAATTTTTTTCTGTAAACAGCAAGATGGAATCGGCGAGGAGGTGCTCAAGATGTCCACAGAGGAGATCATCCAGCGCACACGGCTCCTAGATAGCGAGATCAAGGTGGGCACCGGCCCGCGACCCCAGGCTCCTCTCGGCTTTCCTCCCTGGGACCCGCGAATCACTTTTGGGCTTGGAAGAGAGAAAGCAAACTAAGCCTTGCAGGAGACAGGAAAAGAGATGAGGTGGTGGAAGACCAGGTCTGAGATAAGGAGTGATCAGACTGCCTTTGCAAATCAGGTGTTTATGCCTCTCAAGAGCCCTCCTTCCAGCAAGTCTCCACTTTACAGACAAACCGATGCGCAGTCTCCCCCCGCCCCCCAAGTACCTCATCTGCTTCACTAGGTTTCCAAACTGCTGGGCATAGTGGTGCAGTCTGTAATCCTAGCACCCAGGAGGCTGAGGCAGGAGGGTGGCAAGTTCGAGGCCAACCTGGGCTACATAGTTCAAGGTCAGCCTGGACTACTTAGCGAGACCCTACCTTAAAAAACAAAACAGGTGGTTTTCACGTTTGCCTCTTGTCTTGACTTCTTTATGTGGACAAAGGCTGGCTGGGTCTTTTGAAAGCTTAGATCTGGGTAGACAGATGCAGGAGAGGCTCCTGGGTAGCCTGAACCTCCAGTTATGACAGAGCCCTAAGTTACCTGGGCCAGGCTAAACACTGGCTTCCACCATCCCAGATAATGAAGAGTGAAGTATTACGAGTCACCCATGAACTTCAAGCCATGAAAGACAAGATCAAAGAGAACAGTGAGAAAATCAAAGTGAACAAGACCCTGCCGTACCTTGTCTCCAACGTCATCGAGGTGTGTGTGTATGTGGAGGGGAAGAAGGGATCAGTGGGCTTGGAGACAACCTGGGTGGGGCTGCTAGGGACAGGTGGGTGGAAATCCTGAAACCAAACTGCTTGTTAATATTTCTGCTTTCTGGAGCCCTGCTTTCTACATAGAGCCCTACAGAGACCTCAGACGTCTCCCATGTCTCAGACATCTCCTGGGGTTTGTGCAGAGAGGCAGCATCTAAACAGATAAACAGATCTTTGGTTTTTGCTCCTTTGAGATATAGTCTTACTGTGTAGTCCAGGGTGGCCTTGAATTTGCTTTGTAGCCTAGACTAGCCTTCTAGATCCTCTTGCCTCAGCCTCCTGAGTGCCAGGATCACAGGTGTGAACCCCCATACTCAGCCTAAACATTACTGATTTATCGACCATACCTTGGCTAAGCTCAGAGGTATCTGAGGAGGGAAGTAGGGCCAGCCAGCCCTGGAAAGTTTGGGGGCTGAGCTCATTCCCTTCTCAGCTGCTGGACGTTGACCCCAATGACCAAGAGGAAGATGGTGCCAACATTGACCTGGATTCCCAGAGGAAGGGCAAGTGTGCCGTGATCAAAACCTCCACGCGCCAGGTGAGGCAGCTGTTGGGGTGAGCATGAAGGGGTGAGGCGCAAAGGCCCTGAGGACAGTGACCGAGTCTGCCTATTACTTCCCCGCAGACGTACTTCCTGCCTGTGATTGGGTTGGTGGATGCGGAAAAGCTGAAGCCAGGGGACCTGGTGGTGAGTGGTGCCTGAGCCCAGGAAGGCTTTTCTCTTAGGCTTCTCACAGGCAGTGGCCAAGGCCCTGCCCCTGCCCCAGCCTCAGCCTCAGCCTCAGCCTCAACCTCGTCTCGCTTCTAAATCTTGGCATTGCAGGTCCAAGAATCTGCTTCCTTGTTCTTGGTAGTTTCTGATTTTTGAGACTGGGTCTCACTAGGTGGCCCAGGCTGGCTTTAAACTTGAGCTCCTCCTGCTTCAGCTTCTAGAGTTGGGATTCCAGGCCTGCACCACCACTGCTGGCAGCCCACTTGCTCTTAATTCTTGAGTTGTTAGTCCTGTGTTTTGCTTTCACACTATGGACACCTACAGCAACTTATGAGGTAGAGCCTGAGCTGTGACAAAGCTGAAGGCCCCTATGCTGTGTCCAGGGTGTGAACAAAGATTCCTACCTGATCCTGGAGACCCTGCCTACAGAATACGACTCACGTGTGAAGGCCATGGAGGTGGATGAGAGGCCTACAGAGCAGTACAGTGACATTGGCGGCCTGGACAAGCAGATTCAGGAAGTGAGTTTCCCAATTCTCCGTTCACTTGCAGGGCCTCTCAGCCTCCCAGCAGCCTAGGTCAGAAGTGGCAGGGTAGGGGCTCAGATCCCAGATGACAGATGACTTGTCAAGGCTGCATAATGTTGGGGATGGTACCAGGTCTGACACTCAGGCTCCTGTGCTTGGCCGGGTGTCTTCTACTCTTGCCTTCTGGTCCTAAAGAGATGGTGGCCAACTTTGGGGTGTGTGGAGGGCCAGCTGCCTGTGTTCCTGAATTGAAGCAAGCAGGATACACAGGAGCCCCAAGGTGTCGGGTTGTAGGGGCCCTTAGGGCTTTGCTCTCCTCACCCAGGTCTTCTCCCTGGCAGCTGGTGGAGGCCATCGTCTTGCCGATGAACCACAAGGAGAAGTTTGAGAACTTGGGGATCCAGCCTCCAAAAGGGGTGCTGATGTATGGGCCACCGGGGACAGGAAAGACACTGCTGGCCCGGGCCTGTGCTGCGCAGACCAAGGTGCAAGTCCTGTGGGAAGGAGTGGGTGAGCCAGGGGCCTTAGGGTCTCCTCCAGCCTGACGCTGCTGCGTGTGCCTGCAGGCCACCTTCCTGAAGCTGGCCGGGCCCCAGCTGGTACAGATGTTCATCGGGGATGGGGCCAAGCTGGTCCGGGACGCCTTCGCCTTGGCCAAGGAGAAAGCACCGTCCATCATTTTCATTGATGAGCTGGATGCCATCGGCACCAAGCGGTAGGAGGGGTGCTAGGGACACCTGTGGCTGGGAACAGACTTCAGCTGTACCGCATTCCAGCTTCTTCCCACCTGTCCCAATCTTCCCTGGCAAGGGCTCCTCTCTTTGCTTCTGGTTCTTAAGTCCTAAATCTCCTGCCCTTGAGCACTTGTCCTCACAGTTGCCAGCATGTTGCTGCCAGTACAGAAACCAGCCACATCCCTTGTGGGGACCTATGGACCTTCACACACAGCCTGCCTGGGCCCTCTCGCTCCTTCTCTGCACTCCTCAGTGTAAACACTGGACTAGGCCATGGCTCCCCCTGGCCCTCTGTCCTCACCTAACCCTCTCTGCCCTGATTTGCACCCCTGGAGTCCCCCATCCCTGTCCTCCCAGTCTTGGGCCACTTCTCACACCTGCCTGGATCCCCAGGTCCCTTAGCTATGCCATAGCACTGTGTGGCTGTGCTGCAGCTGTGGTCAGAGCAGTGCATGCAGAAGAGACCCAGGCCGGGCCAGGGCTACTTTACTTCTGTTTAGCCTCTGACTGGTGCCAGTTCCCATGATCCTCTGGGTCCTGAGTGCTGCTCCCATGGGTTTGTAGACCTGTGTGGCAATCACTGAGCCTGAGCCCAGGTTGTGCACCTCCAGGATGCCCTGCTTGGCTCCTGTTGGGGGCCATGGCCTCAGTGTCCTGGCTTCCTGTACCCTGCAGCTTTGACAGCGAGAAGGCTGGGGACCGGGAAGTGCAGAGGACCATGCTGGAGCTCCTGAACCAGCTGGATGGCTTCCAGCCCAACACCCAAGTCAAGGCAAGTGTCCCAGGCATGTGCAGGACTATCTCTGGTCATCATTGAACAAGTGTAGCAGCTGGAATTGGAGCTCGCATTTCCACCAACCTCTTGTGGCATGCTGGTGTGGGTTGATGCCTCATACACGTGGCTCTAAATCACTGCTTCTCTCCTTAGGTGATCGCAGCCACCAACAGGGTGGACATCCTGGATCCTGCCCTGCTCCGCTCAGGCCGCCTGGACCGAAAGATTGAATTCCCGATGCCTAATGAGGAGGCCCGGGCCAGGATCATGCAGATCCACTCTAGGAAAATGAATGTCAGGTAAGCGGAGACTCAGCAGGTGAGCAGCACTTTCGCACTGCTGGCGCCCTGCAGCTGGGCCCGCCATAGAATCCTGCAGGTACCCAGGCTGGTGCCATATGCTCCACTTGTGGCGTCCACAGCCAGCAGGAGTATAGCCAGGGTCCAGCCAAGGTTGGGGTCCTGGGTTCGGAGTGGGGGTACAGCCTTCAGCAGATGGCATGACCTCAGAAGGTCATGGGAAGGATCACATGGGACAATGCCGGGAACAGGAGGACAGCAGAGTCCTTTGTGTCATCCTTTGCCTTCCTCCCCTGCCTGGGCCTCCTGTCCCCTCCCCAAGTGACAACCCATGGTGTGTCCTCTCCTCAGCCCGGACGTGAACTATGAGGAGCTGGCTCGCTGCACCGATGACTTCAATGGGGCCCAGTGCAAGGCCGTTTGTGTGGAGGCGGTGAGTGGCAGGGCCAGGGCTGGATGCTCCAGCTGGCTTATCTCTTCCTTGGACAGGATGTGCTGTGTGGTTGGGGTCAGGGGCACTGGGGTACAGGGCAGACCCCCAAACCTGTCTGTCTGGCTGCAGGGCATGATCGCACTGCGCAGGGGCGCCACAGAGCTGACCCACGAGGACTACATGGAGGGCATCCTGGAGGTGCAGGCCAAGAAGAAAGCCAACTTGCAGTACTACGCCTAGGCCACCCAGCCTCACAATAAATACACCCATCTGCCACCTGTCTCTTCTTCCTGGGCTCTGGGCAAGAGTGGGGACAGGCATGGCAGGCCCCTTCCATCCCCAGGCAGCACGGGCCCCAAATCAGTTGTCAGGGTGAGGTCCTCTGGGCCACATGGGCACTGCAGCTGCTGCCTGGGGTCTCAAGGCCTCCCTTACCCCCAGTCCTGCCTCAGCTGACTCCTACTCATTGGTCCTGCAGTTCGAGGGAAAAGCTGGAGAGAAGGTAGTGACCCCACCCCACTTCATGCAACCAGGGCTTCAGCTAAGTCAGGGACCACTGAGCAACATTCCCAACGCTTTTTATTTTGAGGCAGGGTTTGCTAAGTTGCCAAGGTTGGCCTCAGTTTTGCAGTCCTCCTGCCTCTGCCTCGAGTAGTTGAGATTAGGGATGTGTGCCGTTATATGTCTGCTATTGTGGCTGTTTTGTGTTTCTGTGAGCTCAGGCCCTAATGCTTGGTGACTTGTAAAGCCAGGATGTGGGTATTTGTCCTTGAAATGCCCCCCTTGTTTCCTGGCTCAAGGGACCTCCTGTTTCCCCATCTGCCCCAGTTAAGGCCCCATTAGATATTTCAGCTTCTCTGGCTGAAAAAGAGCCTTGAGCAAGATCCACTCTGATGCTTTCTAGCTGATCATGCTGTTCTCTCCCCAGCCATCCTCTGTGGCATTGGGTCATCCACAGTACTGCACCTCCTAGAGCAGGGGGTGCTGTCAGTCAGGCTCTCCCTGGGCTGCAGTTTGACTGCAAAGTTTTATGTTAGTAAAATGAAACACACACACTCCCCCTGCCCCCGGCTCTCCCCACAGTACAGACACAGCTCGGCAGTTGGGCCCAGATGATACGGCTGTCCCCATCTGCTTTGATGGTCCCTGAATGGCCTTCAGAATGTCAGCTCTGGTCAGCAAGGGGCACAGTCCTCCCCAATTATGTTTCCCCACCTTTCCAGTGGCCAGGGCCACAGCAGCTCCGGGAAGTTGGCTTGGCAACCCTGCTTTCTGTTCTCCCTGAGGTCCTGGTTCACACTGATCTAGCCAGGCTGGAGCACCCTAGGGACCCTACAGACCCTTTCTGGGCTCCCCTATGCAATGCCCCACTCTGGCTGGCAGCCTGCAGCACCTACTCCTGAGGGCAGGTGGGGTTTCTTGGTTCCCCAAGCCAGGGCTGATATTCTTGAGAGCCCTGCTGGATGGGCTACAACCAGGTGGTGCAGGTACCATGTCTTTTCAGATGTTCTGCTGCTGGAACCCAAAAGCCCGGCCTTCCCAGCTGCAGAAGCCGCTCTGGTTTCCATACCTGCACCATCCTAGCCAGGTGGCTTGGGAGTCAGGACCACATTGCTCCTCCAACGTGCAGATGGTGCTGCGAGGAAGCAGTGCCCCCTGGTGCCAGGTGTTCTTAGCACACTGACCCCATTGATACCTGATGTGGCTATGGCAGGTTGGGATACCTTGGCTTGTTTGGTTCATGAGCAAAGGGAACCCTTGAGAAATGTGTGGTGGCACATTTGTAATCCCAGCACTTAGGAGGCTGAGGCAGAAAGATTGCTATGAATTTGAGGCCAGCTTGGGCTATGAAGTGAGGTCATGGCCAGCCTGAATTGACCTGCATAGGAAAACTCTGTTTCAAAAAGACCAACAAAGCAAAACAAAACATTCCTGGGGAGTGTCTAGGTATCCAGCACCAGGCTTCTTACCTGTGGTTGGCCAAGACAGCCACCACAAGACAGACAGGGACCCGGCCATGGGCTCTGGTCTGTGCATATTTATTCTATGCCATCTATAGACATATTTACAGATGCAGGTATGCCACAGCTGAGTGCTGTGGGGCCTCGAGGGAAGCGCAGGGGATTATGGCTTTGTCCTCCAGAGCACAGGAGCACATTCCTGAGCGCTGACAGCAGGGAAGGGTGCCATGTCCCACCCAGCCTGTCTATAGGCCCTGTGCCCACGGGAACACGTCCCTGAGCTGGCAGCAAGGGGCCTGGCCTGGGCGCTGCTGTCCTGCAGGTTGCTATGTGGCAGCTTCAGGTGGCAGTGCTGCCAAGGGCACTGGCTAAGGGACAGGAACATGGGCACCTGCCTGCCCTTTCTTTGGCTGGAGAGGTGGTAAAAGGTAGGCCAGGAACACAGACGTGGGGAAAGGTGCCCAGCCTCAGCCTTGGCCTCTGCCTTGGGCAGCCCGAGCCTGGGGTGTGAGCAGAGGGATCCACTCCATGGAGGGCTGCTCATCTTGGGTCCCTGCAGCCCTGGGTTATTTGGGGACCAGCACTGGGGTCCTAGGTTCTTTGAGGACCAGCACTGAGGCTCTGCACTGCTCCCCTAGCAGGTGCAAGATAATAAGATGGTGGGCAGAGTCACAGTGTTGGTCTCAGGCACACATGCATGCACGCACACGCATGGTCACAGGCGAATCCAAATCTTATTGCTGTGTGCATGGGCAGCTGTGGTTGAGTCACTCGATGCAAACTGAGAGCAGCACCATCACCAGGACACCGGCACAGAGCAGAAGCACCTGCTGCAGGGACAGCCTGGGGAGAGGAGGTGGCTCAGGGTGCAGCTGGGGACCTTGGACCAAATGGCCGTCCAGTCCCCACAGCTCACTCACCACGGGTCGTCTTCTTCCAAGAGGTCCGGCAGCACATTCACCAGGGCGATGTAGAGGAAGCCACCGGAGGTGAAGGGCAGGACCCAGGCCACCGTCTCCTCTGTGAGGGGGAGACCCTGACTGGCTGCAAGCCCAGAGCACAAGGGTCCTGTCCCTGTCCCAGGGGAGACGGACCAGCCCTGCCCTCTGACAGCCACCACCTGCGCCCGTACCTACGCCCTTGGGGGACTGCGTACAGATGGCGAAGCCGGCGCCTAGCAGGCCCCCCAGCGCCGTGGACAGCTGCAGCTTGGCGGCGCTCCAGCGGTCGAAGCCAGCCCGGAGCAGGATGGCGAAGTCACCCACCTGGGGGGAGGCCTTGTGTTCACCCTGGGGGCCCCCTGGCGGGGGGAGGGCCAACTCCGCATCTAAGGCCAGCTGCACACTCACCTCATGGGGGATCTCATGCAGGACGATGGCCACAGTGGTTAGGAGCCCCATCTGCAGGGAGGGGAGCCTGAGTCCACAGCTGTGCCAGGGCCGTACTCCACCCACCCATCCCTGACAAGCATTTGTGCTGTCCTGAGCTGCCTCCTGCTGGCCTCTGTTGGCTACTGGATGACAGCAGGGACCAAAAAGGACAAGGCCCCTCATGAAGTGGGTTGGCCTGGGGCAGCGGCCACAAAGGTCTCTGAGGAAATATGTTTACAGGGAGAAGTGCAGAAGGACCCAGCAAGCAGAGGGCACCACAGCTTGGAGGGCAGGGGCAGAGGAGATGTGTCTAGGAGCAGCATTAAAGAGCCCGCCAGCTTGAGAGAAGCTTCTCACCAGGAGAGAAGATAGCAAGGACACAGTGTGGCTTGTGACAAAAGAAGGTGTAGGTGATACATGTGTAATCCCAGCACTCTGGGAGGCTGAGACAGGAGGATTGAAGGTCCAAGTCCCAACTACGTAGGCAATTTAGTAATTTAGCAAGACCCTATCAAAAAATATTAAGAGCTGAGGGTGCAGCTCAGTGCAAAGGCCCTGAGTTCAATTCCCAGGACCAGGTGGGCAGTGCAAGGAGATGAGTAGGCAGGTATGGCAGTGTCCAGGAGAGCAACTTGGGGGACTGGGAAGGACTTGGAGGTAAAACCCACTGGAGAAGCTGGAGGCCTGCCTGCCTCAGCCTGGACTCACCTTCTTGCTCACGAGGAAGCTGGCGGCCACAGCCAGCCCATGAGTGAAGTTGTCTACGGTGTTGGCTAGCAGGTTGAGATAGCCACTGACCTGGGTGAGGGGGAGACAGCAAAGCTGAGCTAGGTAGGCCACGTAGCTCAGTGGCTGCAGGAGGGTGCCCCAGGTGGGCCACTCACTTTGAGGTTCTGGACTGCAGAGCTCAGGCTGGGCTGTGCCGCTGCCTGGGCGGGACAGGGACCACCATTGAGCATGGTGGCAGTGGGGTCTTTGCTGGAGGCCTGGGGCCAGGAGAAGCAGAGAAGCAACATTAGAGGCCCCCACTTGGCTGGGGTACACCAAGGAGGCTGAGCCACACAAGAGAGATGGCCTCCCTGACTCACTGGACCTCTGTTGACCACTGAGCAGGCCTGGGGCCCACACTGCTGTCACTTCATGTCATCTGCCAGAACAGCTGCTGCTTCAGCTCAGGGCCTCTCAAAGCAGTTGGCCCCACCCTTGACCACTCCTGGGCAAGAGGCCAGGAGACCCCTTTCTTCTTGGGCTAAACTCAGAACCTTGGTGTCAGACAGAACCCAGACTGGCATATTGAGGCACTGGGGTTTGGGGCTCACCTGCCTGGACCCCTCCTTCTCCTTGCTGTTCAGGAACGTCTTCTCCAGAGCCAGGAAAGTCAGGAAGCCACCGATGACCCAGAGCCCCAGCTGCTGTTGTTGCTGCAGGCTCTGACCCTCACCTCCTGCGAGGGAGCACCGTGTGCCATGCCGAGCCTGTGCCCACCACGAGGGCCAGGGTCTGAGCACTGGGTACAGGACGGTGACCCTCTCCCAGGCAAGTTCCTTGCCAGATTCTTCTTCCCTGATCCCTCTTCCCATTCCAGGGCCAAGAAACCAGTGGGACATGGGCGCCAGTGCCCACTCCTGCTTTCCTTCAGGAAAGCCTCACTCACCATGGTTGGCACTGCAGGTGTAGCCCCAGGCCTCGGGCAGCAGATGCAGGAACACATTGCCCAGCAGGCCCCCCAAAGCGAAGCTGAGCAGCTTCTTCAGGCGCTGGGCCCCAGCTGCATGGCAGGTATGTGGATTGGGGAGGTGAGGGCCGGGACCCCCAGCATCATCTCTGTCTCACCCAGCTCACTGGGCTTTCTGCTGGCTCCTGCAGCTTGCCTGTCTCCCAAAGGCTGTATCCAGCTGTGGCTCCCCTGGGCCCCACCATACTAGCCAGCAAGGCTGGGTGCCCAGCAGGAACCCCTCACAGCCTGCAGGACCTGGCTGAGGCCCCTACTCCAGCCTGACTAGGAAATAGGGCTTCCAGGCCCCACTGGTCCCAGTTCCTAAACCCATCGGCTGGTTTGCTGCTGATAACTTCTGAGACTCAGTTTCCTTGTCTGTTTGTTGGATCTTGTGGGAATTAAAGGACAATACAGAGCATGTATTAAGTGGAAATTTCTTCTCAGTCACAGAAAAGTGGCAGGGACATGGGGACATTTGCAGGCTCACAGAACACAGATTTGAAAGTGCTCTGTGTGCCAAGTTCAACCCTATGATCTGACAGAACAACTGAGGCTGAGGCCATTGGGTGAAGGGTGAGGTGGGATCCCAGGGGAAGCTGCCACCTCCACGCTGTGTGACTTGCTGGGTGAAGACCCTCTCTGCCTGTGCTTCCCTTGTGCCATGGAGCCAGCAGTCCCCACCCTGATCCTGCAGCCACAGAGGAGCCCCAGGACCATTTGCCTGAGTACGCTGGTTCCCAACAGAGCCCTGGGTATGGTCCTGCTTCAAACCCCACTCAGCCGAAGGGGACTGGCACCTGCAGCTTAAACTCGCCCAGACCATCTTCTGCACCCTTGCCTACAACACACTCTGCATACAGGTGATGCAAAAGCAAGGAAAAGCCCCCACTGGAGCCAGACTTGGTCTCCTGGGTCCCCTCCCTGGGGCTTCCCTCCCACAAGGGATGGCTGCAAACTCTCGGCACAGTGGGCCCAGACCAAGCCAGAGGGGAGAGGCATCCCAGACTCAGCACAGGGCTGCAGGCAGTGCTGTGTGTGCACCTGCTCCCTTCATCTTCATGAGAATACCCATAAGACAGATGCTATTATTATGCCTATTTGGGGGGGTGCTGGGATGGAACCAAAATGCCTACTTTGCAGGTGATAGGATCAAACCCAGGATCTTGCATGTGCCAGGCACCTACTTCACTACCACTGAGTCACATCCCAACCCCTATGATCCCCATTTTTAAGGCTGGGAGGCTGAGGCAGTATGAAGGTTTGTACCTTGCCCTGAGCTACTTAGCTAGTGACTGGCAGAGCCAGGATTGGTGGCCAGGTAGCCTGGCAGTCCCTGTTCATAAGTCTGGTGGTGGTGCCAGTGTACAGCACACACCTGTAACCTGGCCCTCAGGACTGCTGAGAGTTTGAGGCCAGCCTGGGCTACATGGTGCCTCCCTATGTCAACAACAATAGCAATAAAAGACACAGCCGGGGATGTAGCTCAGTGCAAAGGCCCTGGGTTCAATCCCTAATATCAAGAAGAAAAAGGGTGTAGTGTTTGCTGACTGGGACAGATGCACCCCATGTCCACAGGACCAAGGTGAGCTGTCCCCATCTCAGAGGCACTGACCTGGAACATGAGACTGGGGTCTCCCACCCTGTTGGCTGCCCTTCAGGGCCACTGCAGTCACCCACCTTCTGAGCGTAGCATGGTCCCCATCTCCAAAGGAATGACAAGCAGCGGGAAGACCCCTGTGAGCCCCACGATGAATGAGCCAAGGAGGGAGCAGATCCAGGTGTCCAGCCTGTCGCTGCTCAGCAAGGACCCCCAGGACTCGCTGTCTTTGCTGTCCAGGCGACAGGCTGCTGCAGCCCCCCAATTCTGGAGGGCTGGCTGGGAGCCTGAAGCCCTTCCCAGCAGCTGCAGGGCAAGGGTGGTGAGAAAGAGGAGCCTTTGGCCCGCCATGCCACAGCCGGGGTAGGGACATCCAGGCATTCCACGTGCTGAAAAACACAGAGGCTACTTAGGCAGGCGGCCAGCCTTGCCCACACACCTGCTCAGGACACGTGGCCTCCCCACCCTACCCCAAGTGCCTTGGGTACACACCTGCTTGGTGGGCACACGGCTCAGGGCTCAGCTCCTTGGCTCACCCACTCCCAAGCACTAGCCCTCTCCCAAGTACGACGCATTTTTTCCTTCTGAGCCTGCTCCAGTCTGTGTAGGCCGACGCGTCTGCCTGAGGCTAAACTTTCCCTAATGACTGGGTGAGGCACTGGCTTTCCACAGCCACTGGCAGGTCTAGCCCAGAAGACTGCTCAGGCTGCCAGGAGAGGTTTGGTATCAGGCTGTGCCCTGATGAGGACCCACAGAGACTGAAGGCAGCAGGGTCTAAGCAGATGGGGCAGCACTGAGGGCACAGGAGGGGAAACTGAGTGGTGCAGCTAGACAGGACCATCAAAGCCTCTTCCTGGAAAATGAGCCCAGTGTCCCTGGGGGCACCAGGAGGTGCAGCTGGGACTGAAGGATCCTTCGGTCTGGAGATGCCTCACAGATGTGTGGCACAGCTTCTGAGACAGGTTAACTTGGTGTTCTGTGCTCTGAGCTGTTTGCAATTCCCAGGGTCTGGGTGTCTGAGTCCTTGTCCTAAGGGATTGGTCTGGGTACCGCTTGCTTCAGAGACCAACAGATGAGAGAGCGGGATAAAGCAGATGGATGGCACGCAGGAGGCACAGGGTCCCCCCCCATCCTGGCAGGAATGTGCCCTGCCAGCGACCCTGGCAGGAATGTGCCCTGCCAGCGGATCCCCAGACGGGATGTGAGTCAGCCAAGGAGAAGTTCAGTCTGGAAACTCGGGCGTGAGATTTAAGTGATGTTTGGTCCTGACTGAGCTGGCTGTGACCTTGAGCTGCCTCAGTTTCCCCTCTGGTCATGGAGGGGGCAAGGAGAGGACGCAGCTGCCTCTGGGCGCTGGGAAAGATGCCTAGGTCTGGGATCTCCAGTACTTAGCTCAGGAGACCCCCGCGGGACCGGCTAGCTGCTACCGGGGCCAAGGCTGCGCCGGCCAGGCCGGGCCGAGTCCCGAGCGGGCCATCAAGAGAGGTGAAGGGGCCGCAAGTTTGGGAGAGGGACAGACTGCAAAGGGAAGGGGCTTATCAGAAGTCAGAAGAAAGGAGCCAGCAAAGGGGAGAAGAGTCGAGGGAGCCAGACGGTGGGGGGGGACACGGAGGAGGACAGCGGACTGCGGGGTCAGAGGCGCCCGGAGCAGCGAGTAGGACCCCGGGCTCTGGGAGGCGCGCGGCTCAAGCGGGGACATGCCGGGCCAGGGTCCCGAGGCCGGGCGTCACTCACCGTGCAGCGGTGGCAGCGGCAGGGGCGCTCCGGGAGGGCCCGGCCATCCAGCTGCGGAGCCGCGCCCCGCCCCGCCTGCCTCTGCCCCGCCCGCCCGCCCCCGGCCCCGGCCTGGAGCCACCCCGGGAGCGCAGCCACGTCACTCTGGGACGGCCCGGAACCCTACGCGCTGTCCTGCAGGAGCGGCCGGAGCAGCACGAATGTGCACTTCCGCCTCAGGACTACGGGGGACCCGGGCGGACAGCGCACTTCCGCTGGGGCCGACTCGCGGAGGGAGGGGAGGGAGAGCTGAGCGGAAGTGGGAGCCCCGCAGGTTCAGTGCGCAGTCCTGCTGCGCGGGGGTAGGGTGGCGGCCTGGCGGGGTCGGCGAGCGGCTGCGCTGCGATACTTGTTCGTCTGACCACTGTTCAACGCCGGCGCCAGTTCCGCTCGAGGCCGCACGGGGGCGCGCTGGGCCGCCGCGAGCCGGGAGGGCCGGACGCAGGGCGCTCCAGCAGGGCTCGAGGCCGGGCTGCTCCAGGCGCAGGGAAAGGGGAAGTGCCCGCCGCAGGGAGGGGCCTGGCCCGGGAGCCGCAGAAGAGGGAATTTTATTCTTACTCATCGAATTATTTTTATGCTTTGGTTTTTCACTGGGAACCTCAGGCCACTGTCTCCAGGACTTGTAACCCTTTGGGGTCCAATACCGAGTAGCTTGGCCTTGCGTCTCTGAACCCCAAATCTCTTCTTGCAGACAAGTGTGGGCGCTCCGCGGCTGTTACCATGGCAACCGAAGCTTCCAGCACACCTACTACGCGCTACCCACTCTGTTTGCAGTATTTCACCAGACCTCGTGTTCTCCTTAATCAAGGCGCACACGGTGGCACGGCCGGCAGAGCCAGAACTCACCCAGGGCCCGTGACATGGCCAGGCTCTCGGACCGCACCAGCCTCGTGTAGCTCAGGAAGGGCGCATGAAGGCTCGAAGGGGTGAGACTGTGCCCACCAGGGAAGGGCACCCGGTTGCGCCCCTGCAGCTGGCACCCGTCCTACCTCAGGTTCAGCTCCCAGGGCGCCCGCAGGGCGTACAGCTCTGCAGTGTCCTAGACTTCGAATGGAAGCTGAGATTAGGCCCTTGGAGCAAGGAGAGACTCAGTGGTGCTGCGCAGCTGGACTTCTAGGATGCACCCCCCCACAAGCACATCGGGCCCTCATATGCAAAGCACTTCACAATACGCAAATGATTTCGCAATAATACTGTCAGTATTCCTGCCTCACGGACAAGGGATGGGCCCGGCCCACTGGCTGCCTGCTCACTCACTGCCCGTTCTTCCCACTCGGCCTGGCGTTTCTACCATCTGACTCAGATTAACGAACTAACACCTTCTAGTGGGCCTGGTGGTACACTCCTGTGATTCCAGCGCTTCAACTCAGGAGGCTGAGGCAGGAGGATCGCTGAGAGTTCCCTCTGGGCTACAGAGGGAAACACTGTCTCAAAAAAAAAAAAAAAGCACATTGGTGAGTGAGGATGGAACAATGAACCAGGGTGAGCTCACCCGGCATAGCAGGGGCTTTTAAAACACTGACTTGGATATGAAAACACTAGAAATAGTACCATAGCGGTCACTAGAGGGTAGGACAGCAAAGGAAGAGGGAGGTAGAGGGAGCCACTATGGCAGAGCCAGGAGGAAGAAGGTAGTGTTCAGCAGCACAGCAGGTGACTATAGTTTACAGCAATTCGTTATATATTTTATTATGTTACCCAGGTTGGTCTCAACTCCTGGGCTCAAGCAATCCTCCTGTCTCAGCCTGTTGAGTAGTTGGGGCTACAGGCACATGCCGCTGCACTCAGCTTTTTCTATATTTTAAGGAACTAGAAAAGTGTTTGTAGGCACCCAACGCAAATGATAAATACTGAAGGAAATGAAGGTGTTAGCCTGATAATCAATCATGCAGTTATATAAATTTATATGTACCTATACACACGAAATCTTTCTATAACTATAAAATCTGTCTATCTCTGCCTCTGTCTGTGCTTCTGTCTCTCTGATCTGGCTTGGTGGTTAAGACAAGAAGATTCTGGTGCCCAACTTCCTGGGGCAGGCTACTTAACCCCTTATGCCTCAGTTTCCTCTTCCATAAAACACCGCTGTGTGGGGTGCAGTGAGGACCTGATGGACACACACAAAGTGCTCAGCTCTGCCCGCCGGGGGAGTTTCGCGCATAAGGGTTAGATGTTGATATTCTCGTGCCCAAGTGCATAGGTGTAAAAACCATGTTAAAGAAATGAAGAAAGGGCTGGGGGTTTAGCTCAGCGGCATAAGCGCCTGCCTGGCAAGTGCGAGGTCATGAGTTTGATCCCTGATGCCTAAAACAAAAAAAAGACACATGGAAAACACAGAATGGGACCACACCCTCTCTTTGCTGGCCACGTATGAGCAGGGTTTATTTTCTTTCTTTCATTTATTTTGCTTCATTATTTTCACTGGCACTAGAGATTGAACCAGCGCCTTCACACTGACCTACATCCCCTGTCCTTTTTCATTGCTTATTTTGAGACAGGGTCTTGCCAAGTCACTAAATTGTCCAGGCCAGGCTTGAATTTTGGGATCCTCCTGCCTCAGCCTCCCAGAATAGTGTGATTACAAGTATACACCACCATGCCCAGTTGAAATCCAGTCTGCCTACCAGGCCTCCTCCTCCCTAGAGCCTTCTTGATTCGCCTAAAGTGAGGGCACCCATGTTGGTGTCTTTGGGGCCCTTTACCCTGTCTGTGATACCCACATATGTCTCTCCCCATGTGGGATTCTGGGAAGAACAAGCTTTGGCTTATATTCTCAATAGAAGTCTACAGATGAATTTAATGTCTATCTTTCCCTTTCTCCTAATGGGTGAAATCCTTGAGTTTTTATGCACTGTCATCTTGGCCAATGCAGGGCTCTTATTTATTTGCTTTGGGCTTTTGAGACAGGTTGTCACCATGTAGCCCAGGCTGGCCTCAAACTCATGGTGATCTTCCTGCCTCAGCCTCCTGCTGGGATGACAGGCATATGCCACCACACCCGACTTCTTTTATTTAATTTCTGTGTTTATTTCCATATTTCCTCACCAGTCACCACTTCGCATCTCCTTGATTCCTGTTTGGGGGAACCTGAGTATTAAGATGATGGTGTGTGTGGGTGCATGTGTGTGTGTGTACGAGTGCGTGGTGCTGGGAGTGGAACCCAGGGCTAGGCAGTTGCTTTACCACTGAGCCAATCCTTTTTATGTTATTTTGAAACAGTCTTACTGAGTTGGGCAGGCTGTGAAAACCTTCCATCCTGCTGTTCAGCTTTCCCTAGGTATCTGGGATCATAGGCATGAGTCATCATGCTCAGCTTTAAAAAAAAAAAGTTTCCTCACATCCCTATGTATGGCTACACCACATTCTGCTTCAGCTGGCCTTTTTTGCAGCCCTCCCTAAAATGCCCAGACCGACCTAGAATTTTTGATTCTCCTGCCTCATCTTCCTGAGTTGCTAGAATTACAGACATGTGCCCCGAAGCCTGGCCCTACATAATGATTAGCAGACTTACTTCTTAGATAGTTTACATGTTTGTAGATATTTTGAGTAAGATATTTCCCATTGTATTTCAAACAACTTTTGTTTTGTTTTGTTTGTTTGTTTTTTGAGACAAGGTCTCATTATGCAGTTCAGGCTGGTCCTAAACACTATGTAGCCCAGAACTCATCGCAATCCTCCTGCCTCAGTTTCCTGAGTGCTGGGATTGCAGGCATTGACCACCACCCCAGCCTTGAACAAGTTATTGATAGCGTATGAGAAGGCAACTTATTATTTTATTTAAGGAACTATTTTATTTCCTTTTAAACCAACTACATTTTCTGAGTTCTCATAATTTCCTATCGCCTAGTTTCGTCCTGAGGTGGATATCACCCCGCAAGAGCAAAGGCACCAGCGGGAAGGTGCCAGGCGCTGTTATTTATAAAGATAGGATCGTGCTTGGCTGTGAACTTCATCAAAGGGCATTCGTCTTGGGAACTGTTAGATTTTTACACGCCACACTATGGGACTGAGTCATTGTGACACTGTGTGACACAGAGGGTCACCTGCTTCCTTTGCCGCGTGGTGCGCACCCTGGGGTGAATCTATTCCGTTCATTCACCCATTCCTCCGTCCCGGGCCAATCGGCGGCAGAGGCCAGCTCCGGGCGGGAGGGGGATCGCGGTCCGCAGCGGCGCCCTGCGGGGGTCGCAGCCCGGGCCTTGCAGCTTTGGGAAACCGGCGCCGGTTCTCCCGGGCGGCGGCTGCCGTTGCGCTGTGCCTGGCTGCAGCCTGGTCGTGCTGTGGCCCCTGCAGGCCTGGCTTCTTACACTCGCCCTTCAGAGGTGCAAAATAGCACTTCGGGGCGCCTTTCATTTGCATCCCCGAGGCCGGGCGCCCTTGGCTGCGTTGGACAGCGCCTTCCTTGCCTCTCTCAGGCCGCGGGCGGTGGGCGGCAGGGAGCCCCGCAGGCATTGATTTCTGGGGTGCACCTCCCCCAACTGAGGCTGCTTTTCACTTTCCCTCGGTGTCGCCCCTTTCTCTCCCCTTTCTCCGGGCGGCGCGCGGGTCGAGGCCCCCGGGCGTCTGCACGGACCTCGCGCTGCTCGCTTCCGCCGCACCTGGCGGCGCCGCCCCCACGCCGCGCTGGTCCGGGCCGGGGGCGGCGGAAGCTGCCGGGCCCGATAAGGCCGAGGCCGGGGCTGCGGCGAGACTGGGACCCTGGCGGGGACCCAAGGGACGGCGGGGGAGGGGCCACCCTGCCCCTGGACTGCGACACAGGACAGGGGGCGTCACGCCACTGTTACCTCCGCTGCAAAGTCGGGTGGGAGCCCCGGCGCCCCCAGGGCTGCTGGGGACAGAAGTCCTCTGGTGCTCGCTCACCGTCCTGACTTCCCCAGGGATCCGGCGTCCTTAGGGCCCTGCCCGCTGGAGACTCCTCACCAAAGGCTTGTACACAGCTCCCAGGGGGTAGGTGAGGCCTTGCAGGAGGCTGCCCCCGCCCCTAGTGCGGCCAGGCTGTGGCCCCCAGCGGGCAGCCAGCATCTGGGGACTGCTGCACCCCAGCCCTATCCAGATCACACACTTGCCAGGAGGAAAAGAAGGTGCCCTGAAGTTGGCATCAGATAGAACAGGGGCTTGGCCTGGTGAGCAGCGTCCCTCTCTTGGGATCATCATCTGTGATACCAGAGTGACAGTGACACCTGGCAGAAAGTGCACAGATGGGGCCAAGCTGTTGGAGATCAGTTTCCCCTCAGTGATGTCTCCAGACCTCATGGGGCTTCTTGTGCCCATGTTACGATCCAGCCCCCCACCAGGATGTGCCCCCCCTTAGTTGCAGAGCTGCAATTTAAAGCCAGCTCTGGCGATGGGGACACTGCCCCTCACCTGTTGCCCACTGTCCTGCTGAGAGGAGGCCCGGAGGCCTGAGGGGCTTCACCCAGGAGGCTGTGCTCCATTTTGGGTTTCACTGTGTGCCCTCACACACCAGAGCCTGGAGGTTTCCCAGCAAAGAAGGGGCAGTGGCCGGAGTGCTGGCTGGTGCTAGGCTCCCCAAAGCGCCAAGTCTCTGCTAAAGGTGCTGCTGTTCGGGGCTGCAGGCTGGAGAACCGAGCTCTTGCGGTGGAGCTGCCTCCTTCTAGTCGCTCCCACCTTTGGGCTAGCTTTGCACTCCCTGTGTTGTCCAGGCTGCCCTCAAATTTGAGGCAATCCTTTTGCCTCAGTGTCCCAAACACTGCGACTACAAGTGTGTGCCACTATGCCCAGCTCTCAGTTTTCTAAGAAATGGGGAAAAGTTGAAGGTTCTGTCTGTGTCTGTGAAGTACCTGGTGGTCTCACCAGTTGCTAAACCAGTTGTGTCTAGCAGAAATGAGGGATGGGGCCGGGGATGTAGCTCAGCGACACATGGTAAGCATAAGATTGTGAGTTTGATTCTCAGTACTGAAAAAAAAAAAAGTGAGGGTCTTGCCAGTGTGGAAGTGGGGTCTCTAAGACCCCCATGGGGAGGCTGTGAAGGCCCACTCCAGCATTGTCCCAGACAGGAAGAGTCAGAGGAAGGCCAGTGGCCCAGGATGCTCCCAGAAAGGTGGAGAACCCAGGTTCCCACCTGATTTGGGCCTGGGCCTCTGGTGGTGGCGGGAGGACACTGCAGTGTGATGCTGGCCACATGCGCATGTGGTCGTCTCCTGAGGCCCTGTCCTCAACCTTGTTGGTCCCTCGCTGCAGACATTTTGGGTAGGGGGTCCCTCGTTTTCCAGTTGGAGAAACAGGTTCGGTGGGCCAAGCCAGGGTCACAAGCTACAAGTGCTCTGGGGTCTGTTGCTCCACTTTCTCCACAGAGAATGTGGTCACTGCCACATTCTCTTGCTTGATAAGTAGGAAGCGGCACTTCTGGCCCTCTGAGGAGGAAACTGAGGCTCAGGGGGTCTTGGTGGCAGCCACTGTCTTCATAGAACTGCACGGTGGCAGCTGTCCAGGAATGGCCTCAAGAGACCCAGAGCAGGGCAGAGGGGAGGTGGCTCTCGGTAACAGCAGAGAGCTGGAGTGAGGGAGTGAGCTCACCCACTGAGGAGGGCGCCAAGTAGAGGCATCTGGAACCTCTACCTTCGTACCCTACAGCTGAGGAGCAGGCTCAGAGAGTTCCCCAAAACTAGGCAACAGTTTTAAAAATTTATTTTTTTGTTTTGTTGAGACAGTGTTGCTACGTAGTTCAGCCTGGCTTGGAATTTGAGGTGATCCTCCTGCCTCAGCCTCTTGAGTACTGGCATGAAGGATGTGTGCTGCCATGCCCGGCTTTGAAATTTATTTTATTTTAAAACAAGTTTGCATCCTTCTTGTTCATGTGTGGGGGCCTCCCTTTTGAAGAGAGTTCTCCCCCTAGCCTTTTTCCTGGTGGCTGAGAGGAGACACGCATGACTACATCCACGCCTGTGCCCCACCATGGACCCCAAGCTCCAGGGTTTGGGGGAGGAGTGGGGTGGAGGGGAAGGACCTGCCCACTGTTACAGTCCAGGGCCAGCCCCAGCCAGCTCTGTGCCCCGAAGGAGCCCTCATCCTCTCAGGGCCTCAGTCCACCAACAGCCTACTACTTAGCAACCCCCAGACCTCGGCAGAGAGGGCTCGGGGATTCCTGAGCCCAGGGACCTGGGAAGGAGGGGTCTCCTGATAGGCAAGACCTGGGCGCTGGCCAGGGAGGCAAGAGGAAGGCGGGCAGGCGCGGGGCGCTTGGGGGCTGCTGCCTGGCAGGTCCCTGTGCCCAGGCTAGGGAAGTTTCTTATTTCTCCTGCTCCGACTTCCCCCTTTGATTTATTATAGCCATGAAATGCTCTACTCTCTTCTCTTTTCCTTGCTGTCCCCTGGGGCTGGAGGAACACAGGCGTCCCCGGGCGTCTGGCCTTGGCCTGCTGCTCCTGTCTGCTCCCAAGGCCAGGGCTCTGGGGCCAGCACAGAGAGGTGAGCGGGAAGTGAGGAGGAGGAGGGGACGGGGCTGGCCGTGTGGCAGGTGTGGCTGTGACAGCAGCAGCGGCCTGGTGTCCTGAGGCGGCTGGCCATGGGCAAACTGCCTGGGCAAGGCTTGGGAATGGGGCCTCATCAGGGTCTGGAGGCAGGCAGCAGCCTCAAGTGCCAGCCCCGAGGTCAGGAGATGGCTTCTCTGTGACCCTTGACCCCAGCTTCTGACGAAGGGTGGCTGACATAGGCCAGGCTCAGGCCAGCAAGGCCCCTGGGCCGGAACCCTGAAGACAGAAGGCTGAGGTGTGAGGGCCAGAGTCACTGGGGTCCTCAGGGTAGGGGCAGGGAACCCCCCTCCCCAGGCCTGGCCCAGGCGCCAGGGCCAGAGTCTGTGTCCAGCCCCGCGTTGCCCCAGCCCCTGTGCGGTGCCTGTGGTAATGGGGCTGTTGGCGTTTTGCAATGGGCTGGGGGTGGGAGGCGGCGTGCACACACTTCCTGTGGTGGCCGGGCGCTTCCTGTTTTCTCAGGCGCCGGCCCTGCTGCTGCCGATGTGGAAACAGGGCAGCTGCAGCCAGGGTGGCTCCAGGCTGGGCAGCCTGACCCTGCCACCCCCAGGCGCAGACCAGGCAGGCGATAGCCTGGCTCCCCCCATGCCAAGCCCGATCCTTGCCCGGCCAAGAGAGGCAGGGGCTCTGTCAGCAAACTGAGGCCCAGGCCGAGAGCTACAGGCTTAGTTTCAGGCCTGTGGCTCTGGCCTCAGCCTGTCCTTCACTTGTTGAGTGCTGCTGGCCCTCAGTGGCCTACTCCAGCCTCGGTTTCCTCTTTTGTGTGGTATCACGGCTACCATGATGTAAAGTCCCTCGCTTGTTTCTGCCCTACTTCCCACGTCCACTGAGCTCTGTGTCCCAGGAGCCCAAACTCTGGACAGCACTGAGGTTGAGCCCCTCAGCAGTGTGGCAGGGTAGGGATTTGGAGAGGTGACGGCCAGCAGAGAGAGTGCCACGCAAGGCGCCAGGCCAGAACTGGGCCTGGAAGTAGGAGAGTCAGGACCAGGTTGGACAGAAAGGTGCTGCCACGGGGACAGCAATGGGTGACAAGTTGATCCAGAAGAACTGGAATGCAGGAGAAAGCTGCAGGAACTGCCTAACCCCTTTGAGCCCTAGGAAAGGGCCTGGCTGCTTGCGAGGCACAGGGGTCCCTGCAGGAGGCTGCCAGGGTCTGCCTGGGGATGCGTGGTGTGAGGGGCCTCGCAGCCCTTAGCCTGCCTCAAGGGTCCCCTAGGGCTGGGCCTGGGGCTGGGCACGGCCTTCTTCCCAGATCTGCATTGTTTTGATTTTAAGCTGATGCTGCAGGAAGGGGACAGGATGACTGTGCTTTTGGCTCCATTTGCTGAGGGCGCTGGCCTCTTGTAGCAAGGTTGGGCCTGTACCCTAAGACTGGCATCATTCTCAGAGTTCAGCCACCTCTTGGGCCCAGAGCTTCAACAATGCCTTCCTCCATCCCACAAGCTTTCCATCACAACATGAGAGGCCTTGGGGATCCTTTGACCCTGAGACTGGGATGGAGGGGCCACCAGGCCAGCTTGGTCCTCACCAGCCTGGGCCTGGGCCGTTCCCAGTGCTGAGCTGGCGGCCCAGCAGCTGCTCTGGCCGCAGAGGCCCAGTTATAAATAAATGAGCCCCTGTGCCCGAGTCATCAAGTTCTGCAGCTCCCGGGGCCCAGCTGCATTACCTCAGTGACCACAGCTTGGGTTGTCCAGGGCAGGGCCACCAGGGTCCCCCTCAGGCCACAGCTGGCCTGGCTGGCTGCCCCTGGGGGCCCTCGAGGCCCAGGTTTGAGTGTCTGTCCCCTCCCCCTAGATTGGGCCTCCCTGGACATCAGCCACCAAAGGACTGGGCCCATCCCGCCTGCACGGAGCCAGCAGCTATTTACAAACCGAAACCTGGAGGAGTGAAGTGGCTGCGGCCCAGGCAGCTCCAGCCCCCACCCCCACTCCCACTCCATCCCCAGCCGCCCAGCCCCTGCACGGCTTCCGCTTTCCTTCCCTGCATGGCCCCTAACCTCCGAGGCCCAGCTGGCCCTGGACGACCCACAGGCTCCTCATGGTCATCCCCGCCCCCACGGTCACCTGCTGGGGGTCCCCGACTCCTTGCCCCAGGAGCCCACCAGTCTGTGCTCCCAGGAGCGGCCCCCTCCCTCAGGCCCAGCCCACCCCGGCCACCCGGCCGCATTCCCACAGTTCTCAGTTCCCCTTTGCACCTGGAAAGGCTCCAGCTATGGTCGCCACTGTGCCCTGCTGCTGGGCCCTGCTGGACCTCCATGGTGGACATGTGGGTGTCAAGAGTTGGCCCTTTGCAGCACTGGCCTCTGGGCTACACTCAGCGAGGTTGGCAGAATCCGGGTCAGGATCCTGTGTGGGCCACAGAGCCCTGTGTGGTCAGACATAGCGAGGACAGCGGGTGTGGGCCAGGGACACTGCAGTAGGCCCCAAAGCCAGGCAGCAGGTGACATGAGGCCGTCCCTGTAGGTTGACGTTTCCCTCACCTCTGTCCCAAGGAGAATGTTCACATCTGCCTGTGTTGTGCTCGGAAAAAGCCCTTTGTACTGTTTTTGTCATTAAGGGGAAACTGAGGCTTGGAAAAGAAGCCTTGGGCCTAAGGCGGCATAGCTAGAGTGTCTGGACTGGGAACCTAGAATTCATCAGGAAAATCTAAGATCCCTCTGACTGCTCTTGGGTCCATCTTGTGTCTCAGTGTCCCTCCCAGGAGGGTGGCATGAGCCAGCACAGATATAAGACAGGGGCAGAGCTGCCTGAAGCTTAGCAAAAAGCTGGCCGTGCACCCCAGGGTCTCCCCCTACCCTGCCCATTCCTTCCTCTTGACATCCCAATGGAGGAGTGCCCCAGGCTGGGCCCTGGCTGGCAGAGACTGGAGTCCTGGCCTGCCCAAGCCTCAGGTTCCAAGTCTGAGATGGTTGCAAACTCCAACCGCCAATGTGGTGCCAACACTGTGCTGGGTACCAGCGGCTCCATGGATAGGACTCAGCCCCTGCCCTGGGGATCCCATAGACGGTTAGATGCAGATGAGCATGAAGTCTTAAGAACTTCCAGTGGGAAACGGAAAAGTCCGACATGGTTGCGAATACTTATAATCATAGCACCCAGGAGGCTGAGGCAGGAGGATTGCCATGAGTTGGAGGCCAGCCTGGGCTACATAATGAGTTCAAGGCCAGCCTGAACTATATAGTAAGATCCTGTCTCAAAAAAACAAAGAAAAGGAGGAAAGAAAGGTGTAGATAGAGAGGTGCTCCCCTGAGAGGGCCCCGAAGGACAGGAAGGAGTTGTCCAGCAATAGCAGGATGGACAGGCACTCCACGCTGAGTCACACTCTCGTGCCTTGTCTTTGACGTTCCCATGGCATGGAGTCCCTTTCTTGTTCTGGGCCTGGGGAACTCCTACCCTTCCATCAAGGCCCATGGACACACCATAGCTTAGCCTGGTGACTCCTCACCTCTTCTTCCCACCTAGCACCTAAACAGACCTGTAGGCCAGGCCTCCCTCACCAGCCCCACCCGGGCAAGTGTCTGCTCCCGGGCTTCGGCCCCCGCTGTCCTCTGCTCCGAAAAGCACCGTTTCCCTTTTCTGGGTGACCACACGCCATGCACAGGGAATTTCCATCGCTGGCTGAGGAGTCTGTGATTCACTCAGGACTCCATACAGTTAACCCCTTCTGGGCCTGACCTCCAGAGCCAGCCAGGACCCCTGAGCAGCTCTGACCCCAGACCACCTCACTGGTCCCGTACACAGGCCTCGGACACATAGACCTGTGCACACACATCAGCTTCGGCATAGGACAAGACAGTCAAATCTGTTGATGGCTGGCCTGGGGCAGATGGGAAAATCTACTCTGTGCTCCATTGCTCAGCTGTAAAGTGGAGATAATTCCTACCCATAGAGTTAGTGACAAAACACTGTGCTAGAGCCAGACAGAGAGGCTGAGGCAGGAGAATCGGAAGTTTGAGAGCAACCTAGGCTACATAAAGAGACACCATCAACGCTGGATGTAGTGGTACACGCCTGTAGTCCTAGCCCTCCAGAGGCTGAGGCAGGCGGATTGCTATGAGTTTGAGGCCAGCCTGAACTACATAGCAAGGTCCTGTCTCAAAACCAAACCAAACCAAACCAAACCAAACCAAACCAAACCAAACCAAACCAAACAAGACAATGTTCTGAGCCCATGGTAGGAGCTCAAGAATTCTTAGTTCTCCTCCTTTTCATCAAAGGATGCTGCTCACTATAGCACAGGGTCCCCACCCCATCCCTGGCCTTCTTCCAGGAGGGTGAGAGAACACTGGGAGGCAGTGCCCTGGACCCCCCAGTCCCCAATTCCAGCTTTCCCATGGACAGGCCTGCCATGACAGGCATATCACTCGAAGCTGCTTTCCTATCTGGTTCTCAGAGTCCAGGGGCGGCCCCCGCTGTTGTGCTCATTTTGCAATTGTGGACACTGAGCAGCCAGTGAACCTGGAGGCAGGGGCAGGATTCACATCCGGGCCTCAGAGCTGCTCTGCGTGTCTCTGTGGGACTCGGGGGCCTTTGGAGAGGCTGACAGAGGAGTGTGCACTAACTGGGCCCCTGCTGTGTACAGGCGAAGGCCTCAGTTCTTAGAGCAATGCTGCCCAGCACGCCCGGCATCTCCACTGCGGATGAGGGGTGCTGGAGCCCTGGGAGGGGAAGGAGCTCGGGGCCACAAGGCCTGGCCATGGGCAGAGACCCAGAGTGTCTAGACAGTGTGTGTGTGGGGGGGCTCCGTGGAGTGGTGTGGGGGCGCGGCAGGGAGCACGGCCTCAGTGAGCAGCTGGGGTGTGGGCTGCCGTGGTGACAGGCGGAAGTCACTGTGGGTGGTGGTGGGTTTGAGGTGTAGAAGGCTGAGTGATGTGGCCAGGAGGTGAGCTCCCCACCCACAGCCTGGTCAGCAGGGGCCGGCCTGTGGTTGGGGGCTTCAATCCCAGCCCCCGGACTTGAGCTGGGCCTGCCGCCCAGAACTCTGTGACTTGGGGCTGGGGGCGCGGGGCAGGAACTGGAACATGGTGGGTGGAGGCAGGCAGTCCTGGGAGGCAGCCTGGAGGGGGAGGCAGCCCTGGAAGAACAGAGGCCACAGGGTGTGGAAGGGGCTGGGCTGGTGCTGGTGCTTAGGAGATTGAGAAAGAGGTTCTGGGAATGCAGAGCGGTGCTGCGCGGGCGGGGGTGTGGTGGCCCCAGTGGAGGAGGGGAGACACTGCCGGTCCGGTCTGGATCCCAGCTGGTGCTGGCCTGTCCAGTCCTGCCTTAGAGGTCTGGGTTCCAGCCTGGGCCGGTCAGGGCCTAAGGGAGACTTTGAAGTCCCTGGAGCGCAGGCTCCTTTCTGGCTTCTGTGAATGGCACCTGTGGCCTGGGGGGGGAGGGACAGTAAGGGACACAAGGACTCAGCCAAGCCTCTCCTTCCCAAGTGTATCCCTGGGCACTTCAGGACCACTTGTTGAGGTGCCCAGCCAGAGCCTGGGTCTCAGCTGCCCACTACCCAGGTTCCACCTTCCTGGGTTCTGGGTTGGCTGAGCTATGCCAAGTCACAAGCAACTTTCTGTTGTTGTTGTTTCTACATACAAGAGACTGAACCCAGGGCCTTCACACCGAGCTCCATCCCAGCTCTTTTTTGTATTTTGAGGCAAGGTCTTGATAAGTCTCAAAGTTGCCTGGGCTGAGCTTGATGTTGTGATCTTCCTGCCTCAGCTTCTGCGAATGCTGGGATCTCAGGTCTGCATCACACAGTGCCTGTTTCAAACCACTCCTGAGGCCCAGTTGCCTTGTGTGTATGGGGTGGGGGCAATAATGCCCCAACTTGGGATCTGGGTGAGAGAGGATGCACCCTCTGGTGGAACCATTTAACCTGAGTCTGAGCGAAGTCTGAGCTCCTTGGCCTCCCTGCCTGCCCCAGTGTGACTTCTCCTCGCTGGCTGCCCCACCAGGCCTGGGCATAGCCTGGTCCCCCTCCCCGTGCAGAGCGCCTCTCCCACCCACCTGTCAAGCTGCCCCCCACCTGTCGCCAGTGTTTGCTCAAAGGTGCCCCAAAGCCAGGCATGATGATATATACCTGTCAACTCAGGAGGCTGAGGCAGGAGGAGCGCCACAAGTTCAAGGCCAGGCTGGGCTATGTGGTGAGTTCAAGCCTGGTCTGGACTACATAGTGGGACCCTGTCTCAAAACACAAACAAAGGAAAGAAGGAAGGAAGAAAGAAAGAAAGAAAGGAAGGAAGGAAGGAAGGAAGGAAGGAAGGAAGGAAGGAAGGGAAAGAAAGAAAGAAAGAAAGAAAGAAAGAAAGAAAGAAAGAAAGAAAGAAAGAAAGAGGAGGTACATGGTGGTGACAGCCTTGGCCCCTCTTCTGTCATGCACCGCCTCAGTGTGACCCCCTTATTGACTGTTACCTCCTAACATGGCTCGTGTGGTGCCTGTCACCCTCTGTCCCCCAAGAGCAGGCCCTGAGGGTAGGACTGCCCCTTGGGGTCCCCTGGCCAGAGGAGACCCCAAGTAAAGATTTGTGGATGGACCTACTGCTCTCCAGAGTTGCCCGCCCAAGGCTGTGACCACAGCTTGGGGTCCCTGGGGGCCCCTGCGACCCAGGCCGACCTAGAGCCGCTCCCTGTGTCTCAACCAGGAGAGGAAGTTGCGAGACGGCCATTGCTGCGCGGCGACTCGGCCCTTTAGGTCGGCTTTCCCAGCCGTGGTGTGGGGCCCGGCCTGTGGACGTGCCCTGTCACCCCGCCCGGGCCGGGGAGCGCACGCGGGGGGCGGGGAGGTGCCATTTCCTCATTTTCCAGCTCTGCAAGGCTCAGGGTGAGGGGTCGCAGGCTCCTCCGCAGAGCCAGCTTTCAGGACCCCCCGCCGGGTCCCTGTGTGGCGATGGCCTTGGTGCCCCCAGCCCCGTTAGCGCACAAGGCACAAGGGGCACCCCCCCCAGGCCTCCCTGTCCCCGCCACAGGGTGGGGAGGCATTATGTCGTGGCTGCCTGCTGTAAGAGGGTGGCTGGGGACCAGGTGCCCATACCTGTCTGTCCCCCGCCAGCGGCCTGCTTCTGTGTCTGTCTGAAACACACCACTCAGATCTGATAGCTCAGCGATTGAGGGTTCACCGGAGATGGGGTCTACGTGGGTGCAAAGGACGGTGTTTTATTGATTGCAGCCTTGTTCGGATATGGAAGACTGGAAGCACCTGGACGCCCCTCAGCAGGGGACAGCTTGTGTCAATCGTGACTGCTCGGCTTGGGGAGGAGGAGACGCCGAGCAGCATCGTCCTTATCCTGTAAATAGGAAAATCTGTTCAGAGGGAGAGGAGGCGAGGGCTGAACCCAGCTCGAGGGCTGAGCAGTCACCCTGCGCGTGACCCTGGTACAACAGAGAAAGAAGAAAAGCTGAACTGCACTGCTAGAGATGCTTGTAAAGAAAGGCGAGGGGGCCAGGGATTTAGCTCAGCCGCGCAGCACCTGCCGGGCAACCGCGAGGTTCCAGGTTACCCCTCCCCCCGAAAAAAGCAAGAAGCCAGGCAAGGTGGTGCACATTAGTTATCCTAGCACATGGGAGGCTGAGGCAGGAGGATTGCCATGCGTTTAAGTCTGCTATAGATTTTGTTTCAAAAAAGGAGGAGAGGGGCTGGGGATGTAGCTCAGTGGGGACACCCGCCCGTCATTCATAGGACCCTGGGTTCTAGCTCTAGCAGTTCCCTTTCCTTCCTTCCTTCCTTCCTTCCTTCCTTCCTTCCTTCCTTCCTTCCTTCCTTTTTCGTGCTGGGGATCCAATCTAAGGTCTCCCACACATTAGGCAAGCATCCTACCACTAAGTTACCTCCCCAGTCCTGATGTTTAATTTCTTGACTGAAGCATCATTGCATAGGTGTTCACTTCATTCTTCAAACTACGCATCATTTGAAAAGTCTCATGATCGGGCATGGTGGTACCCGCCTGCAGTGCCAGCTACTCAGGAGGCTGAGGCAAGAGGAGTGCTTGAGCCTGGGAGCTTGGGACAGCCTGGGAAACATCACCAGGTCCTGTCACACACACACAAATAGGGCAGAGGGTCCTCACCTTGTAAGGGGGTTTACATCCTGGCAAACCCATTGTAAGTTGGACGTATTTTTTTTTTTATCAGTACTGGGGATCAAACTCACGACCACACACTGGCAAGGCAGGTGCTTGTGCTGCTGAGCTAAATCCCCAGCCCTGTTGGATGTATTTTTAATGCATGTAACTGGCAGCAGCTCCTCGTGTATCGATGCTGAACACTGTAGAGTATCCATGGTGACCAGGAGCTGTGGCGACTGCCACTGCCTGGTGTCACAAGGGAATCTCAGACCACCTATTGCCAGCCAGGGAAGAGGTCAAGATTGGAAATGCAAAGTATTTTGGTAGAAGTGTCTATGGATCCTATTCACATGATCATAAAAAAATCCTAGGTGGAATCGTCACAGATCGGGGAGTGTCTTTACATCCAAGTGGTGGAATAGTCTATTGTCATTAAAATGGACAACACTAGCCAGGCATGGTGATGCACGTCATCTCAGCACTCAGGAGGCTGAGGCAGGAGGATCGTCATGAGTTCAAGGACAGCCTGGACTACCCGGTGAGACCCTTTTTCAACAACATAAAACGAAACAGACTTTAAAAGACTGTGTCTATGTCTGTAGGCTCCTGTCTGCTTTGACTGTCCCCTAGGGGACACGTAGGATCAGGTAGCAGGGGTAACCTCCGTGGAAGAGGAATTGGCAGTTGTGGATCTCTTTTACCTTTTGGATTTCGAACTATGCACCTGTGTTATCTATTCAAACAATAAAACAATGCAAAACTTCTCTTCTTCTCACTCCCTGGAGACTCCAAAAATTTGGTTTTCAAACCAGTTTCCTGCTGATGAGGTGGAGTGGCCTAGCTGGACATATGGGCAACCCCAGGCCCCAAGCTGATCCCCTTTACTCCGCGGTAGGGGAAGGAGGCTGGGGGGCACCTCTTTCTCAAAGGTCCCGCCCCTTCTGGCTGCCAACTGTCACTGTCCACTGTGTCAACCCCCCGCTTTGTTCCTTTTCCATTGTTCTTGTCTTCTCCCCTGCCCTGGTCTTTCCTTTGTCACCTGGGGTTTTCACTGTTCATTTTTTGATTCAGGGTCTTACTCTGTAGCCCAGGCCGGCCTCAAACTCCCAATAATCCTCCTGCCTCAGCCTCCGGAGTGGGAGGATGACAGGTGTGCCCCATCATGCCCTGCTCTCTGCCTCTCTTGGGCCTATTTGGCTTCTCTGTCCTTGCCTCTCCTGCCTGGCTCAGCTGCTTAGCCTTCCCGCTTTCCTCTCCCCATTGGTGGGGCATAGCACTCTCCTCACAGACTGTGTGACCCTGTGAGGGCCGCTGAGCTCCTGCAACTCAGTTTTACAGGGGTCTGGCTTGGATCACATGGGTAAAAGCACCCAGCATGGTGCCAGGTGCTCAAACAGTTTTGGTCCTTTTTGGGCCTGGGGTTGTGGATTTTCAGACCTGTGCTTGGCTCAGGATTTAACCCCCCTGGTACGGGGCTGGGGCTGGTAGCTTGGCGGAGCGCTTGGCCGTCAGGCACGGTACTGGGTTCCACGCCCAGTGCGGCAGAGCTGAGCTCCGTGGTGCACTGACACATGGGGGAGGGCGGCGTCCCATCCACGAAGCTGAAAATGCATTTCATTCACTAAACCCCTGCATCAGAACTTGGTCCCACAGAGTCGTCACAGCCCAGCTCCTTCCCCTTGCCTTCTGGGGCAACTGGGACCCTTGTGTCCTTGTGTGGTGCTGCCAGGTTCTCTGTGCAGACCCTAGAATCCGAATCAGCCCTGCTGAAGTGTGCTGGGTCACAGGACCTGCTGCAGGTGGGACACTTCTGCCCATTTCCTGAGATTTTTGGTCTTGAATCTCTTTCTTTTTTTCATGTGTGCTGGGGATTGAACCCAGAGCTTTGTGCATATTAAGCAAATGCTCTACCCCTGAGCTACATCTCAGTCTTTATTTTTTTTTTAATTTTGAGACAAAATTTTAATAATTCACTGAGTTAGCCAGGTTGGGCTCAAATTTGCAATTGTCTTGCCTCAGCCTCCCAGGTGCTGTGATTACAGGTGTGCACCACCAAGCCTGGCTCCTCCCAGCCTTTTAAAATTTTATTTTGAGAAGGATCTGGATAAGTTTCCCAGGCTGGCCTCAAGCTTTCGATCCTCTTGCCTCAGCTTCCTGAGTAGCTGGAATTCAGACCTGTGCCTTGGAGGCTGGTACCTTCTGCAACTCTTACAGGCCAGCTTAGCCAGAACGAGACCATGGGTGCTCTTCCTCTACCGGAGCCCTGCCTCAGTCCTCGGGAGCTCAGGGCCGAGCACCCCACGGTGCAGGCTCCTGGACTCAGCACACAGATTCCCCACCTTCCTGTTCGGCCCTGCTCATAGCCACAAGGACAGCAGCACCCTGCTCCCGAGGTCTTTCCCAGCTGCTTCTGTGGCCCGTGTGTCCTTCTTGCGAGTCGTCCCCAGCCTGTCCCACTGTGAGCTGAGCGAGTTCATGGCTCCCAGAAGCACCCAGCATGTGCTCTCTCGTGTCCACCCCATAGCACCCGCTGTGTGGCCCAAGCGGCCTGGGCGCAGCTGTGCCCCACCAGGGTGACACACGGAAGACACTAATAAAAGGGGTGACTGTGTGAAGGCAGGAGCGGAAAAAAGAGCACAGACAAGCTGGACCCAGACAAGGATGAATGCAGGCGAAAGCGGACTCGGCAGTGATGAGCTCTAACACCTACCGGGTTCTCGGGTTTCACCGTATGAGCTCGTCACACCTTCACCGCTGGTATAGATGGGGCCTGGGTCCCAGTGGTAGGTGGCCCTGTCCCCATGTCCTGTCACCCAGTCTGGCCTAGGATGGCTAGCGTAGAAGTCAACTCTTCTCCCTGCCTCCCAGGGCGGCCCTCAGTCAGGTTCCTAGGAGCCCTGAGGACCTGTGACCTGGACCCTGCTGAAAGTCCCCAGTGGAGACACAAAAACATCAGGGAACAAAGAAGGGGATTCCTCATAAAGCCAACACCAGGCCGAGTTCCACATCTCTCTCTTTCTTTCTTTCTTTCTTTCTTTCTTTCTTTCTTTCTTTCTTTCTTCCTTCCTTCCTTCCTTCCTTCCTTCCTTCCTTCCTTCCTTTCTTCCTTTGGCACTATATCTTCAGCCCTTTCTATTTTTTAACTTTGAGACAGGGTCCAGCCAATTAAATTGCCCAGGCTGAGGTTGAATTTGGGATCCTCCTGCCTCAGCCTCCCAGAGTGCTGGGATGACAGACGTGCCCATCATGCCTGGCTTGTGATCCCTGCAGTAAGGAAAACCTTCAGGACCTGGGAATCCACAGGCAGGAAGGAAGCAGGCTGGTTGCAATGGGGAGAGGATGTGAAGCAGGGGTTTAGATGGTACAGAAGAGGAAACAGAGGCACAGGAAGTTCTTCCCAGCAGAAAGGACTCACCAGAGATCAAGGAGACAGAAAAGTCTCTACTCATCCCTCCCCCTCTTGAGTAGATCCTGCCCTATTTGCTAGAACCCAGCACAGGGCTGAAACTCAGTTAACATTAGAGGGTGCAGGGATACATGGGTGACCAGATGTGTGGATGAGTGGATGGATGGATGGATGGATGGATGGGTGGATGAATGGAAGGATGTGTATGGGTGATTAGGGTAGATGGTGAATGAATGAGTGGATAAGCAGGTGGGTAGATGTGTGGATAGGCAGATATGTGGATGGGTGGATAGATGATGAGTGAATGGTGGATAGGTAGATAGGTGGATGGATGGATGGTTGGATGGATGGGCAGGTGGATGAATGAGTGAATGATGGGTGGATAGGTGGATGTATAGATGGATGAATGGGTGGATTGGTCAATGAATGGGTGGATAGATGGGTGGATGGATGAATAGGTAGATAGGTAAATGGATAGATGAATGGATGGATGAGTGGGTGAATGGACAGATGTGTGGATGGATGGATGAGTGGATGGGTGGAAGGGTGGATAGATGGACGGGTGGAGGGGTGGATGGATGGATGGGTGGATGAACAAATGGGTAGATGGATCAATAAATGAATGAATGAATAGACCTATAGTTAGATGAACCATAGGTGATCAGATGGATAGATGAATATATGTGGATAAACTGATGGGAAAGGAGACTGACTGATAGATTGATAGTAGATGGCTTGCCTGATACATGCTCACATACAGATAGCTAGATCAACAAGTAGATAAAAAGATGGGTAAGTGGATGAAATGGCTGAAGATAAATGGACAGCTGAATAAAAAGACAGATAAATGAATATATGGTGAGGTTGATGGGTGTACAGATGAGTGGGAAGCTAGATAGAAAAACAGATAGGAAAGTAGGTGACTGGATGGGCACACAAGCCAGGCTTGTAGCCTGGGAATACTAAACAGATAGCCCAGCACCGGCGAGAGCTGGCGAAGCCGAGAGAGCGGGGCTGGGATCTGGAAGCAGCTATGGTTCCCAGGAGGCTGGGAGGGATGGAGTGAGGGGCAGGACTCTGCCCGCTGCGGGAGGAGCGCACATAAACAGCCCCCTGGAACTCAGCCACAGTGGAGGTAGAAGCTTGCAGTGCAGTCCAGTATCCAGTGCCCACGGGAAGAGCCAAGCCTGGCAGTCGGGGTCAGAGCCTTCAGCCTGCCAGGCTCACCCCTCAAGTAAAGGCCCATCAGCTGTGGTGGTCTACACCTGCAATCCCAGCACTGTGAGGCTGAGGCAGGAGGATTCCAAGTTAAGTACAACCTAAGGCAACTTATTGAGACTCTGATCCAAATACACAGAAAAAAAAGGGGGGCTGGGTGTAACTCAGTGTGAAGGCCTAGGGTTCAACCCCAGTATCGCCAAAAAAACCCCAAAAATCAACCAAACAGACAAAAAACCAAAAAAAAAAAAAAAAAAAAACAAAGAGAGGCAGCGTAAAGGCCCCAAGAGGCCACCATTCCAACCCTCAGGATGACTGTTGGCCGCATGGGTGTCGTCGTGCGGGGCCTGGGAGCCTTGCTAGGCCTGAGCGCGGTCACATAGGCCTCTTGGAGACCGGAGACCGAGTTGGCCTGTCCTCTCTGGCCCCAGCTTCCTCTGGGCAGGGGGCCTGGCCCCATGGCTTCCCAGGCCAGCCCCTTGAGCGCCACCTGCCCCAGCCGGCCAGAGACTTCCTGTAGCGCAAGAGATTTATGCAAACGGGCTGGGGCGGTGATGTCACCCCAAGGGGACTATCTCCCAGCGGCAGGCCCTTCGATAAAATCAGGAACTTGCGCTGGCCCTGCAATGTCAAGGGAGGGGGCTCCCCGAGGGCTCCTGTAGCTCAGGGGGCAGGCCCAAGCCCTGCGTCCACCCCACAGCCCGACCGTCCAGTCCCCTGTCGGGGCATCCCATCCCGAGGGGCTCCGCTCTGGCCCCCCTGGAGGCAGGGGACCCGACCCGCACAGAGCTCGGCTGGATGTTACAGGCGTGCAAGATGGAAGGGTTTCCCCTCGTCCCCCCTGTGAGTACCAGGGCTCCTCCGCGGGCCCAGCCGGACCTCGATGCCCACTGCTGTCCCCAGCTGCTATCAGTGGGAAGTCCAGGCTTCCTCCAGGGCTCCTGGCAGTGGCTTCCCAGAGCGTGGCTGAGGGCTGAGGGCCGGGCCCATGGTGGGGCTGTGCTCGGTGGGGCTTGAAGGGATTATTTATAGACGGCTGGTGGCAGGGTGCTGGGCCAGTGATGGTGAAGCGGGCAGCAGGGCGGGAGAGGAGCAGACAGGCGACTGGCTCAGGGACAGTGAGCGGCCAGGACAGAAAAGGGCACAGGTCTCAGCCCAGGGCCAGGCGGCTCCTAGAGACGGAGGCAATGGAACTCTGGGTCCCTGATGGATCCCCAGTGCCCTCTCTGGGGCCTGGCACCGAGGACTCGGTCGTTGGCACAAGGGCTCAGGCCTGGGGCCTTCAGATCCCAGAGAGGCAGGGGCAGAGTCCAGCTGGGCCAGCGAGAGGCACTGCGGTAGGGTCACTGCCAGGGCTGGGCTTCAGGGAGCAGCAGGCAGAGGCTGTGCCCAGGTTGAGACTGAGATTGGGCTGGGGTAGGACCCAGGGTGTATCGGCCTGCAGTTAGGGGGGACAAGGCCAGGGGCCAAATCTCGGTAAAGACGCAGGAGCCCCAGGGGACCCCGGCAACAGCGGGCGGCCAGTGGGGCTGATCTGCACTGCTGCCCACTCTGGTTGACAGTTGCCGCCTTGGCAGGTGTCAGACCAGGGACCCTGGGAGAGGATCCTGGGTGTCACCTCCCACCCCCAGTCCTCACACTAGGGTGCCAGGAAGCGCCTGCCCCCTGACTCAGCTCTCCCTGCCCGGAGGCAGCAGCCTTCCTCCTCTCCACCCCGCCCATGGGCCCTGGGGTGGCACCCAGGTTTGGCACCTCTGTCCACAGCTTGCCTGTGCCCCTGGGACCTGGAAGGCTGTCCCAATGCTGAGCTCCTACCCCTTTCTTGGCCTGACCCTGGCACAGACAGGACCAGCCTGCCTGCCCTGCTAGGCCCACTGCACCCTCACCTGTGCCCCTACTGGGGACCTAGGAGGTTTTGGGGCAACCAGGGGCCATAGGAGTTGTCCCCACCAGTGCCCACTCTGCCTCAAGAAAGCCACAGGTGTTGGGTGTGCTGGTACACACCTGTAACCCCGGCACTCTGGAGGCTGAGGCAGGAACACTGCTGTGGGTTTGAGGCCAGCCTGAGTTTGAGGCCATAGAGAGACCTTGTGGCAAAAAATAGACAAATTGAAAAAAATAAAACTACAGGCCTAGGGGTTTGGCCACACTGTCCCTGACCCCTGGCCCCCAGCCTCTGAACTGCAGGGCAGGAAGGAGGCAGATCTTCTGCCCCCACCCAGCTCTATGTCCAGTGCCAGGGGCCACGCCGAGCACCACCAGGGGGTGGGCAGCCCTGGCCCCCATGCCAAGCCCGAGGGCCACAGTGGCTGTTGTGCAATCTGTGCGCGCACTCCGCGGGGCTGGGTGAGCCGGTGACTGTTGGGAAGACGGGGGGCTCCTGTGCCCCTGCTGGTTGGGGGAAGGGGTGGGGGAGGGGAGAGAGGGAAGCACCCCAGCACAGGAGCTGGAAGAGCAGAGCGAAAGTCACAGCCCTCTGTCTGTCCCTTGGCCCCCACAGCCTGCCTGGGTAACCTCTGTACAAACTGCCGGTCCCTGTGTTGGTCACTGTGGTGTCCCTGTGCTTGCCTGGGGGCAGGGGGCAGTAGGGATGAGGAGGGGAGGCCAGGGCTCAGGGCACTGTGGGGTGAGTGTGCCAGCAGAATGGGGAGGTGAGGTGGTGGCCAGGACGCTTCGTGTGCAGGTATCGATTCACACACGTCAGTGTGCACCCAAGAGTGTGCGTGCGTGACCGTGGGTGACCCAGTCGGTGTAAAAGTGTGCAATGGGACAGGGCTGTGATAGCCTGATTGCATGTGAGGTTGTCTGTACCTGGCCCCAGGAAAGTGGTGGCTCCAGGTGGACCAGAGAAGCAGGCAGGGTTGTGCCCGGGCCCAGGCAGGCATGCGTGAGGCCTGGTCCTCCTCTGACCTGCGATGGCCACTGCTGGCTGCAAAACTGTGCAGCCCTGACACCCTCTCTCTTGACAGCCGTCAGAAGAGCTGGTTTCCTATGACACAGACCTGTACCAGCGGCCCCCGCACGAGTACTACCAGTACCTCAGCAGCGATGGGGACAGCCACAGCGGTGAGTCGGGGCCGGCGGGGGACAGGAGAGCCGCGGGGGCCTTCTTTGGAGTCCCAGAACCAGGCCAGTTTCCTCCCCACGTATCTGGTCTATCTGCGGATATTTTCAAAGATGATGCATGGGCCCGGAGCTAAGGGACTTACATAGGGCCCAGCTGGGTCAAACAAAGCCCCAGTGAACAGTAAGGGGCTCAGCACCCCGGCCTCGCCCATGGGACACCTATGGTGACAGCCAAGCCCTCTCCACCCACTGGAACGGAGCCCCCACTCTGAGTTGGAAAGTGCTGGGTCGGGAGGAAGCCCTTGAGGACCCCTTGCTCAGCAGAGGCCAAGGCCCCTCACACTGGGGGTGCGGGAGGATCAGGGAAGGGTCCTGGCTTAGGGGACCCCTTCTCCATCCGGGTCTCTCACCATCCCCCACAAAGCCTATCCTTTTCCTAGAGCGAACTCAGGGCCGAGGAGAGAGGGATTGGGTGCCAGGGACTTGGGCAGAAGGTGTGTTGTGATGAGGACACAGAGTGGAATTTGGGAGCCTGGCATGGTGGTGCACGCCTGTAATCCTAGCACTCAAGAGGCTGAGGCAGGAGGACTACCCTGAGTTCAAGGCCAGCCTGGGCTACATAGTGAGTTTAAAAGCAGGCTGAACTACATAGATCTAGTCTCAAAAAGGAGAAAAAAAAAAGAAAAGAAAAGAAAAGAAAAGAAACCAAAAAATAAAATAAAATAGAGAAACCCAAAAACAAACAAAACAAACGCAGAGCTAGAAAGGCTTTGAAAGAATCCCCTTCAGGTTTATTTGTGAGTGCATAGACGAACTCTATGCTCTCCGTGGGAAATCCACGGAGACACCATGGAGGGAAAACCTCCCTCTGCTCCCTGACCCCCACGCCCTCCTTCCTCCCTGACCGCTGGGTGTGAGGAGGGCGCCCCCTGGTGGCTGACCTGCCGCAGCTCAGGCCTCTGTCTCCAGGCCCAGGCCCTGCTGGGTGGAGCTGCAGGGGCGACCCCTGGTCGGATGCCTGGCGCTCTCCTTTAGGCTAAGCCTTGAACCCCCCAGACTCCGGTGTTCCTGGCCCTGCCGGCTCCACCCTCCGCCCTTCCGGTCGCCTGCTGGAAGGCGTTACCTGAAGACTCTCAAGGATCCCCAGCTTTGCGCCTGCCCTCCGAGGCCACTTTTTAGGTAGTTGTGCTTAGTGACAAGGCTGCAGAGAGGACTTGGGTCCTGGAAGTGTGCTCTTTCACCGAGGAACAGGGCCTCTCTGAGCTCCCCTTTCTTCCTCCCTAAAATTGAGAGCGTGCACTCCGGGAAGCAGAGGCAGGAGGATCACGAGATCAAATCCAGTCTGGGCAACTGATGTTTTCAGAATTAAAAACTAAAAAAAAAAAAAAAAAGACCGAGATGTAGCTCAGCGTGAAGGCCCGGAAGTTCAATTCCCAGTACCAGAAGAGGAAAAAAAAGCACGAAAATACCTGACATGTCGTCGTCTGTGAGGTCGGGTACTGTGCAGGAAACTCAGGCTGCGTGTGACAGTGTTAGTGCCTCCCCAGGCAGGAGGAGGAGCGGCTGGGGCAGGGGAGGGCACAGGGTGACTCACGGTGTCTAATGTCCCGACCGGCCGAGGAAGTGGCAGAGCGGGAATCTGCAGGCCGGGGACTGGCATGGGACATGGAGGGCACCAAGGGTCACAGCAGGAGGGACCTCAGCGGGAGAGCTAGGGCCACCAGCATGGGACTGGAGATGCAGCGACAGAGTGGGCGCGAGGAGGGGTCCCCTGTTTTTGTTTTCTGTGATGGGAACTGAGCCTGCCCCCTCCCCCTGGATAGGCAAGCCACGCCCATGCCCTGCTGGAGTGTGGATGAGGGAAATGACCTGCTATGACACGCGCATGTGTGCACATGTGGTGCCTGTGCTGAACATTTAAAAACTTTCTGAGAGGCTGAGGCAGGAGGGTTGCAAAATAAACAAACAGTCCAGAGCAGGGTCCAGCAAATGGTGAATGTCGTGATTTTCCTTCTTCTCAGAGCCTCATAAGAAAAAGTGTGTGGAGGTGAGGAGGACCTTCTTCGTGTTCTCCTCCCGTCTACTCTGTCACTTGATGGATGGCAGTTTGGCTGTGTGCAGAATCTAGGTTGAAAAGCACTTTTTTTTCCTTAGAAACTTGAAGCAGCAGAGATGGGGAAGAGTGGACGGAGAGGCTGGACACTGATGCCGGGACTCATGGGATCTACTATTTTTTTTTTTGAGACAGGGTCTCACTTTGCAGTTCAGGCTGGTCTTGAGCTCACTTTTGTAGCCCAGGCTGGTCTCGAACTCACAACGATCCTCCTGCCTCAGCCTCCCGAGTGCTGGGATTACAGGCATGAGCCACCACGCCCGGCTTGGGATCTACTATTTCTATTACTTTGCGGCTCTGGGAAAACACACACAGAACACAAAACCACCAGCCTCAACCCCCACCCCATCCCACCCCCGTTTCAAGAGCCCAGCTTCGGGGCGTTGCACATGCGCTCTCCGGAACTCCTATCATCTCGAAAAACTGGGTTCTATCCACTGAGCAGCTGTCCAATCCCCTCAGTCTCCAGACCTGAACCATTATTCTTTTTGTTGTTACTATGGTTGAGTTGTTGCACTGGGAATCGAATTCAAAGCCTGTGCCCTGGGCTCCAAACCCAGTCCTTTTTCTATTATTTTATGACAGGGTCTCACTAAGTTGTCCCAGCTAGATTCAAACTTGGCAATCTTCCTGCCTCAGCCTCTTCTTAGGGTGCTAGGATTAGAGGTGCACCACCTTGCCTGGACACCACCTCTTCTACTTTCTATTGTTATGAATTTGACCACTTCAGGTGCCTTCCATAAACAGAACCCTCCTTTCATGACCGGTTCATTTCACTTAGTGCAATTTCCTCAGGGTGTGTCCCTCTGGTAGAAGTCCTTTTTAAGACTGAACAGTACTCCACTGTATGTATGGACCACGTTTGTTCATCCATCCATCCCTGGAGGGACATGTGGGCTGCTCAAATCCTTTGGCTAGTGTGACTAATGCTGCTCTGCCCCTGGAAGAGGACAGCTCTTCAAGACTCCAATTTCAACCCTTCTGCATACAAACTCAGGGGTGGAATTTCTGGGATTCATGTTGATTCTAGTGCTAAGTTTTTTCTGGAACTGCCAGAAAAAACTTTTTAGAGTAGCCACACTACTTTTACAATTCCAGCATGGCCCACAAGGTTTCTAACTTCACATCTTCACCACCACTTACCATCTTCTGCTTCTTTTTATTTTAATAGTAATCATCCTAACTGGTATAACAAAATTTGCTATTTGTGATGGGATTGGTGAGTGAAACAGACACTCTATCCATCCATTCACCCATCACCCATCCATCTACCCACCCGTCCATCCACCCACCCATCCATCCACCTACCCACTCA
>PVLA01001777.1:152508-322144 GCA_004027455.1 Hydrochoerus hydrochaeris | reverse complement strand
ATGATATTTGTTTAGGTATTATTTACTTTATCTCAGTAAGATTTTAAAGCTTTAAGTTTATAGAAAGACAGGTAAAGACTCATGCATGCATGGCTGTTTATAGTCTCACTGTTTGAATATCTACTTTGTATGCTTTAATTTTATAACTTGAACAATTATTTCTAAGAGGACAATATGTAATTTATCAACTAGTGATTTCTTACTGTTTATCTTTTTTTTAAAATTCTGTATTATCTCTACCCTTTACATGTTTTTTTCTCTTTAAATAAAAAAATTTAAAAAAGAAATATACAAACATACGTAATTTAAATGACACATACATGAATTTAAATGACAATAGGTTAAAGGCATGCTTACAAGGAAAATTAGGAATAACTGAGGTAAATGAAAGCAAAAATAAAATATATGAATGTAACTAAGGCAATGCTCCAAGAGAAACTTATGGGTGTAAATGTCTGGATTAACAAAGAAATATTTATAAACAATAACCTACATTTTCATCTTAAGTTAGAAAAAGAAGACTCAGTTAAACCCAAACAAAGCACCAGGAAAGAAGCCATGATTACAAGAGAAATAGAGCATTAAAAACAGTGGGGAAAAAAATCAATAAAACCAGAGGCTGGTTCTTTGAAATGGTCAACAAATTTGACAAATTCTCAGTTATACTAACCAAAAGACAGAAAACTCAAGTTATCAAGATTGAGAATGAAAGAAAAGACACAATCACTAACCTTAACAGAAATAAAAGAAAAAATTATAAAGGAGTACTATGCCAACAATCTGGGCACTCAGATAAAATATATGATTTTCTACAGAGAGAAATGACAAAATCTGCCTTGAAAGAAACGGAAAATCAGAGTACTTCGCATTGTCCTGCCTCCCTCATCTATTGTCAGTGTGAATGATTTACTTTCTTTTCTCCAAATTTTCATTTTAAAATGCTCTAGCTCCTTAGATCTGGTAGAAATTTTTCCAACCACTTTCTTTCTGGCCATGCTGCTGGGAATTTGTCTCAGGACCAGTCTTTTTATTTTGGGTTAGCGGCTAAAAACCCCTGTATTTCAAAAGATTGTTGGTGTTAAAAGTTTGATTCAGTAATAGGAATCAAATTAGACGCACACCTGAGGGAAAACAGTCAAATAGGTCTGTACAAAGAAATACAATAAGATTTTTTAAAGGATGAAAATCTCTCAATATATTGTATAGATCTAAAAAACAATATTACATTTTGTAGAAGTTGGGAACAGCTATCTTTGCTGTACAAACAGGAAAAAGTAATGTAGATTTTATATACATGCAACAAAATTTTTAGAAATAAGAAATTAATGACAGTTGTTTTCCTATTTTAGGGACATGAGGGAATTAGGCAGACAGGCTGTTACAGTATGGATCTTAATTTTTCCCAAGAGGATATACATTTAAGACTTCCTTCCCAGCCTGAGTGCTACGGGGAGGCAGTAGGGCCTCTGAGTAGTGAAACCTATTGGGAGGAAATGAGGTCCTTGAAGAGGGCATCAGGACCCCAGAACTTTTGTCTCCTCTTTCCTGTCTTGCTAGGAGGTGAACGTTTTGTTCCATCACTTACTCCTGTCCATAAAGCACTTTCTTGCCGCAGGCCCAAAAGTAATGGGACCGACTGAGTATAAAGCCTCCAAAACTGTCAGCCAAAATAGACCTTTTCTTTCAATAGGTTGATTGACTCAGGTATTTGTTACCGTATTGGGAAGCTAAATAACATGTGGGCATGGTGGTGAGAGAGAATTTTCTTTGTATTACTTCTTATATTTTCGATGTTTGAATGGCATTTAATATATTTCTATGTAAAGATTAAGTATATGTGCAATTTAAGACAATCTTTTGAAATTGATTATGTGTACAAGGCTTAGGCCAACATATAACTGTTTCTTCAATGAGTTTCTAACCTAGTTGATAAGGTATAATGGCCATCATGACATCATGCTAAATGTATCATCTCACTGATATACTACATTTCACTAAATTAAAACACTGTTAATTTTTGGTCATAGAATTATGTGATAGCCTGCTAGGAACAAAAGGAACAGACCAATTAAGTGATGGTAGAATGCTTTCTTTCATTTAGAATGGTCATTTTATACTCATGAAAAGATCATTCTGAAAGATCCCTGACAGAAACACTATTTACATATAGATTTTTTTTCATGTGACTGTGTGGCATAGAATATTTTACATGGAAATGAACTAAATTAGGTAGGGGCTGGGGATTTAGCTCAGCGGCATAAACACCTGCTTTGCAAGCACACAGTCATGAGTTTGATCCCTGGTACCGATAAAAAAAAAATGAAGAAATTAGATAAGGAATTCTTAAGACCTTTTTCTTATTATAATTTGACTCTCTTGAATCACTTTTAGGCTCAGGATTGCCAACATCCATGGTTACACATAGTGTTGCCCTTTGTGCTATTGAGAGCTATTCTCGAATGTTCCACTAATAGTTCCCAGGTTTTCTTCCACTTTGCTAAAAACTTACTTCTAAGTTTTGATGCTCACACCCAGGCAAACACACTGCTTTGTGACTATTAGATATCCAATAGCGATTGTAACAAGAATGCAAATATTTTCAACTCTGAAAAATAAATGCTTAGAATTGCTCAAATATAGGAGATGAGCAATTCCAAGACAAGATCTTCCGATGGTACCTAGGAGACTTCTAAATGAGGCAAAACTGAGGATGGACTTTAAGGAATCAAAAGAATTTGGGAGATAAGCAGGCAGTATGAGTCTTGTAAGAAAAACTTCTTGGCCAGAAAAAGAAAACCACGTGGTTTGGAGGGCAGGGCTGATGAAAGGAGGAAGGGAAAAAGCACAGACATAGGAGACTGGGACCCAGGGGTAGTGCCCTTGCTGGGGCAAAAAAGAGGTTCTGACTTTATCCTATGGGGAAATGGGGCATCAACATATGACTGACAGTGTGACACTGGCATTTGGAAGAGCTGTCCAAGCTGGAGATTTGGTGAGCCTAACCCACTCAATAAAGAGACCTAATATACAAACAAAAAGTGTCAGGCCTCGAGTTCAATGAATGAATAAATGAGCTGCAGAAACACACAGGCTTAGGATGGAATAAACAAACAGCATAAGAATGATACAGATAAAGAAATGGAATTTAAGAGAGAACATAGTAAAATTGGACTAGAAAGTGGACTCATAATTTTTTGAGTTCTCTTTCGGAGACAGCACAGCAGCCTAGAGCAGAAGAGATAGTTTCAAGGAGGCGAAGAGTCACTAGTATCAGATGACAGAGAGCAGACAAGAGAGAGAGCCCAGGGCAGCCATTGCTGGGTTATTACAGCTTCTTGATGACCTTTAAATATCTGATTTTGAGGTAATCTGGTAGGAACTGTACGATGAAAAATTTCTCCTAAAGAAATAATAGATTTTTTGCAATTATAGACACCATCAGGAAAAAGCTTGCAATTTTCCAATATTTCCTTTCATAAAGCTTAGTATATTTAACAAAATAACAATGTTATTTCCTAGAAATCCTTCAAACATAATGGAGCATATTATCCCCTGAGCAAGGCAAAAATAATTTGCCAACGCAGCCCTACAAGCTTTCAAATTTAGCCTTTCAACACTTCTATGAAGAAATCATTCTCCTCTTACAAATAATAAAGGACTTAAAAAGACATTAATCAATCTATGGATTTCTAGACTGCTTCTTTATGGAATTTTTTTCTTTGCAAAGGTTATTTATTATCAAAGGCTGCTTTATTGAATCTGCAATACTAAAAATAGCAGATTCTAGTTCCTGGAGATTTTTTTTTTAGATGAATGAGAGATCCTATCTATCATAAGAAAATTATTTTGCTGGCTTGACCACTATGGGCACCACAATAAACCACATAACATCTTCAGATGGTGGTTTTAGATTAAAAATAACACATCACTAACAAATTCTGGAAATTCAAATTAAAGCAATGGGATGACATTTCACATGGGCAAATACAGAGTGCACCAAAAAAAAAAAAATACACATTTCAGGAAAAGAAAACTAGTATGAGGTATTTTAATGCTGTTACCCTCTTCTGGTCACCCTGGAGGATGTTGTGTATCACAAAATCCCACTACACTGCTGCCCCTTGGAGAAGCTGAAAATGTATGTGCAGCAATTTCAATGACCAAGGTCACCCAAGTAGCAGTTTGCTGTACTAATAAATGCCAGAAGCTAATGGCCACCATTCAGCACCTCTTATAACTGTAAAAGCCAGGGTAGCTAGTATTAATCTCATGACAACTCAACAAATTTAGTATTAAACTACTTATACAAGTTTTGCTTTCCCTGAGGTGTAAATAGATTTTTGGCTGGACTCTGTATATATTTAAGTAGCAAAAATGTAAAATATCAATATTATCTGGACAACTGGGACTCTGGTAGTGGAAAATATATTTACAATTTCTATTTATGGATGTTTACTAATATCTATTAAAAAGGAATGTCCTCTAGAAGTTAGACGTTCCACTTTTTAATGTCTGCCTCGCTATGGTTTATAATTAGATACTCCCCAAACGTATCATATGCTCACAGGTGGGGCTTAAGGAAGGTGATTGAACTGTGCTGGCATCAGCTGACTTGCCATGAGAGGGTCAGTTCTGGCTGGAAGGGGTGGGGCATGGTAGGTCTGACCTGAAAGCATGTATTTCCTTCCTGGCTCTTTCCTTGAGTCTGCTTTTCAGCCGTCTTAATGTGAATGGCTTTTCTTCTGTCATGCCTTCCTGCCTTGGCGTCATCCTACTATGGATTAAAACATGAACCAAAATAAACTGCCCCTTCTTTAATCTGTGGTGTCAGGTATTGTGTCTTAGTGACAAGGAAAGTGACTGATATGTACCTGCAGAATAATGTGAACATAGAGACTAGAAGGTGTGTCCAAACATAACAAGGAAAAATCAGAAACAATCTATATGTCCCTAAACTGAGAACGAATTAGATATATATGCAAAAATGTCAATAGACCTACTAGATATGGCATTGAATTTTTAAAAGCAGGGTGTAGATAGATGTGTTTAATACAGTCAGTTGTGGAAATGGAGCAGGATTTTTTAAAAAAAGTCGGTTCCCAAATTTCCTCCTCCCTACAACTGTTGTTCTTTGTTCTAATACAGATAAAACAAGTAACTTCCATACCTATAAATAAAATTTTATAACCCTCTGTACCCACAACATCCTGTTATGTTTGAACAGGGTCACCAAGATACAAAATTTTCATAGCTTGACAGACTGTCTTTGTTCTCCTTCTGCCTACCAATGAGTTCCCTGCCAAAGACCAACCTCACTGACCAAATGTGTAAAAACTGGAACACTTAGTCTGGCACCCAGGCAAGTCCCCTGAGCCAGGTGTACACCCAGTAAAATCCTCCTGCTTTCCACTGGTCTCTTTAACCTCTTAAATTTGGCAACAGAAATGTTCACTATATAGTGTTCTCAAGTTTCTATAAATGTGTGTGTATTGAAGTATGTTTGTGTGAGGAAGGACACACATCAAAACTGAGAACAGAGTTTACTAAAAGAAAGGTAAAATAAAACACCAGGGTTGGGAATTAGGGGTGGGGAAGACAAAAGGAAAATTTTACTTCTATCTATAATAAATAATAGCTTATTTTCTTTTGTTTTTTTGAGACAGAGTCTTGCTATGTATGCAGGCTGCTTTTGAACTCAGGATATAGCCCAGGCTGGCCTCGAACTTGCAGTGATCCCCCTGTCTCAGCCTCCCTAATACTGAGATTACATGCATGCACTGTAAAGAAAAATGTAAACAAAAAGGGAAAGAAAAATCTAAACAAAAAATACCTTATTAAAGTCTGAGGTTAATTTAAGAAATTAAAATTTGTTAGTTTTCTGGAGGTATGATGTTTTACTCCATTTTCTGCTGTTACAATAGAATGCCTGAGACTGACTAGGTAACAAAGAGAGGATTTATTTAACTCGACTGTTCTGGAGGCAAGGAAGTTCCAGACTGGAAGACCACATCTGGCAAGGCCTCATGCTGTGATGCTAGGTGACCCCATGCTGGGGACCCTGAGTGAGAAAGCTAAGCATGAACTTAGAGAAAAGCAGTAGGAGAAAGCTGAGAAATTGAATGTGATTTATAATAACCCACTCACTTAACTCATCTAGTCCCACCAAAGAGAACTTCAGTGAAAGCATACTGATCTGCTCGGGAGGGGAGAGGGCCCCTGAGGCCCTAAACACCTCTTACAGGCCCCATTTCTCAGTCGTCCTAAATTGGGGGGAAAAAGTCAACAAGAGTGTTTTGATGGAGATGAATGACATTCAAACCATGGCATATGGTCTTGGATCCAGAGGAACGTTAGAATCATTTTTTTCCAATATTTGCTTTTATAGAGCATTGTATCTGTCTGATCTCAATGGTAAAGACTTTAAAACGAAAAATAAAGATCAAAAGCAAAAAAGAAACACCAAACGAACATAAGATTCAATTCTGAAGACGTGTGGAATTTCCGAGATACATATTACTTCAGCTAAAGGCTTGCGTGCGCTATCTAGAGGAACAAATTGCCTTGCAGGTTAAAACAACAGACTAGTGCATTTGCCTGGTTTCCAAATCCCTAATGATGCAGATGCTGAGGAGAGCTATAGGCAGTTTTCAATGCCAAGCTTTCAGGATGAAAAAGAACATGGCTCACTGCCTGCCGAATACATTTGCCAAGTCCCAATTTGTGAGCACAATTCAGCTCATTTGCAAATTTATCTTGATCCTGAGTGTTGGTCTACTAAGGAATAATAGAACAATGACATTGTTTCTTGGGTGGAGAGAGCCATGACCTTGGTTACTCTCACCCTTGGAAACAAAAATACTCCAAACATATTTAAATTCTCATTTTCTGTTGAATTAAACATTCCCCTGTGCTGAACTCTTAAGTTCATACTGAAGGATAGGGTTTCTTCACTAGGCTAAAGCATGATTTCTATGGTGTTGTTGCATCTCAATTTGGTCAAATAACCTTTGAGTGCTGGAGAGAAATACTTCACTGTTCACCCTAAATGACTGAAGATTTGCTATTACTTGTTTCTCAAGGGCTTGAATTAATCATCCAAATTGATCCTATTAATGAAAAGTAGAATGGATTCCTAGTGGCTTAGATTTAGAGTCCAATATTGAGGGTTTGATGAGGAACCTCAAGAATTTGTATATAGACATAATGCAACTCAGAAAAAGAGTCAGTATGAGCTATTGCCAATGGTCGCTAATGGAAGATATGACCGTGGACATCTGTTGTTTTTGTCCATTCCTTTCTTCTGGTGATAGAATCCTGATTTCCTTTATGGGACCACCTGTCCCACTGTTGGTTCAAAAGAACCAGGTTGGGCAAGTCCCACTGCCTGGCTCTAGAAGTGAGCACAGGACTCAGCTCCGTCTGTTAGAAATTGCCATATCATTGGCCACACTGATAAATTTATAAAGAATGAGAATCCAGGAAGTTTTGCTGCACTGCTGGGGGAAAAGTATGTACTTTGGACTGATAGAATTTGGTTCTAAATCCCTAGATAGTCCTGTTTATGGAGACTGCTTACCTAGAAAAAAAGCCAGTGTAGAAAAGAGGTAAACTACGGAGAGATGATAGTGTTCTGGTGATATAGTTGGAGATCTAAAGTCAGCACTGTATTTTGAACGGCTATTTGTGTCATTTTAGTTTCATTTGAAATTGTAGCTGGGTTTCGGCCTTTGACAACCAAAAGAATGTTGACTGACATAGGAGGCATACAGTGTATTTAGGTTCTAAGCCCCCCATCTAGAGATTACCCCGCTACATCGCTTATCTGAGTCCTACTTTTGTTTCCAAGTCTAGTTAAAAATTTTGCTTTATCCTTGTGGTCTTCTAGAATCCCACAGGACTTTTGTGAATCCTTCTTTGTTTAAATTCCTAAAGAATCATTACCCCCTTTTGTTAATTTCTAATACATTACATCGCCTCTCTCCATAGTAATCAAAATAGATCTCAAGATTCAGGGACCACATAATAATTCTTTCCTTTATCTCAGTGCTTTGAGAAGATTAAGGTCTCTATAAATGTTTGTTGATAATACATATAAAGGGCTTGTCTGAGATCCAGTTTTGTATCCCCATTTCAGCTACTCCCGACTCATGCCCAGGGTATGTACGCACACCCTCCAGCCGTTACCTGCTGTGTACACCATACCCCCAGATACACACAGACTGAAGTTACTGATGCACCACGAACTCCTTGATGCATCTAACCTTACAGACCCTCGCTGGAAGGGTACAGTTCTGGCAACCAAGTTCCTTAGTATTCAGCAAACAGCTGTGCCATGGTGGTAGAACTTTTTGGTTTCCTGCCTGACCCTGTTAACATAAAAAGAAATGAGAAAGAGAGTCCCTTCAGGGAGCAAGGAGAGTCTAAATGAGTACTGTCCAACCAGACTGGGAGCCTGCATCTCAACCTGCTGTCAAATGAAGGAAACCAATGAATTTCTACCTCATCACAGGGAGAGGTCAGAGCCAGCACATGGGCTCACCAGGCACGAACCATGGAATGAATTACAGAGGACTGGAACAAAGTGGGCCCCGGGCAGGTGGGAATCATCATAGTGGTGAAAAGATGACTCCGGCACCTTGGCTCAGGCATTTCTAACTCTCTGACCTCGGTTTTTTTCAGCACTTTGATGCCAAGAAGCAGAGAAATGACAGTCAAAGGAGACATGTAGAGCCAAGTCCTTCCCTTCTTTGCCTCCAGCCTGTCTAGTTGAATGTGGGTTAATATATGGCAATGTTTGCCAGGCTAAAGAATAAAAACCTTCACCAAAAGAAAAAAATCATGAGTTTGTTTTTGAAAACTTTTGGAGAAACACAAGGACCCAGCTTTCAGTGAGCATGCACTCTGGCTCCCTCTTTGCTTTAGGTGAAACTCGCTCTGAGTAACTTGTTTGTACTGAAGGTGTGGGACCGGTCAGACACACAGAACTGAGTTCTAAGAAATGGTACCTGGAGGTAGCAGAATGGAAGAATATCAAATACACTCAAATGACAGATGTGTATCTGAAGTCTACAGCCCACGCAGGGCTACACATGGATCTTTGCATGAGAATGGAGCCCAGCGCAGGGCAGACCTGGTGATACACATCTGTAATCCTAGCACTCTGGGAGGACAAAGCAGGAAGAAAGAAAGTTTGAATCCAGCCTTGGCAAATTAGCAAAATTCTGTCTCAAAATAAAGAAGCAGAAAAGGGTTGGGAATATGGCTTACTGTGAAAGACCTGAGTTTAATGTCTAGTCACACACACACACACACACACACACACACACACACACACACACACAATCAAGCCTAGCATGAGGTGTCTATTCCATCCATCTAGACCTATTGACACTTGATCTGCACATCTTCTGTTTTTGTTTCAATTTTGTTTTTCTTGAACTTTTTCCACTTGGAGCAATTTTCACCTGGAAGCCACTTAAAACACGTTTTGAGAGTGCCACACTCTAGCATATTCACTCTCTTTCTCTCCACTGACTCCCAGTGTGCAAATAGAAATCAGTCTTTAATAGTATCAGACACTTATGAATTGTAAAAACTAAATGCTGTGTGTACATTGTTGATCCTTCTACTAATATCTCAATAGCTGTTCAAGATATTAGATGAGAGATCAATGACATGTCAGATTCTAAAATTTCCTGGGCCTTATCCTTATCCTCATGGGAAACTCCTCTTGGTGAAAATCTTCGTTGACTGTACTCACAATTATCCTGTTGACTCTATTATTTGGCCTATACCTACTTAATTGCTTCTTTGCCTTTGTCCCTTCCAGACTTGAAGCTGAGCACCTACCCAAGGTGAAATGCCTGGTGTCTACCGAGGGCCTTTAGACAGACACTCTGTAGAGCATCTCTGACTGCCAATCAACACCTTTAACTCCCTTCAGCCTGAAGAAGCCACATGAGTCATTACCCATTACTCCCTCATGACGGTTCCGATTACCTCTTCAGAGAGGGAATTGCTACAGGCAGCTGAGTTAGACATTATACAGTCAGCCAGGGCTAGGTCCTCACAGGAGCCAGTGCAGACCAGGTACCTTGCAACTGTGGAAACACAGCAGACACCTCTGCTGTGGGCCAAATTTCAAGACAAAGGATAAAACAAATGCACTCACGTACTTCCTAAGGATAAACACCAGGAACTGATATTTTAAATAGGCATTGATCACCCTGAGGAAGCCAGAAGGAGCACTAGCCCAACCCAATGGATCCCAATTTGATCAATTTTATCTGAGCAATTATACTCATGGGCTTATTGGTTGACTATAGTTCTGTCTCACCTCATGCTTACCTTGAGATTTTCCATTTTTTCCCACCTTAGACCTGCCTCATCTTGAGATTTTGCTCTATAAAAATCCCAAGAAAAGACAGGGTCTTTGGCAACCCATTCGGCACCCTTCTGTCCCTGTCTCTGTCTCAGAAGCTTTTTTTTCCCCTCAATGAATATTCTGCTCTTTTAAAAAATAATATCAGACAATAGTAAGAGCTGCCAGGCTGCCATAACACTGAAACTGGCATCCTGTTGGCACTCCTCGGAGGCTGCCAGTCACATGGGTGTGCACAGCAAGCCAGACCATGGATCACTGCCCCCCAGCTCCCTGGGAACTCTCTTCAGCAGACTGTATTTCTGAGCACTTCAGCACAATGGCACAATAACAGCAACACATGGTCTCTTTACTCCTTGAACTAAGATTGAGAATGCCCAGCCAAGAGAAGACCTCATCTGTCTCCAAGCCTCTTGTTACCAGCCCCTAACTTACGGCTGTCCTGGCCCTTAAACTAAGGGATGTCAGCCAGGGTAGAGGGAACACTGTGTCGCTGAATCATCATTTCACTCATTTCTGCAGTTAAGAACATGAAAAACACACGATGAGGTTCCCTAAGACACAAATAAGTTTTTCCTGGTCTTCATTCTATTCATGTCCCCCACCATGGAGGCAAGACCATTTACATTTTAATTTTCATGGAAATGTTTGACATCAGTGTATAGTTCTTCCTTGTTTGACTAGGTGTCCTTGGTTTTCACTCTTGAGAAGACAGTGGAAGCCCAAATCTGCCCTCTAGTGGTCAACAAGAATTTAAAGCATTAAAAAAAGAAAGCCCCAGGGAAATAGGATGACATATATATATATATATATATATATATATATATATATATATATTTTTTTTTTTTTTTGACATGGCTGCATATCCTAAAACTGATCAACAAATTGAAAGTTTACCAGTGACACTCAGTCTGAACATGCAAACCATCTCTTCCAAAAGTTACTTTTCATTCACATATATGAGCAATAATTGGTAGGGGAAAAGTAGCATCAAGAAATAATGAAAATCACTGGGTGAGACAGCTGTACATGACATTGAAGAATAGGTGGCTTTGAATTGCTTTTCTCCTCAGTTATCTCATATATCAAAGTGGAATAATAGTGTCTGCTTGCTAGGAGTGTTGTGCAGCTCAAAGGCATTTTAGAACACGTTATTTATGCTGATTGCCCTTCATGGACCCAGGACTCATGGGACAGTTTAAGCATGGAGTCTTCTGCTCTACTGTGTTACCATTTACCATGCATATGACCTATTGCATTTTTTCTGACATTCACTGTCCTTACCTGTTACCTGACATTCCTTACCCGTTACCTGAGATAACATATTTGTCTCATAAAAGTGTTATGAGCACCAAGTGAGTTGATGTTTGTGAAATGGTCAGAACAGTCTCTGCAATATGGAAAACACTTGTGAAAAATTTATCATATCCCAGTCACACTAAAAAGCGTGTGACTATGAAGTGTTTTGCAAAGGGCTAGAAGCACAATATTGTTTATAATCTAGAAAGGGAATAATAGTAAAAGTAGCTAAGACTTAAGAGCACTTTCTCTGCATTTACTTTATTTTGATAATAGCTCACATTAATCAAGTGTTGCTAATTCAATCTTTATAACAACCCATAAAATGAAAGCTACTCTTGCCCTTGTCCCCTTTTCTACATCCATCGTTTTCCTTATTTCCCACACTTTATTCCTTGCCTGGTTTAACGTCATAATCATTCCAATCACTGTTATCCACACACTTATCTACTCTCTTCCCCTACCTCATGTGAGCCCTGTGCAAACGCCTCTGAGTGGACACTCGGGTCACCACAGCATCCCCAATGCGGCCACACATCATTAAGGTGCTTAACAAGCATTTGATGAACAAATTAACGCTGCTTTTACCGAGACTGGAGAGTGTGCTGTGGAGGAGACGGCAGGGGGCTGGGAGGATGAGGAGTCCAAGAGAAAGGCAGGAAGGAAGATGGACTTTAAGGGAAGACTGTCATAACATTAAGGCAAAGACAAGGTGAAAATGAAGGCATAGAGACAAGCCCAACTCCAACCACTGTGAGTCAGAGACATGGACTCAGATAGTTTGCGTCTCATTTAATCAGATCATGTGAATGGGTTTGTTTCGATACAGTTATCTGAGTTCTAACAATTGACATGTAAAGAAAAATATTTTCCCTCCAGGTTTGAAATAAGTGAAAATGAAAGCCTTCTAAAATCTTACAGATTATTTCCTCAATTCAGTTTCCAGTATAATCTGTTCACAAGAATATAAATTTCTGCCTAAAACTGTTTAAAAATCTTTTAACACATACATTAAGATGTCCTCCTCCTTCATGAATATGAAACTTACTTAAAAACAAAACTAGGGTTATAACAAAAGTAACCTTTTCCTAGCTAAAATTTCCAAATGTAAAAATAATCCAACAAAATTAAAAAAAAATTACATGTATTGCTAAAAATTAAGCAACCTTACTCTCATATACGTGTAAACTCCATTGTAAAATATGAAGTTTTCCAAACTCCAAAAAGATTAAAAAGTTCATCTCCCTGGATTCAATTCCTAATGTTTAAGAAACATCTTAAGATTTAATCTTTCATAATTTTTCCCACAATAAGCTAAATTTGGCTTCTTGAGAGAACATGGACAACCTTTCAATACATATTTGTTCTCCAATTCATTTACTCAGATATACAAAAGCTCTGTATAATGATGACATCTGACATTTCTTGCTTCTCAAAGTATAAAGGAAGAATGACATTTCAATTAAAAAGAAAAAAATGCAGATATTTACCATAAGATAAAGTTCTTCAGGAAGAAGACAGTTATTATAAAATTTTGCTTAAAAATCTAAACAAAGTGAAGGAATACCATTCCCAAATCACTGAGAGAGTATGTTAAAGAGGTATATTTTGAGGACTTATGATAATGTGACTCAAAGACAAATTTATTTGCAGAAAATATTCCAGAATCTCTATGATGATTTTTCAGTGGCACAATGGGTTGTGTTCTGACGATAGTAAGTTCTGTTAGGTGTAGTTACTTAAAAGGGGTAGACAATATTTACTCTACTGCTTAAAATATCAATATTTTACAAGGTGTGATTAAGGTTTAATGAGTATGGTAAAAATGACCAGAATATCACACATGATGTCATTTATAATACAAGGAACATGTATTCAGTTGGCGAATCTAGTTGAAGAGAACATGTACAATTTTCAGTACGCTGAGAATTCTGTACCATCATGATTGAAGGGGATGGTTATAATCAGAAACATGATAAGTGTGCCTGCTTTCTTTCCTTTTTTTTTTTTTGTACTGGGGATCGAACTCATGACCTCGTGCTTGCCAGGCAGGTGTTTAAGCCATTGAGCTAAATCCCTGGTCCACACTACTTCTTTCAACATTACTCTGGATATCTTGGTGGGAAACAGAGGACAGGATTAGAAAGGAAAAAACAGCTGGACATGGTTGCATAGTCCTGTAGTCTCAGCTACTCAGAAGGCTGAGCCAAGAGGATTACAAGTTTGAGGTCAGCCTGGGCAACTCAGTGAAATCCTGTTTCAAAAATAGGGGAAAAGAGGACTAGGAGTGTAGCTCAGTGGTAGGGGGTCTGCTTGGTATGCTCAAGGCCCTGAGTTCAATCCCCAGTACTACTACTAATAGTAATTGTAATAATAGAGTAATATGATTAGGTATAATCTTGTGAGCCACCAAAAGCTTAAAAATGTAATTTAAACACATATAAGATTTGAAATAGCAGCAAAGATCTAAGATATATTTATAAATAAATCTGATAAGAGATATAAAAATCATTTAGGGGAAAAATTTGAAACTATGTAAAGAATTAAAAAAAAATCTAGAATGAAAAAAAATACCATCATACCAATTCTCCCCAAATTTATCTGTAGATTCAAACTAAACTCAAAAATTTAATTGAAATATTTGAAGAAATCAATAAGATGCCTGAAGTTAATATGAAGGAAAAAAAAAAGACCAAGATTTGCTAAGATAACACAGGAAAAAACAAAAGAGTGAATGCTAGTCCTGCTTGACATGAAGACTTACCACAACTATACTAATTAAGACAGCACAGCTAAAAGAGTTAAACGCAAGTCCTCATAATATTTTTATTCAAAGGCAGAAAGAATTTGTATTCTCCAGTAAGGGTTACAACATTTATTTGTTCTCCCATATGCTCTTTCAAAATCTGGACACTGGGGAACTTGTGCAAGCTTTTGAATCTGCTTCTCTAGCAGTAGGCAGCATAACACTATACAACATCCAAGGTAAGATGGATATAGCTTCACCCTAGTGCTCTCTCCTGTGCTATTTGCTTATTCTTTTAATTCAACCCTGAAAGGCTACATAGGAAAGAAGTAAAAGCCCTAGCCCTAACCCTGCCAAAGCTTTCAGCTGGCTTCCAGGCACCAACATGTCATTCATATTAGTGAGTTACCAAATTAGTGGAAACCAATCTCTTAATCTTGTAGATCTAATTCAACTAAAGCCATATGTGAACAGACATGACCCGTCTCCACATGACTATACCTAAAGTTCTGATTTGTAAGAAAAATAAACAATCTTTTTTGGGCAGATTCTTTTTGTCTTAGTTACTTATCTTGTTGCTGAGACAAAATATCTTACTCCCAAAGTTAAGGAAGGAAGGGTTTATTTAGCTGACAATTTCTAAAGGCTTCAGTCCATAATCAGCTGGCTCCAAAGCAGGGTAGCACAGCATCCATGGCAGAGGAGCAACTGTCCATGTCAGTGGAGGACAGAAAAAGTGAAAGAGAAAGAGAAAGAGAAAGAGAAAGAGAGAGAGAAAGAGAGAGAGAGCTCTTTCTGTCTTTATATTGTATGCAGGTTACCTGCCCTAGGGTGGGTGTAGCACTCACACCCTTAATCACAGCACTGGACTATGAATCAAGCACAAACTCTAGATTCAACCATTCTGAAGAGCCCACCACCCATGACTACATGAGGTTTTGGGGAAACATCTAGACACATCAACATATTCTGCCCCTAGACCCTCCCATAGACTCACGTACATTTCTTTATGCAAAAAGCACTTAGTACATTTCTAATAGTTGACAAAGTCCTAACAGTTTCAGCATTGCTGAAAAAGTCCAAGTCCCAAGTCTCCTCTGAGATTTAAGGCAAACTCTTAGCTGTGAGTCCCTGTATGATGAAAAGAAAGTCAAATACTTCCAACATTCAGTGGGACAGCATAGACATTTCCATTCTAAAATTTCCAAACATGGGAATATGAAACAAGTTTAAAATCCAACAGGGCAAACATTAAGTCCTATAATTCCATGTGGAACATTGGAAGCAATCTGTGGCAAAATGTAAACTCCAAAGGGCTTGTGTGCCTCTAAGGCACTTTCAGTGATTGTAGCTCCCATGACTCTTCTCTTGGGCCTGCTCTGCTCCCTTCTTGCAGTTTTCCTCAGACAATGCACTTTCCTGGCTTCTCCAAAGTTCTGCTGTCTCTATTGCACCTTTGACTTAACATGCACAGCTTCACACACCACCCCTTCAAGGGCACAGTGTCTGGCCTCCCAGGGCTGCTTCTGAAATCTGGGTGGAAGCCTTCCAGTTCCCACAACTTTTCCATTCTGCATGCACCTCAAAACAGTACCTTGTGGATGATACTAAGGTCTGCTGCCAGCAGGAACATAGCCAGGCTTCCCTCTTTCTTTGCTATAGGGGTTGAGTGCCTGGATCCCTGAGCATTCTAAATCCAATTCTGAGGAACAGATTCTCTGTGCTACTGCCATTTCAGAATATGGTGCTCTACAACTTTCTTCTCAAAGCAAAGTCTTTCACTTTTGCAATTTTGAGACTGCAAAAGGTGGAGACTTGCTCCCTCTTGTGATGTCCTCAGGATGTCTCTTCTATTCTGTTCCTTCTCAGAAGTCAAGATCTTGTCTGCTCTATTTTTGCAATACAGTTTTACTGGAGCTTTGTGGTCAGAGTCACAATGTTTTAAATCATTCTGATGGGCTCTGTGCTCTTGATTCTCAACAAAGATCTGGCTAAAAGCCCCCAACAGTAGCCATGCCATTGCCTCAATATTCAACTGCCTTAAATTTTTTTCTACAAGCTTAGTTAGTTTGCACCCTTAGTCTCAGGCAAAGTCTGTGGAGATAAGCAAAAGGCAGACAAACTTTCTGCCAAGCCATAACACACATCACCTGGAGTCCACCAACCAATGTAGTCCTTCTTCCCAGCAGAAAACTTCTGAGCTTGGTCTCCACTGGGAGGATTTCTATCAGTCTTCTGGTCTTCTGAGCTCTGACCAGAATTTCCCATATAGGACAGCCTGAGGTGTTCCAGCTCTACTTTTTCAGCCAGTATCTCCAAACTTTTCCAAACTCTTCCCATAAACTATTCCCAAAGATTCCTGAACCACATGGTCAGGTATACTTACAGCAACAACCCCATTTCTTTGGTACCAAATTCTATCTTAATTATTTTTCTCTCATTGAGGAAACAAAATATCTAATGACTGAAATTAAAATTGGAAGGTTTGTTTAGCTCACAGTTTGTAGAGGTTTCAGACCATAATCAATTGGCTCCAAAGCAAGGTGGCACATGGCAAAGAGGCAATCATTCATGGCAGTGGAAAGTAACAAAAACAATGAGAGAAAGGAGGGAGGGAGAGAAGAAGGGGAGAGGGAGGGAGGGAGAGAGAGAAAGAGAGAGAGAGAGAGAGAGAGAGAGAGAGAACAAACATGCAAGCTTCATACCCTTAATCCCAGGAATGGACTTGAATCAATCACAAACTCTAGATTTAGCCATTTCTGAGAACCACTCTCATTACTGCATGAGGTTTTAGGGGACATCTAGACACAAACCTTAACAGTAGGAGTTGAGATAGGGTCTTGCTATGTAGTTCAGGCTGGCTTCAAAGTCACACTGTGACCCTCCTGCCTCATTTCCTTGTGCTGGTATTATAGGCTTGTGACACCATTCTGGGCTCAATTATTGTTTTAGGGCACTAAATTGAGTAATTTTAAACAGTTATATGGATAGCAATGTAATAACTAACCAGAAACAGGAGCACATTGGAGCTGACAAATTAATGAGTAGAGATGGATGAGGAAAAACCTTGTCAATAAAAGTATGAAAAAGGAAAAAGAAAAATCAGCAAGTGAAAAAAATTAGTGAATATAAAGTGAAAGGAATAAAACTAAATGCATAATTTATAATAATCAATGTAAATGAATAGAATGCAAAATTTTTAGTTTTTGTCAAAAAAATCAAGTGCAGCAATTTTGAAAATGAAAAATAGTATATTCAAAATGACAGGGAAAAACCGATATTGAAAACCAAGATATGTTGGGTAAAAATAAAAGAAATAGGAAAACAAAATATTGATGATATCAATATTGAAGAGAAATCAATGTCAGATGCAACAAACAAAATAAAAAGCATATTTGTAAAAATAAAAGGACAATCCAAAATGAAGTATAATAGTATGAACTTTTATATCTCAAATAATATCATTCCTTCTGCCAAGATAAACTAGATCACACAATGGAAACAAATAATCCTAAATGTTAGTGGATTAGCATAATAATTTTATGCACTATTCAAACAAAGTCTGTTGCAAGTCTGAAAACATTATAAGGCAGCAATCTCCATGTGATATTTATCAGCCCACACTTCTTTAATTAAGTGAGTTAGCTCTAAACACTCTGCCCAGTCACATTGACATGCTAAACCTCAAAGTGGAGTGTGCGCACATACTACCCTTTTCAAGTATCTGAAAGGAGGAGAACAAAAAATATTGTTATAAATTATTAGCATTAATGAGAGTAGTGCAATACAGAAAGAAAAGACTTCTGGAAATACAAGACAAAAATTAATCAAGATGCAATTTGAGGAAATTTTAAAATAATTTGGTCAATTCAAGTAGAAAATAATAAAACAAAAGAAATTCAAATGATATAAACAAGAAATTTAAATTAATAGCTCTATGTACAATTTGTAATCTAAAGAGACTATTTTTTCTATGTCCCTGGATTAATTTTTAAAGTAATTTACATAACTGCATTTTAAAAATTATTTCTGATGTTCTTTGATAATCCAATAAAAAGGACCTTATCCCAAAATGACTACTATACAAGTTAAGAAGTAGTCATATAATTTAAAGACTAAATGGGGTTTAATAAGACAAAATACCACATTTTGATAATGGGCAATATATTTAAATACATATTTCCCAAAAGTAGTTATGCAATTAACTAATAAGCTTATAAAAAATGCTTAACATTTTTTTCCAGGGGAATACAACAAGGTATAATGTTTTGGCATAATACTGTATATTTACTCAAATGGCTAAAATTTAAAAGATTAGGGCCAGGGATTTAACTCAGTGGCATAAGTGCCTGCTTGCAAGCGCAAGGTTGTGAGTTCAATTCCCGGTATGAAAAAAAAAAAAATTAAAAGATTATCCATATCACATGTTGGTTAAAAATGTAAAGCAAAAGCAATTCTTACTTGTTGGTGGGAATGTTAAAAAGAAAACTCTGGAACACTGTATTGAAGCTTCATATAAAGTTACACATATACTTATCATATGGCTCAATCGGACTTCTAAGTGTCTACTCAAGAAAAATGAAAAGATAGGAACTGCATAGGAATATTCATGGCAGATTTATTCATAACAGCCCCTAAGTTAAAAACAAAAAGTGTTCAAATGCAAGAACGAATACACAAGAATAAAAGAAACAAATCATTAACAGACACAATATTATGGATGAATTTTAAAAACATTCAGCTGAGAGGTGCCAGGTTAAAAAAAAAGATACAGAAATGCATACATTACTTGATTCATTTATATGAAACTTTAGGAAAATTAAACTAATTTAAAATAATAAAATTCAATTCAGTGCTAGTCACAGCAATGTGTAGGAGTTGGAATCTGACTTGTAGAAGATGTAGGAAAATCATTTGTAATAGATCTGAATTACTTGGTTTCTCTAATGGATGACTGAAGTAGAGTTGTTTCTTCTCTGAGTATTGCTGAGCATGGGCAAGTGACGTAAATTTAGTCAGGTGGATTTGCCTTTCCATGACTTTGCATCTTGAAATGTCTGTTGTATAGATGGAGACAACACTAAATAATTTCATCCTAGTGCCAGGTCTGGTTCTTCAAATGTTGTCCACATTCTACCAATAACTTCCTATTTGCAGTTCAAGAAGACATTGTTTTAGAAATCATAACAAAAGCAATAAGAACAGAAAAGAAGCTGGGCATGAGGGCACAAGCTTAGTATCCCAGCCACTCAGGAGGCAGAGGCAGGTTTGCAAACGCAAGGCCAGTTTAGGTAAGTGAATGAGACCCCATCTTAATATAAAATGAAAAAGAGTGGAAGATGTAGCTCAGTGGCAGAATACCTGCCTTGGATATGTGAAACCCTGGGTTCCATCCCTATTGCTGCAAAAACTAAACCAAAACAACCAGAAAATGATGAGTGTTGCTATAGTAGAAATAAAGACATGAGGTGACCTTTGTAATCATGTTGAGGGCATGATTAACTATAAACCCTAAGAAAAGTTATTGAAAGTATCTAGTGTAAATTAGAATATATGGTAAATCCATATAATGCATAGGGATAAATTCAATAACTACAGATTAGGATCTAAAAAGGGAAAACTGTATTGAAAGATCTATAGCTTTATGGTACCTTAATATCCATCTTGCCTAATTCTCTTACAAATAATATTTTGCCAAATGTGGGGAGGGAATTTTGGTCTTTAAGATAGTTTTATACTTTCCCCTTATTCTCTTTCAAAGCAAACAAACAAAAAGAGGAAGATTTTTAACTCTTCTTTGTAAGTCAGTCAAAGGCATTTTATAATAGCAGCATAAAAGAAGGAAACATAAAAACATATCTACTACTGAATGAAAACCTGCATATATTTAGTGAAAAAGTCACATACAAAAAGAAAGCACAAGACATTTCATCCACATGAAACATGAGGACAGTGACACGGCTCTATGCTGTCAGAAGCCATGCTACCCTTTTGCGTAGGTGTAACTGGAAAAGAGTAGGAGGGTAACTTCTGAGTCCTGGTAATCTGCTTCTCAAGCATTTCATAGCATGTTAGCTGTGAAAATTCAATTGCCAAAGACTGTGTTGTTATTGTTTGGTTTTAGGTTTTTTGCTTGTTTTTGAGGCAGGGTCTTGCTATGCAATCTCATCTGTGTTTGAACTCACTATATGGCCCAGATTGGCCTGATCCTCCTTCCTCAGCCTTCTGAATGGTGGGATTATAGGCAAGTGTCACCATGCTGGGACTCCATGTATGATAGACTGCCTGAGTGTATCCCAAAAGTCACTGAAGCTCTGTTTGTAGTTTCTTTTAGGCTTTTAGATTTGGTGTTGTATTTTGTATGCATTCCATTGCTATGCCTTCAAGTTTACTAATTTTTCCTTCTGTAGTGGGTGGTGTCACCTCATCTCCTATAATTTCATTTCAGAGACTGTAGTTTTTCACCTGTAGAAGTTCAATTTAGTTCATTTTATATAATCACCCATTTGAGCTGGTGAGTTTGATCCCCAGTACCAAAAAAAAAAAAAAAAAAAAAGCAAAATAGGGCCAGGTGTGGTGGCACACACCTGTGATCCCAGCGCTTATAATCACACTTTGCTCTAGTCCTTTTTCTAGTTTCTTGAGCATTGCTGTTATCTCTGTCATTTTAGGTTCACTTTGATTTCTTTCTTCCTTATTGTGGGTCTTGTTTTCTTGCTTCTTTGACTATCTGGTAAGTTTTGATCAGATACCACAGAGTTTTACCTTTTGCTTGTTCTATGCTAGTTATTTTTATAAATACATTTATATGTTGAATATAATACAAGCTTTATTCTGGGGTACATTTAAGTTTCAGTTCTTATGTGTAAGCCTTGTTAAATGAAGAGCAGAGCAGCATTTTATCCAGGGTTACTTTAGCTTCACTACTGAGGTAAAATGGTTTTGAGTCTTCTTCTGAAAGATCTTAAACTATGACGTGAACAATCCCCAGTTAGTGCACACCCTGCTCCGTCACACCTCCCACCTAGCAGTCCTCTACTGGAGTAATTCTGCACCACAGATGACATCTGGCAATATCTGCACATTTTGGTTGTCGCAGCCAGTAAGAGTGCCACTGACATCTATTTAGTAGAAGCCAAGATGTTGCTAAATACTGACAACCCAGTTCCCATAATACAGAGTTGTCTCCCCAAAATGTTGATCATGCTAAGGTTGAAAGATCCTTAGTTATGGTTTACCTTAGTTACTTTTTACTCAACGTTGGGACAAAATACCTGATGCCGAAAGTCAGGGAAGGAAACGTTTATTTCTTACAGTTCTTGGAGGTTTCAGTCCATACTCAGTTGTCTCCAAGGCAGGGTGGCATGGCAGGGTCACAGTTCATGGCTGCTGCAAACAGCCAGGTAGAAACTGGCAAGAGAGAAGAGAGACACACCTTCTTCCCGCCATTACATCATATCCTGGCTCCACCCCTAGGCGGGTGTAGCACTCACACCACCAATCCGAGTGCTAGACAATGAACCAATCACAAATGCATACTTGCATGAGGCTTGGGGGCCAATGACATAAACCACGACATGGTTTATACCTAGATGTCTCCCTAAAGCCATATGTGCTCATAGGTGGGGCTTTGAAGAGGTGCTTGGTTCACAGGGGTGTGATACTCATCAGTAGACTAGTCCACTGAGGCGTTTGTCACCAAATGTGATGTTGGGAGAGAAAGCCTGCCTGAAGGAGGTGGTCACTGACAGTGTGGCCAGGAGGCCTGTAGCTCCCTCCCTCCAGCAATGGCCGCTCTGTGCTTCCCATCACTGTATCACAAGCAACTCTCCTCTGCACACCTCTCTGCCATGGCGTCTTTCCTTAGAGACAGGCAACTATGGACTGAAACCTGTACAAACTGTGAGTCAAAACAAACTTTTCCTCCTTTAAGATGTTGGTAAAACCCATGTTTATAGAAGCCCAGTTTATAATAGCTAAACCTTGGAAACAGCTCAAATACCCATCAACTGAGGAATGTATAGATGGAAAAGAAGATGTGGGGGTTTTTTATAATGGAGTATATATGGGTTATAATTTTTATAATAGAGTACTATTCTGCTTTAAAGAAGGGTAAACGTGAGACATTTCTAGGTAAATGGATGCACCTCGAGAACATATTAAGTGAAGTACATTGGACTCACATGTGTTAACATCACACTGTCTTTCTGGTGTGAGAAACTGAAAGAGCAAATAAAGATCAAAATGTATAACAGATATTGTGAAATAGAAAGAAATTATTCAAAAGGAAAGAAGAACTAGGGTGGGGAAAGGAAGAAAGAAGATTTAAAACAGGATAAAATTGAAACAAAACCTTGTAAGTAGGGAGGGGAAGATGGGTTGAAAGGAAGAGATGGGACTGGGAACAAATGAGGCATAGAAATATGTTATGTACAGGCACAAATTCCTATGATGAATATGGTCATTATGTATATCTAAAATGTACCAATAAACTTAATTTTTTAAAAAAAGATGTGGGTGTCAGATACTGTGTCCTGGCAATAAAAAAAAAAAAAAATACTACAGCCAAGACAGCCTGCATAATCATTTTTAGCACTTTCTTTTTTCCTGAACTTTGAGTTATTTTTCACATGCTTGTGCTGATCAGTATTCAGGCAGCCAGTCAAAGGAGAACCGGGCTGTTCTCTGGATCTCTCTCTTTGTGCATCTCCCTTTCCTGCGTCTCCACCCTGAGAACACTGGACATCTCAGCCTCAACCTCACCACTTGTCTCTTTAAATCAGGGAGGTCGTGGACATAGTTTGAGTCCCCAGCCCACCTGGTGTCCTGGAAACTCTCAGGCGGATAGTTGGAGCTTAGAGCTCCCTTCCCCTCCCTTTCCCTCCCATCTCATCCCTCCTCTCTCTCTGACAGTAGATTGAATACAGGCTTTCACAGTGACTTACGTCCCAAATTTCCTATTTTTATTTTTGACACAGGGTCTCATTAGGTGACTAAGTTTCCCAGGTTGGGCATGAATTCAGGGTCTTCTTGCCTCAGTCTCTCAGTGCTGGGATCACAGGCATACACCGCCACACCCACTTCCTCTTCTTTAATAAATTATTCCACATTGCTTACTTTCTACTGTCTTCAAAGCCTTTTTTAAAAAGTATATTCTGTCTGGTTTTTAGTTTAGTCCCCTTCCCCTCCAGGCAGAAATGTAATTAACATCTCTATGGCTTGATCTTGTCCTAGAACAGAAACACTGTTTTTAACTTTCTAAAAATTATTTATTTATTTAGAGGCAAAGCCCCACTCTATTACCCAGGCTGTTCTTTAGTTTGTGGGCTGAAGAAATCTCTCGTTTCAGTCTCTCAAGTAACTGAAACAATGAGCAAATGCTTCCATGTCTGGCTTTTAGCATTTTTGAGGTTCAGTTTTAAAGTCATACCATGGATACGAGCTGTGTCTAAAAGTAATTCGTCCATAGCTGAGCCTTCCTCTCTGAAGTGTTTTGTTTATTTAATTTGTTCAAGTAATTTTCCAACTTTGAAAGGTAGGGGAGTGTACATAAAAATCCAGACTTCTAGCTGTTCTTAAAATATATATGTATTTTTTAAGTAACATCAAAAATAACTAGGATGTATTTAGGAGGCTTACCTTTAGCATCAAGGCAGTGGAGGTGACCATCTGGGCTAGATGTCTTTGTAACTGCATCCCAGTTCCAGACTTTGTCCTTCATGCCTTCCCGTGCCCAGGACATGGGAAGTGCATCAACCATTTCCTAGCCCTCTCAGTCCTTGTAGTCAGGGGTTGTGTGGAGAACAATTAGAATCAGGACACACAATTTATACTATTATTTATGGTGGTCACCCAGAGATAACACAAGAAAGTGCAGGAAATCTATCCATAACACTAAAGACCTGGAATATTTCAGCCAAGGGCCTGGATCCCACAGCAATGTCCCGCATGAGTCCAGATGAAGACCTAGAGCCCATGACAGTGCCTCCCATGAGTCCAGCTGGAGGTCTAGAGTCCACGAGAAGGACTCATGCCAGTCTGTTTTACGGATCCACGCTGGGAAGGCCCAGAGGTCAACAGTGGAAGCTAGAAAGTCTATGCCAGTGGGGTGAAGGAGCTGTGCTGATAGGTTGAGGGTTCTACTCTGAAGCTGAGAAGTCTCCTCATAATAAAGACCAGGGCTGTCCTGGAAAGCATCACAGCCATCCTCAGTGACACGGAGATCCCAACAAGCTCCTCCGACATTAAGAACAGTCAAGTATATGCCAGAAAGCCAGTGTGATGAGTTTCTCCTGGAGACTAAACAGCACACATCTTCCCCTCCAGAGCCAGGAAGCCATGCTCCATGTAAGGACCAGAGCTCCCCCAAAGTGAACCACAGCCACTCTCACTAACAAGGTCCCTAGCTCCTCTGATGACAATGGTAGAACTCACTCTGGGGAATCTAGTCATGAGAAGCTCCTCCAGGAGAACCAAGGGCTTAAACAGCAACACTCAGAGAAACCCACAATGCCTAGCTTCTCCTCTATGTCTCTATTTATGCTGGCAAATTTCCTCAGGTGGAACATCTATGCTTACTTAGCACTGTGCTGATTTAATTCAGTTGGTGTTAAGTTGACCACCAGTTTTTAATCCACAACAGTCCCTTTCAGATTCAGCTGCACCAAGGCACTGGCTGGGGATCAGAGGTTGGAGGGCAGCCTAATCTTCCTCAGAGTTACCCCGGGCTGGCAAAGACTTCTCAGTCTGGCTTTTGTCTAATGGCTTCATCTGTTGCCCTCTCGTTGAGGAAGCAGAGAAACCAAGCGAATACTTGGCAGACTTTATTGTCTTGACCATCGAGTTCCCTGCTCTGCACCAGTCTAGGAACATGATATAAAAATGTCCTTAAAACCCCAAAGGAGAAAATTGGTATGTTCACAACTTGCCTTGTCTTTCTTTCTCAGTGAATTTCTTTTTGTTCATGGTGAAGGAAGAATGAGTGGGAGTTATTTAACCTCCAGGTTAAGATTTAATTGTAGGCCTAGAGACTTCTGTTTAATTTCTGTTTTTCAGACGAACGTTTCATCAATATCTTTAGGATTCCCTCCCATGGTCTCATCTGTTTACATAATCTACAGCTCTGAGCAGAAAGGTCTCTTATAATTTCTCTGAAGGAAAAATATAGTTACCACTATATAATTTTATTCTATTCATACTCTGAATTCTGTGATCTCAGTTAATTATGTTCAGTTCTAGAGTAAAATACACCCTCCCACATACACGCATGCCTACACATTCTAGCGTATTAACCCATGAACCTTGGTGCTTTTCTACAACAACCATGTAGTCTACAGCTACAACATTATCAATATTGTTAACCATGAATTAGTTAATTAGATCAAAAATCACCTTTTCAGCAGAGAAACTAGACTCCTGGAAGAAATATAACAAAAAAATGTTTTCTTGGACTTTATATCTGTAAGATAAAGAAAAAACTTGCCTGTTAAGAAAATCAGCAAATATGTGAGACAGGAGGATATTTATTGTGTGAGTTCACTACCTCTCAGACCAGTGTGCAGGATGAAGCAGAGGCCACTACATTACAAAAACCAAACAAGATTCATCGATGATCAATTTAGATCTCCAATATTGCTTGAAAAAAAACAACAAAAACTATGACCTAGAATTTAATCATTTCATAAGTAAATATTTTCCAGGTCTGTTATGGATTAAAAACTGATGATCAACTTAATGCCAGCTGGATTAATCAGCATAGTGCTGAGTGTAGATGTTCCACCTGAGGAAAGTTGCCAACATAAATAGAGATATGGAGAAGGAGAAGCTAGGCATTGTGGATTTCTCTAAGTGTTGCTGTTTAAGCCCTTGATTCTCCTGGAGGAGCTCATCATGACTAGCTCCTCCAGTGTGAGTTCTACCATTGTCATCAGAGGAGCTAGGGACCTTGTTAGTGAGAGTGGCTGTGGTTCACTTTGGGGGAGCTCTGGTCCTTACATGGAGCATGGCTTCCTGGCTCTGGAGGGGAAGATGTGTGCTGTATAGTCTCCAGGAGAAACTCATCACACTGGCTTTCTGGCATATACTTGACTGTTCTTAATGTCGGAGGAGCTTGTTGGTATCTCCGTGTCACTGAGGATGGCTGTGATGCTTTTCAGGACAGCCCTGGTCTTTATTATGAGGAGACTTCTCAGCTTCAGAGTAGAACCCTCAACCTACCAGCACAGCTCCTTCACCCCACTGGCATAGACTTTCTAGCTTCCACTGTTGACCTCTGGGCCTTCCCAGCATGGATCCGTAAAACAGACTGGCATGAGTCCTTCTCGTGGACTCTAGACCTCCAGCTGGACTCATGGGAGGCACTGTCATGGGCTCTAGGTCTTCATCTGGACTCATGCGGGACATTGCTATGGGATCCAGGCCCTTGACTGAATATTCTGGGTCTTTAGTGTTGTGAACAGATTTCCTGCACTTCCTTGTGTTAACTCTGGGTGACCATCATAAAATAATAAATTCTGTGTCCTGATTCTAATTGTTCTCCTCACAGTTCCTGACTACAATGAGGTCTCTGAAACATTTTATGTTCAAAGTATAGAATTCAACCTAGGGTGGCTGGCAGGCAATGCGTTCCCAAAAGGGTTTGGCAAATCACGTCACAGTGTTCCTGCCTCTCTAATGGAGTGATCAGAACTGGTACAGTTCCTACTTCATGGCTCTCCATTTCAGTGACTCAGAAAGGATGATTGGTTTGAGGGTTTAGGAAAAAGTTCTATTCAACAGAAAGCCATGCTCTTGTGGAATTCATATTGTACCATTTCTTTCTTTTTTTTTTCTTTAAAGAGAAACAAAAGCATGTAAAGGGTAGAGATAATACAGAATTTCAAAAAAAAAAAGATAAATAAGAAATCACTAGTTTGATAAATTACATATTGTCCTCTTAGAAATAATTGTTCAAGTTACAAAATTAAAGCATAAAAAGTAGATATACAAACAGTGAGAGTGTAAACAGCTGTGCATGCATGAGTCTCTACATGCATTTCTATCCTTTCTGTATTAGGGGAAAAACAAAACATAGCAAGACAAAACAAAACAAATTCCTATAAAAACATGAAACCAAAAAGTCATATAAAACCACAGTACAAGGTGATCTACAATGATTACTGTGTTGTCTCTTGTTATCTTCTGTAGAGTTGTCCATATCATCAGACATAAATGAATATAGCAGTATAATTGAATATAGCAGTACATAACAATATTAGTAAAAACAAAACATTGTAGACAGTATAAAACTTCAAAGGCAGGTAATAATCAAACCAGAGTGGATATTCTAGTGAATCTTGTCATCTTAAGCGCAGTTGCCTATACTCTCAGACTTGATACTATCAATCATAACAGCTTTGAATAAAATCTATCAATACAAAACATTGATCTAACAAACCAGATTTGATTACAATCAGTCATGGTAAAACAGGGTAGGTTTTACAGAGCTTTACATTAAGTTAATAGGAAATTAAGGATGGTTGCTGTACTATATCCTGTTATTTTCGGGATTACTGTCTGTGCCCTCAAATCTAGTACAGGTAGAATGACTGGAACAGAATATAATACATCTAAGCAGAGTGGTGTGGGTAATGTGGGTTTTTTTTTTCATTTTTTTATTTAAAGAGAAAAAAACAGGAAAAGGTAGAAATATTACAGAATTTCAAGAAAAGAAGATAAATAGTAAGAAATCACTAGTTGATACATTACACATTGTTCTTTTAGAAATAGGTATTCAAGTTACAGGATTAAAGCACACACAGTAGGCACTACGTAGCAGTGAGACAATCCAACAAGAACCTAGAAATATGGTCATCACTCCCACACATCTAAACATACATACAGCTATATCTTTTATAGCGCTTCCTATTTCTTCTTTTTTTTTTTACAATAGCAATTATACATTTTTAAAATTTTATTTAAAGAGAAGAAAAAAAGAAAAAAAACCAAAAAAGGGTAGCAATAATACAGAATTCTAAAAAAAAAGAAAAAGGAGAATGAGAAAAAGCCCCACTAAGAAATCAGTAATTTGTAAATTACGTATTGTCATCTGGATGTAGTTGTTCAAGTTACAAAGTTAAAGGGTACATAGTAAATATTCAAACAGTCAGACTACAAACAGTTTTGCTCAAAGATCCAACAAAGATTCAGCAATATGGTCATCTATTTTACATACTCAAACTTACATGCAGTTATATCCCTTAGAACACTTTCTTTTCCTCTCTTTTTACAATAGCAATTACACATTTTGGTTTTATTACACTTGTAGTTCTTATTTACTTTTCACACTAGAGACACAATATGATATTTATAAATATGATTCTTATTTATTTCACTAATGAGGATAGTCTCAAGTTGTCTCCATTTGCCTATGAAGGCCTCAAGATCATCCTTTTTTATAGCTGAGTAATATTCCATTGTATAAAAATGCTACATCTTTTTCATCCACTCTGCAGTAGATGGGCATCTTGGTTGTTTCCAGGATTTAGCTATCACAAATTGTGCAGCTATGAACATGGGTGCACATATATCACTGTGATATGAACTTTTCAGTTCTCTGGGGAAAATACCCAGGAGGGGGATAGCTGGACTGAATGGGGCTTCCAATCCTAGTCTTCTGAGAATTCTCCATATGGATTTCCATAGTGGTTGCACCAGTCTACATTCCCACCAACAGTGGAGCAGTGTTCCTTTTTCCCCCCGCAGCCTCGCCAACATTTGTTATCAGTTGATTTCTTGATGGCAGCTATTCTTTCCGGAGTAAGGTGGAATCTCAATGCTGTTTTACTTTGCATTTCTCAAATGACCAGTGATGGCGAACATTTCTTCATGTATTTATTTGCATTTGTATATCTTACTCTGAGAACTGTGTGTTCATCTCAGATGCCCATTTTTGGAGAGGGTCTTTGAATTTGGGGAGTTTGATGTTTTTCAATTCTTTATATATTCTGGACACAAGTCCTTTGTCTGAGGGATTGCTGGTTAAAATTCTTTCCCACTCTGTTGTTTTTCTTTTCACTCTGTTGGTGATTTCCTTTGAAGTGCAGAAACTTTTCAGTAATGTGAGATTCCATTTGTTGATTCTTTGAAGTGTTTCCCAGTTTGCATTTGGTTCATGACTTCTCTGCCTACACTTATGTCTCCAAGACTTCTCCCTACCTTGTCTTCCAGTAGATTTAGTGTTTCTGTTTTAATATTGAGGTCTTTGATCCATTTAGACTTTAGTTTTGTGCATGGTGATATGCATGGATCTAGTTTCAGTCTTCAGCATGTAGAGAGCCAATTTTTCCAACACCATTTATTAAAGAGACTATCCTTCTTCCAGTGGACATATTTACCCTCTTTTTCAAATATCAGGTGGCTGAGTGTCTTTGTAGTTGTGCTTCCATCTTCTAATCTGTTCCATTGATCCTCAGGTCTATTTCTTTGCCAGTACCAAGCTAATTTGATCACTGTGGCTTTATAGTACTGTTTCAAGTCATGAATTGAGATGCCTCCTGCCTTGCTTTTGTTGCCTAGAATTGCCTTTGCTATTCTAGGTTTCTTCTGTTTCCAAATGAATTTTAGGAGTGTTTTCTCTAGATCTGTTAGGTATGTCAATGGTGTTTTGATTGGGATTGCATTAAATCTGTGTAACAGTTTTGGGAGTATGGCCATTTTCACAATGTTGGTTCTTCCTAACCAAGAGCAAGGAATGTCCTTCCATTTTCTAATATCCTCTTCAATCTCCTTTTTCAGCATAGTATAATTTTCAGCATATAGGTCTTTTACATTTTTAGTTAGGTTGATTCCTAAGTATTTCATTTTTTTACTGTTTTTGTAAAGGGTGATATTTCCATAATTTCTCTCTCAGTGATTTTTTTGTTTGTTTACAGGAATGCTATTGGTTTTTGAGCATTGACTTTGTATCCAGCTACACTACTGAACTTGTTTATTACCTCTAGCAGTCTTTTAATGGAGTTTTTTGGGTCTTCTATATAGAGTATCAAGTCATCTGCAAATAGTGATAATTTAACTTCTTCCTTTCCTATCTTAATTCCTTTTATTTCTCTGTCTTGTCTGATTTCCCTGGTTAGTTTTTCCAGAACTATGTTGAAAAGGAGTGGTGAGAGTGGACGTCCTTGTCATGTTCCTGATTTTAAAGTGAAAGCTTTCAGTTTTTGTCCATTTAGTATTATGTTGGCTGTTGGTTTGTCATAGATGGCCTTTATAAGGTTGAGGTAGGCGCCACGTATTCTGAGTTTCTGAAGGGTTTTTATCATGAACATGTGTTGGACCTTGTCAAAAGCTTTTCTGCATCTATTGAGATGACCATGTGGTTTTTGTTTTTGGCTCTGTTGATGTGGTGTATTACATTTATTGATTTGCGTATGTTAAACCATCCCTGCATTCGTGGAATGAACCCCACTTGGTCATGATGTATAATCTTCTTGATGATTTGCTGCATTCTATTTGCCAGTATTTTGTTGAGAATCTTTGCATCAATGTTAATTAGTGAGATTGGCCTATAGTTCGCTTTTTTGGTTGCATCTTTCTCTGGTTTTGGTATCAGAGTAATACTTGCCTCCAGAAATGATTTAGTGAGGATTGCTTTTTTCTCAATTTCATTGAAGAGTTTAAGGAGTACTGGCATCAAATCTTCTCTAAATTTCTTGTAGAATTCAGCTGTGGATCCATCAGGACCTGGACTTTTCTTTGTTGGTAAGTTTTTAATTACATTTTCAATTTCAATAGTTGATATTGGGTTGTTCAAAATTGCTATATCTTCTTGGTTGAGCTTTGGTAGTTCATATGTTTCTAGAAATCTATCCATTTCCTCTGTGTTTTCCACTCTATGTGAGTAGAGATTTTCAAAGTAGGTATTCATGATCTTTTGAATTTCCATGGGATCTGTAGTAATTTCTCCGTTTTCAGTTCTTATTGCATGAATTTGGGTTTTTTCTTTCTTTCTCTTGATAAGGTTAGCTAGAGGTTTGTCAATTTTGTTTATTCTCTCAAAAAGCCAGCTTTTTGATTCATTAATTCTTTGTATTGTTTTTTAGTTTCAATTGCATTGATTTCTGCTCTAATCTTTACAATTTCCTCTGTTCTATGAGCTTTGGGTTTAGCTTGCTCTTCTTTTTCTAGACGCTTGAGATGGAGCATTAGGTTGTTTATTTGTGCTCATTCTGTTTTCTTGATATGACAGCTTATTGGTATATATTTCCCTCTTAAGACTGCTTTCATTGCATCCCACAGATTACAGTATGTGGTTTCTATATTTTCATTGAATTGTAGGTATTGTTTTATTTCTTCTTTAATTTCATCTGTAGCCCACTGGTTGTTCAAAAGGCTATTATTTAATTTTCATGCATTTATGTAGGTTTTACAATTTATTTTGCCATTAATTTCCAATTTCAGTGCAGTATGGTCAGATATTATGCATGGTATGATTTCAATACCTTTGCATTTACTTAAGAATGTTTTATGGGATAATATATGGTCTATTTTGGAGAATGTCCCATGTGCAGCTGAGAAGAGTGTGTATTCTGATGTGGTTGGGTGGAACACTCTGTAAACATCTACTAAGTCCAATTCCTCACAGATATAGTTCAGTTCTGTCATTTCTTTGTTGAATTTTTGTCTAGTTGATCTATCTCTTTGTGACAATGGGCTATTAAGATCTCCTGTTATAATTGTATTCTTGTGTATTTGGTTTTTCATGTCCATTAGTATCTGTCTTATATAGTTGGGTGCTCCTGTATTTGGCGCATATATATTTATAATTGTTAGTTCTTCCTCTTGAATTTTACCACTTATAAGTATGTAGTGACCTTCTCTATCTCTTTTAATCATTTTAGGTTTGAAGTTCACATTGTCTGCAAATAGAATAGCTACTCCTGCTTTTTTTCTGGGTTCCTGTTGCATGGAATACTGTTTCCATCCTTTGACTTTCAATCTATGAATTTCCTTTTGGGTCAGATGTGTTTCTTGTATACAGCATATTGTGGGGTCCTGTTTCTTGATCCATTCTGTCAATCTATTTCTTTTTATAGGTGAATTGAGGCCATTTATATTTATGGAAAGCACTGATATGTACTGGCTCAACTTTGCCATGTTATGTTCCAGTTGTTTCTTTTTGCTTTTCTTCTTATTTAATTGCTTATAATACCTGGTCGTTTCTTTCTGTTGTTGTTTTGGGGATTGTGGTCATTTTTATCTCTGTTTAATAAGTCCTTCAGTACTCTTTCTAGGGTTGGTTTGGTGGACATGAATTTCTTCAGTTGTTCTTTGTCATGGAAGTATCTTGTTTCTCCATTAAATTTGAATGAAAGTTTTGCTGGGTACATCAGTCTGGGTTGAAGATTGTTTGCTTTCAGGGCTTGAAATACCTCACTCCAAGATCTTCTTGACTTGAGGGTTTGTGCTGAAAAGTCTGCCGTGATTCTAATGGGCTTTCCCTGATAGGTGAGTTGTGTCTTTTCTCTGACAGCTTTTAAAATTCTGTTTTTATGCTGTATGTCTGAGATCTTAATTATTATGTGTCTGGGTGTAGATTTATGTTGATTGTGACTGTTTGGTGTTCTATATGCCTCACTTATCTGCATATCAGATTCTTTCCCCATGTTTGGGAAATTTTCTGCTATTATTTCTGTAAATACTTTATGTATGTCATTCGCCTGCACTCCTGTATCTTCGCTAATGCCCATTATTCTTATATTGTTGCTCTTGGCATCATCATGAAACTTCTGGATTGTCATTTCATGCTGCTTTGTTATTTTTAAGAGTTCTATCCTTTCCTGATCACTAACTGTGATCCTTTCCTCAAGGTCCGAAATCCTATCCTCAGCTTCCTTTAGGCAATTTTGCATGCTTTCAATAGAATTTTTTGTTTCTTGGATGTCTCTTTGAGTTTGTTTCATGAATTCTGCTTGTTTTCTATATTGTTCATTCAAAGTTTCAATCAGTTTCCCATGCTCATGTACTTTTTTCTTTAGTTCTTCTTTAGCTGCATTCAACAACTCCTTTACCAAAGTTGTTATTTCTATCTTTATATGGGAGACTACTTCTAATTTGATTTCCTCTATAGCCTGATGCAGTTGTTTTTTACTTCACTGGCTATCTTTTCAGAGATTCCCGGTGTGTTACTTTTGGGGTCCTCTATTTCAATGTCTCCTATACTTGCTTCTGGTGAACTATATGTTTGAGACAACATTTTGGTTTTTTGTTTTGTCATTTTCACTCTGCCTGGTGTTTTCTATGTGTAGGAGGGGATCACACACACTCTTTTCAGACACACCAAAGTCTTACAGTTAGTTGGAGGGGGTTTTTACTACTGGCCCTATTGATCCACTGTGCACCTCTATTTTAGGGGTATACTCACCACACTGATACAGTCAATCCCAAGGTTCACCACCTGGGAGCAAAGTTCCAAATTTTCTCACACTAACTGGATACCGCTGAGATCTTCTGATGTTCCAGGTGGGAGGGTAGGCCCATATGTAGCAGTCCAGGGCAGTTTTCAGTCTTGGGCGGGCCTCTTCGGTGTTTCCAGTGGCAGGGCAGGCCCACAGGGGAGGTTCCTACTCCTGAGGTGGCTTGTGCTAAGTTTCAGGTGGCAGGGCAGGCCCTTGGTGGAGCTTCCTGGCAGCCTACCCCTGATGCAGGCTTCGCCTAAGTTCCGGGAGGCAGAGCAGGCCCACAGTCGAGGTTCTGGGCAGCCTATGCCTGATACAGGCTTCCGCTAAGTTCCTGGAGGGAGGGCGGCACCAAGGTGGAGATTCTGAGCAGCCTACCCCTGATGCAGGCTTCTGCTAAGTTCCTGGAGGCAGGGGGGGCCCACGGTCTAATGTGGGTTTTAAATCCTGGTGCACTATTAACAATATAGTGTATCAAGGCCATCTATGTTAGAGATTCTAGCCATCCTTCTCTGCCTCATTTCTGCTATGCTATTTTTCTGCCTTTGTTTGTCTATTTTTCTCCTTCATTCTATTGTCTGCCCTGTTCATTAAGGCCTTTCTGCCACTATTCCTAAAATTCTGTTTTTTTTCCTCTCTCTCTCTCTAGAACATCCTTCAGTATTCTCTGTAGGGTTGGGTTGGTGGTCACAAATTCCCCAGTTCCTCTTTGTCAATGAAGCATCTTGTTTCTCCATTAATTTCCAGTGACAGTTTTGCAGGGTACATCAATCTGGGCTGGAGGTTATTTTCTTTCAGGGCTTGGAATACTTTGCTCCAAGCTCTTCTTAATCTGATGGTCTGTGTCAATAAGTAAGCCATGATTCTGATGGGCTTACCTTTATAGGTAATCTGTTTCTTTTCTCTGATGGCTTTTAATATTCTGTTTCATATTGAATTTCTGGTATCTTGATTATTATACATCTGGGTGTAGATCTGTTTTGGTTATAGGTGGCTGGAGTTCTCTATGTCTCACATAACCAAATGTCACTTTCTTTTCCCATGCTTGGGGAGTTTTCCTTAATTATTTCCATGAATAACCTTTGTAATTCACCTGTATGTATTCTTGCTTCTTTGTTCACATTTCTTATTCTTAAATTGTAGATTCTCTTGTCATCTTCTAGCCTTTGTATTGTTTCTGCCTGTTTCCTTGTTATTTTTAGGAGATCTTTCTTTTCATAATCACACATTGCAAACTTGTCTTCAAGTTTTGATAGTCTATCCTTAGTTTCTTTTAAGGTGTTTTGCCAGCTTTCAATGGAGTTTTTAATTTCCTGGTAGTCTCTTTGAATCTGCTTCATGTATTCTATATTTTCTTTATATTCTTTATTGAAGGTTTCTTTCCTTTTTTTGTGTTCCTCCCTTCTTCTGTCTGTATCTTCCTGAGAGATGCTTCCTGAGAGCATTTCTTTTATTACTCTACTCATATCTTGCTTTAACTGATTTAATATTTCAGTTTTGAGCTTGTCTACAAGGTCCCAAAGATATCTCTTAATGTCCATTGAAGCCATGTCTCATGTTGCGTGTTTGCTGCCCTCAGTCTCCCTTGTTTTTCCCACTCCTGGATCAGTGCTCTCAGGGTTCTGTGCTGGGGGCCTCCTCCTGCCTCTCTCTCCTGTCATGGCCCTGGCTTCCTCCACACAGGTTACAGTGCAGGTCCCAGCCCCCTTCCCTGTTGGCCACGTTTCCTCTGAAGCACACTGGCAAGGGACCTCCACCTTCTCCTGACTGCTCTTGTCACTGAGGTGTAAGCAGCGGCTGTGTATGCCTGCCCCTCCCCACCGGGCCAGCCAAACTTCCGGGGCCTTCACCCAGTTAGTGTGTGCTAGGTGCAGGGAATTGATTTGGGACGGCTCATTGGGTCCTGGCCAGGGGCACAGCCCAGTCCAAGCAAATCCCATGAATCTGATCTGGGGAGAGAGCAACCAACTGAAGTCACTGTTGCTCCCAGTTCAGGCTCCTCCTGCCTGATTCCAACATGTTGCCCATTTGGTCGCGCCCTTCCCGTGCGGGTGGGTCTCATTCCCAGCACTGACCGTGGGTTAATGAAGATCTCTTCACCGGCTCTGCTCTCTGTTGGACTCACCAACCCCTGACTTCAGCACTGCTGTGGTTCCTGTGAGTGGCAGTGGGAACGAGTTTGGGCAGCTCTGCCTGTTGGCACAGATTCAAGCTGTTGCAAACTTGGCGGGTCACTGTGAAAATGCTGTGTCGTGTAATTTTTAGCTGTTTCAGTTGTAGTCCCGATGTTTTTGATGAGCTTTTTTATGTTTTAATTTCTTCCTGTGTCAAGAGAATCCACCTCCCTCTGTCTGGGTCTCTCCAGGGTGTTTTATTCTGGCACACGAGTTGTTTCTCCCAGGAGGCTTTGTATTTTGTTGCTCACTGATCGGCCATCTTGACTTTTCCCCTCCATATTGTATCATTTCAAGAAAGAGGGAAAATCAAAAATTGCTGTAGCAGTTTATGATAGCTAAATCATGGAGACAGCCCAAATGCCCGTGGATGGATAGTGGATAAAGAATATGACGGAGTATAACTTTACCATAAAGAAGGAGAAGCTTGAGACATTTCAAGCAAAATGAATAATTGGGCATACATGAGTGAATCACATGGTTTCTCTGGTGTGAGAAAATGAAACTGTAAGGACAAATATGTATAACAGATATTGGGAAAAGGGTAAAAATGTTCAAATGAGAAGGAAAAGGGGTGGGGGAGGGACGAGAAAAACCACTGTAGCAGTTTGCCTGCCTGTCAGCCTGTGGAATAGGCTGTAATGGTGTCTGGAGTGGAGAAGGAGATGAAACCCAAGCAATGCAACGATCTGTTAAATTCACCCTTGCTATTAGAATGACCATAGTAGTCTCAGTGACTAGTTCCATTCCAGTCCTAGAAGATCTGGGCTCTCAATGGTGAGTAGTAACTTGACTGATCTTTTCTCTTTTGGTTTCCCTCCTCAAACTCTTCCCTCACTCTAAACTGTTATGGAATTTGGGGTACCAGAGTCTCCTTCAGCAGGTGGTTTCTAGATTGTTTTTCTGTCCTGAGCAAAGCATTGGTCAAGACAAGCATGAATGGTTGCACAGTTTTATTAAAGGTAGGAAAAGAGGGGCTGGGGATTTAGCTCAGCGCCATAAGCACCTGCCTTGGAAGCATGCGGTCATGAGTTCGATTCCTGGTACACTGATTTAAAAAAAAAGGTAGGAAAAGAAACAGGTGTTGCAGAGTGAGTTTGGGCCTAGTGAAAGTAGGAAAAAGTACACTCTACAGCATGAGGGTAAGGGTGAGCCGCCTCACAAGAGTGGACAGAGGCAAAAATTTAGTGTGTCACCCCCTCCTGAGACTGACGTCAGTTCTAGGCTGTCCTATCCTACTGAAAACCTGTTGGAGTTTTTGAAAGAAGCCCACAAGTAGGCTTTGGGAACTGCTCTGTGAATGTGTTCTGGGGCCTTGTCTCATCTCTTCCCAGTCAGTTTTAACCATGGCCTGCCTTCCTGTCTCAAAACTGTGTGGGGAAAAAAACCCTCTTCTTTTTATTTCTCATGGATGAAGTTACTCCCTTCTTCCGCCAGGATCACCATAAAATTGTTTGTTAATCCTTTTATTGATTTCTATATAATGCTCCTCTTTATGAATTCTAAAAATTTATGTTTAGAGGGATTGGGAAATTGATAAATTTCCCTGGGGGTAGAAAAGCAAGCAGAAACATACTTTGCCATTTGCTTATGCGGTTTCTTAGCAATTTTAATGTAGTTTCTTAGCAATTTTGTGTATATCAGACTTTTTTCAATAAATGTATTTCATTTGCTTCATCTTACCAATTTATGTTCTTTGTCCCTTTTATCACTTGTTTTTTTATGTCCCTTGTCCCCTGGAGGGTCACAGCTGTGTTCCTGTGATAATACGGGGGGAAGAGAAATCTTGGTTTTGGGGTATTCATTCTGTGTATGTCACAGTGGAAGTGTGACTTTAACTGCACATACATAATTGATAGCAATAACTATACTAAAATTTGCCTCTTGTATCAACCCCTTAGTGACACAATGGATGTAGTTGACAATTATCTGTGTAAAATGGCATATCCCAAAGACAGACACCTGAGACATTCCTTCTGCTGTACTATTAGCACCTATGAAATATTATTACAAAAACTCTGAATCAGGTCAATTCTTCACATTCAAATCCCACTTTGTTGGAAAAACAAAGGTTAGAGGAAAATGTTAATACCAAATCCATATAATCAGCCAAACCTAGAACCTTTAGAAGTAGACAGAACAAATGCTTTCATCTCTTCAGAAAATTAAAAGACACATACACAAGTGAAGTTGGGGGGAGGGGTTCTAGATGATCAGAATTAAGAGACACATCCATCACCTGAATAGGATTTGTTTATATGTTAATTAAGGCAAAGGAACTGTAAGGAACAAAAAGAACAACAGCAGTAACTTTAGAGAACCATATGTGGACACTCCATGATATGACAAAATCATTGTTGATTTTGTAGATGTGATAATATTTTGATAATTGTATATTTTTAAAAATAATTCCTTAGGGCTGTGCTTGGAAGTCATCATGGGTGGCAGAAAGGAGAGCATGGGACAAACCAAGAGGCTGTAAACTAATGGTTACTGCAGCTGGAAGATGGATATATATGAGTCCGTTACTCTCCAGTATTGAATATATTTGAAATTTCTATAATTATTTCTAGCTGGATAAATTGTTTACATTTTTTTCTTTCAGACATATTTGCAGGGCGTAATGATTACATTCATCATAGGTGGTTGGTACATGTAGGCAACACATCTCAGTTCTTCTAGATTAATAAACCTTTGCTAATGCATCTCACACTATCATGTATCACGTTATAAAATTTGTGATTAATAGCGCCTACTAACATCTAGAGCTACTCAACAGTTCATAAAGCAGTAACTCTAGTATTTTCTTCCTCACTGGCACTGAGATGAGTTGAAGCGGAGGAGCCTAGGCCAGGGCAGCTAGTAAACGGTCCCTGAGAACTAGAACTTGTCTTCACTCCAAATTCTGGGCTTTGCCCCTACACCAAGAACCTTTAAAGGTAGGGTAGGGGTGCAGTGAAAAGACTTTCACACGGGAGGACCTGACAAGGAAGCCATCTGTAGGAGGAGACGGGAAGGAGCCCTCCCCGCGCTCCCCGGGCTGGGGAGATTTTGACTCCTTGTGGCCACCAGATGGCGAAGGCTGCCCGCGCTCAGAGGACACAGGCAGAGCGAGCCTGGAGCCAAGGAGCCCGCAGGCGCCCTGGGCAGCGCTTGGTCCAATTTAAGTCACAGAAGTTACTGCGCGAGCCCTGCTGCCTCCACAAGGGCTTATGGGTGGAGGTTTGAGGCTTTTTTTAAAAAAGAAAGGAGAAAATGAAAGTGTGTGGGGATGCTTCTTGGGGGGGACTTCTGGGAGCACTGCTCAGAACTGTTCGCCTAGGTCTTTCCCTGGGAGAACTTGATGTGCGTCCTCAGTGGCACGCAGAGCATTACGCAGGCAGATGTGTGTGTGTGTGTGTGTGTGTGTGTGTGTGTGTGTGTCCAAGAGAAGTTTACTTTTCTCCTAAACTGTAAAAGGAAAAATTTCGGTGGTCATCAAGGTCAGAGGGCCAACATTTTAGAAAGAGAAGATAAAGGAGAGAAGAAAAGCTCTATAAAAGCCTGTGCCCATTCGCTCAGCTCTTGAACCCGGGAAGAAATTCAGGTTCTGGCGCCCAGGCGCAGACCTCGGCCCGAGGCAGGAGGGACTCTCTGGCGACACAGGCGCAGGTGAATGGATTCCTCTGGTCGGGGTCCTCCAGCGGGAGCTGCGAAACTAACATATTTAAAGATCTCAAGTTAAGGGGTGGGGTGAGGGCATTGCACGGGGGAGGTTTCAGTCGGTGGCTCCAAAACATTTTTGCAAATTGCATTTAAAGTTTTCTGTGATTTTGAAATCTCCACACAGGAAAAAAAAAAAAAAAGAAGAAGAAAAAAGAAATCTACACGGAGAGAGAGCTAAACTTTTTGCGCCCATAAGGCAGGTGGGGACATGGTGGCTGAGCTGGGAAGGGAGGACGCAGCGAGAAAATATGGAATTGTGTGTTTCCTTCACTTTCGGCGCCTGAATGTGGATACGAATCGGAACGTTTCCACGACACCTGCAGAGATTTTTTTTTTTTTAAATGCGATTCTCTCTAACTCCATCTTCTAGAAAAAACGAAGACACTGCAGAGGAGCGAGGAGACAGCGAGCCGCCTCTGCCCGGCTTTAAAGCATAATCACAGGAAGCCGTAAAGGAGGAAAACCGAGACCAACAGCGGGCTCGGTGCCTTGAAATTGTATTTCACGGTTTGCGATAAGGTTGCTGTCGTGCATCGGTACCGAACTTGGGCCCAAACACAGTCTACAAACACGACAAAAAGTCTGCAACTTCCCTTCCTGAAGCCCAAGGATTTTAATTTTTTTTTTTTCTTCCTGATCCTTCCCGCCTTTCTGAGTTTTCCTTCCAGGTGTTGGCGACTCCCCGACCCAGCCCCAGGATAGCTAACCTACATCCCAGTAATTCTTGGCTCTGAAACTTGAAGAAGAATCCTGGGATCGCCGAGAGCGAACACGTGCTGGGTTGAAGGAAGGTCCTGCTCTGAATCGTCCGCAAAACAGAGAAAGAGGGAGATTCAGAGAGAGAGGGAGATTCAGAGAGAGAAAGAGAGAGAGAGAGAGAGAGAGAGAGAGAAAGATTTCCAAGTCCTAATTAAGTCTTCTTTACATAGCTCCTTTCCTCTTCCGTTGCAGTTTGTTTGTTTTACTAAGTTCTCTCGTTTGGGGCAGGAACGGGGGAGATGCAAACTCTGGGAAGCCAGCAGACCCTCCAAGCCAAAGCCTTTGCCCTGAGCCAGAAACACAGCCCGCCCCGGCGCAAACGCGGGGACCCTGGTGGAGAATGTAAACAAACGGGGCGCCGAGCCCTTGATCTTTATTTAAATAGAGGCTTGTTTATCGGTGTCATCCTAGGAGGATTAATTAGATACATGTCTTCACAATTTGGTGTCTGACACTCCGTCTTAGGAATGTCTTATCACAAGGTGTTAATTGGGGCCACTCAGCCACTTACGTTTCTATTAAACACTGTGAGGGACTTTTCACAAGTCTCAGGTTCTTTATACTGTACGGTGCAAAAATATACAGGACTTGAAAAAGACTAGGGGCCAGAGTCTGCTTTTTCCCTGCTGCGATTTGAGTTGTGGGCTTTGGAAAGGGCAGAAACAGTGCATTCCATCGCATCCCCTCACGCGCCTTGGCTGGTGCGGATGTAAGAAGGGGGCAGGGCAGGTTAGGTGCTCTGGGTCCGAGTCTAAATCTCTCACTCACAGTGATGCACATTAAAAACCAAATCTTCAAGGTGTTCGCCCTTGGCTTGCCGGTAAACTCCCGGCGACTTTGCCGCAGTTTTGGGCAGGCGCTGGGTTAAATGTGGAACTTGGGAGTTTGCCTCTCGCCTCCTCTCTGGGCTCTGCCAGTCGAGGAAGAAGACCCTGAGCCCCAGGATGGAGGGGATGGGATGGAGCAGGCCAGGTACAAGCTCCCGGCAGCCTTAATTGGGCGCAGAAGGGTAGGAGGCCCCAGCTGATCGCCCGCCTCCCGGCAGCTAATCCTCTTAGCAGCTGCATTTCCGAGCCAAGCAATTAACAAAATGACCCTCCCAAGTCAGACCTTTACCCGAGGTGAGAGGGGGCTGGAAAGTTTGCAAGCTGGGCTAGAAGCCGTCTGCAGATAAGCCTGGCGGGGTGTCTGGCGGGGGGCGGGTGGAGAAAGGGCTCTCCGCCCCACTCTTTGCTTTAACTTTCCGGCGCGCCTAGGGTTCAACACGGCATGGATCTTCAGTGCTCCCGGAGAATGTGTCCTAGCTAAATGGAGCTAAGTCCGGTAAACCGCTGCCCATGGCTTTGTGCAAAGCCAAGGTACGAGGCACAGCCGGATTCTCCTTTGTAAAGGCCGCGCCCAAGCCAACCTGAGCCACAGCACCTCAGTCCCCCGTACATCTGGCTGGGGGTAAAAAATGCCGGCCAGCAGCTACGGAAGTGGGCAGCCTGCAAGCGTCGGTTCAGCATAGGCCACCGCTGGGACCCAAAGCCCAGTGTGGGTGATTCCTGCTCCCCTTACCCCTGCTCCCAGCCACCCAGGGACCTCGAGTTTGTAGACTTTCAAAAGACCATAGGGGTTCCTGGGGAGCTTACCTTGGCCCAGAAATTTGTGGTCTCAAGTAAAGCTAGGAAACCACCAGAGAAACGTAGAGTCAAGAGGTTTTGGAGGTTTAGATTATGAAACCCAAAGCAGGCTGGGCTATCTTACATCTCTGCTGCAAACACTCCCCACCCAGCCAACACCCATTGTCCATACTTCTCAGTGGGGCAGGGAAATAGCCAAGAACAAGATAAACAAAAGCATCCCCCCCACCGCCCCGCCCAGACTGCAGTATCTAGTTAAGAAAGTCTGGATCCTTCCATGGGGGAAGAAGGGACTGAGGCAGTATTCACTGGAAAAAGACAGAAGAAGTAAAATGAGATTTTTTTAAAAAAGAATAAACCCCATGATACAGAAGACAGAGCTATGGCCATTCCCTTATTGAACCACATTTATTAAAAATGACTAAGACTGTACATAAAAACCCAAGATTGCTAAAAAGCCTATAGGAGCTGTGGCATCAGAGTGTATTTTCACATTACCAAGGTGGGGAGTGGGGATGGCCAAGGAAGGGGGGATAGGAGTTCTCCTTAAACACTGTTCAAGTTAGTAGAGTAGCTGCATACATTCTTAACTACCTAAGAAGTAAACAGACTATTCCCCTTGCCCTGCAGCTGATGTTAGGTGATTTGCAAATTCTTTACAAAGCCAAAGCACCAATTGTACATTGTCTGAGACACCTATGTAACCTATTTGTACAATATATTCCACATTATTCTACAGTGTTTCTAAACACACACAACTGTACAGTTTAAGTTTGGGGAGGGGAGGTGACTTTCTTCCTCACTCTCTCCTGAGTACTACTGGCTACCTCAGTACACAGCAGAGGCCTAAGCATGTCTCAAGTGAGGCAATCTTGGACTAGGGCAGACATGGCTTGTTCCCAAAGCCTGCAAGGAATCAGTCAGGTAAAACCAGCACTTTGACAAAAGTCTTTCTTGACTCCCAGGCCTAACATCTTTTGCCCGTGGCAGAAGGTTAATAGCAAAAAGTTGCCTGTGGAAGCCTAAGGCCCAGCCTTTCTTTTCTAGAAACAAAACACACTAACACTCTGGGCTTTTACTTAAAGATTTACAAATAGAAACGGAGAGGCAAAGATTTTAACTCATTTGATAGAGCTGGGCACTCCGTCTTCACAGCCTGCATCTCTGAACATTTAGTGTTTCCAGGAAATAAACCCAGAATGTTGACTAATCCTCAAGTTTTAAAAACATGTCATAAAGTCCTCCATTAACTTTATTTTATAAAGGAAAAAATGCTAGGTTTGTTTCAGTTACCTGCAGCAATCAAAAAGCTTTGGCACCTTCTTTTAGAGAATTGCACAAAACAGGATGCATCAAGGTGGAGGGCAAATGTCTTTTTGGCAACCTAGGCAAAGAAGACAACAAAAACACCACCAAGTCCATTTGCAAAGAGCTAATGCTTACAAGTTAACATAATTCTTTAGGGAGTTGTGTAAAAAGCATAATATCCCCCCATGCCTTTTGAGCTGTCTTTACTGTACTCTTCAGCATTAATGTCCTCACATTTTATGGAGGGAGAATTTTCATTGCTGGAGGTGCTAGGAGACAACCGCCTTCGCTTGCAAGCACTGGTGTATACCCCTGAATCATTGGAATCTAGAGACTTGATGGAAGGGGGTGTTTCTATCCAAGAAGAGCCAATTTCCTCTTTGACTTTCTCCTTGGAGAGCTGATCTTCAGAGAACACCGGAGGGCTGGTTCTTGAGGTCCACGGTAGTCCAGCTGCCATCTTCCTCTGATAAGAACCTCGACCTCCCCACCCTGCCATGGCAGGGAAGGTTGGGTCAGGGTAATAGCTCAGGGCATGGGATGTCTGGAGGGGCAAGGATTTAATACCATATGGGAGCAAGGTACTAGAAGTATATTCAGATTCATAGGAACCGATGTCTAGTTTGTTGGTCCCTGGTTGCTGGACAGGCGTGACAAGCCACCTCTGGGGAGGGTTGGCCACCTCTTCGCTCTGTTGGGGTGAAAGGAGGCCGTTGGTCTGTGGCACGGTTCTCTCGCCATTATAGTATCGGGCTTGAGGTAAAGTGTTCACAAAGGGCTCCGGGAAGAAGGACTGGACGCCGTACCGACCTCCAGGGACAATCTGATGGGATCTAGGAGAATCCGTGGGAGATGGAGTTAACCTGTCATTTTCTGAAGCGGTGTACATGCTACAATATAAAGAGAAACACTTAAAAAAAAACCCTAATGTTTTCCCCAAACAAACCACCTCCCAGGAATGCAAAGGACTCGCACTGTTGGGTGTCTGTATGGAGATGGGTGGTGAACAGGAGCGACAGTGGCAGAAGATGCTGTGGCCAATTTTAGCTGGACTCTTGGCTTATTGGGAACATGTAAGAAAAAGTTACCTCCAAGGCATTAGGTATTTGAACTTTTGAAAATCTACCTTTGTAAGTCCTCAGACATGAAGAACTCAGAGCAAGCCTCCCTTGTCAACGTGATGGAATGAATGCTGGCTGTGGTACTAGAAAGTTCAGATTCTAAAGAGGAGGGTGTTTCTACCTGGGTGTTATGAAAAATACATCCTCTGGGGCTGGGGATTTGGCTCAGCGGCCTAAGTGCCTGTCTGGCAAGTGCTAGGTCTTGAGTTAGATCACTGTTACAAAAAAAAAAAAAAAAAAAATCCTCCATTTTCAGGCTTTCTTATGTAAAAAAGAGGGTGGGGGAAGTGATAGCACCTGTTTTTGTGAGGATAAAATGTTGGATCAAATAAGAAAGGAAGCTATGTGAATAGATTCTTAAAATGCTGGGACTTAGCTCAGTGTGGAGGCCAGGAGTTCAATCCCCAATAATACCAAATAAATAAATATTCCAATCCCTAATTAAAAAAAATTATTCAAGTTGAAGACTTTACTTTTTTTAGGATTAAAAAAATTCTTTTAAATCCTGTGAAAAATTTTTTTGCTGTGAAAAAAAATTCTAAAGCAAGATGAGGTAAGACAAAAATAAAAGTAGAGAAAACTCCCAAACATTGCAAGCTGATTGTAAAGTCCGTCCTCAGCAAAACGATGATGTGTGTCCTGCTTAATTAAAGACGACCATGCAAGTGTGAACAGAGGTTGCACTTACGAATCATAGTTGTCCCTGAAGCCTTTTGCAAAGGGGTTATGATCAATCTTCAGCTGAGTAATCTGAAAGGGCGAGAGAAGGGCTTGTGGAGTGGGCCGTCACACTAGGCCCGGTCTGAGAGCTGGCCGGGGTGTGGGGCACTCACATCTGTGTTTTGGTAGGCAGTCACAGCGATGAACTGTGTTTCCGAGAAGGTAAAGGTCTGGGTCTTTGAGGGCTCATTCAAGTCTTCCACGCCATCCTCTGTAACTTCGACGATGTGCAGTCGAGGTTGGTATTTGTGTAAAGACTGTAAGACTATCATCTGAAAATGATACAGGAAAAAAATCGCTGGGTCTCAGAAGTCTCTTAGGGGGCTCAACAAGTAGATTTTAACATATGGTATATTTGGGGATGGGACTCCTGCTTGTTGCCCATCAATAGTTCTTTTTTTTTTTTTGCTTGTTTAAATATTCAGTTCTATAATCTTAGCATTGCTTCTCTTGAAACTTAAAAACAGCTTGGTATCTATGATAAACACTTTACTTTTGGTTTCCTAAAGCCCTAAAAGATTTCAATATTTCTGTTCCTCAGTGCAATTGAAATCCAGTAAGAAAATAAAAATAAGAAAAGTTCAAAAACAAGATTAGAAATAGGTGAGCAAACAGGTCACAAGTATAAATATGATAAACACAGTAGAATATTGACTCTCCTTGGAAGAGACGCCAGTAGCCAGAAGACACCCCCTCCTCCTCTGTCACTCTACCTGGGTGTTGTTGTTATTTGCGCCTTTGTTATTGGTGAGTTTTAATTTCCCAAAGGAAATCTCCTGTCTCATCCAATGGGAACCAGTATTAGGAGACTCTGGGTGGACATACATTTTGTTGCCTAAGAGAAAAATGAAACAAAACACAAAACCCAAACATATAGGGCTGTCTACAAATGGAGGTAGGGGAGGGATAAAAGAGCTACATTTACAGCACAATTTCCCCGGGGCCAGAGAACAGCAGGACTCTATTGGTACCCTCACCAGCCCTTCCGGGTTAAGGCACTCATCCTAATTAGCTAAAAACAGCCAACCGGAGATGGAGCTGGAAAGCAAATGGGGGGGGGGGGGCTTTCCAAAGCTGGAAGGGTATCTAATGGAAGGTGGTCTGGCTTTGGTGAGTGAACCCGACTTTGGCCGAGGCTTTCCCAAGGGAACACTAGAATGCCAGGAGTACTTCCCAACCAGGGGCTTCTCTAACTAGTAGTTTCTCAAATGGAGGAGCTGGGGGTGGGATAGTGCCATTGTCAAAGGTTTTATATACATGTATAACAATAGGCAAGGAATATGACTTCGTGATTCTCAGTCAACACAAACTCAAAGTAACACCTCTAAATCCCAAATAAAGAGGGTTGGGGGAGGAGGGAGATTAGGTTTAAATAGCAGTTGTCTAAGGCCAGGGTGCAGACTTCTTCCCAGCCCTGGTCTGTTTTCTCCTCACCCTGCATATTATTGTCGGCTTTGCCGCAGGTCACCCACTTGCCCCCCTGGAAGCGCCAGTGGTTTGGGTCGGCCAGAACCACCTCTACGAACACGTTGTAGTGGGCGGTGGGATTGAGTCCATTTATGTTGAAGCTCAAGAAAGGAAACATGCGCCTGTGAAGGGAACAGAAGCGGGTAAGTCATTTACAGCGGGATGCTTGCAAACGCACCCGGACTCGCCGAGGTCCCCCGGGCACCCGGGAGAGGGTGAGAGCTGGGCACGCGTAGGTCTATGGTGAACAGAAAACCGGCAAAGTGGTCCGGAACTATGAAAATATTTTTGAATTGGCAACTCTCGGATTATCTTCCTCCTTGGCGAAGCAGTACTTATGTCCTTAATGCACGTGCTTCTGAGACCACTCCTAATTCAACTTCGCGGCACTTTTAGATGCTTATTGCATTTCCGCTCAGGATGCTAACGATTAGGAATTTTTCAAAGCACAAATGCCCAAGAACATTGCGCACGCGCGCGCAGGTAAGTCTATGGCTAAGGGTATAGATTATACAGCTTTAGGCTAAAAATCGCCTTTGATATCTCTCTCCCAGCACCCTCTTTAAAAAAAAATCAAAACAGCAAAAAAGCCACAGTTAGCAATTGGATACGTGTCAGAACTTCTTGCGCTCTGAAGCGAGTCTGGTCTGGCTTTAGGTCCTGCCTAACCACACCATCCTTCCCTGGCCAGCACTCCAGCCTCGCAGGCGCCCTGCGGAGACCCTGGCGCCTCGAGCTCCAGGAGCCCATTCACCGCGCTCGCTCGCTCGGCAGCAGCCGGCTCTAGCGCTCACCCGCCGCTCCTCGCGCTCCGGTACGGACCAGCCTGTCCTCAGCACATCCATCCGGAGCAGGCGGATCTAGTGAAGCCAGCTTTGTACACGAGCCCAAATTTCCATTTCCGCCTCCTGGTCAGCCCAGGTATGGAATAGGAGGGCGGAGGGGAGAGCGCAGTCTCAGCCGCCGGTGCGCGGACGGAGGTAACACTGTATTGGAGACCTCGTGTCTGCTTAATTGCGCGCTTAAAAAAACCTCACTCCAAGCCGAATGGGCACAGCTCCCCCATCCCCAGCTTCCCTCCGGATCACACGTTCACCTTTTATCCCCTCACCCAGGGACCCCTCCAGACTGCTCTCACCTGCCCTGCTTCGTAATGATCATCTCAGTTTGGTGACGGTGGAATTTGAGCCACAGAGGCCGGTTGCACAGGTAGACGTGGGCGCGGAAGCCGGATCCGGGAACCCCCATGCCCCCCAGTCCTCCGCAAGGTCCAGCCGCTGCGGTTCCGGGGTACGGCCCGTAGAGCGGAGGCCCCTGGCTGTACTGATAGGTGCCAGGGCCGCCGCCCCCAGCCCCGCTGCCTCCCGCACTACCGGGCGCGCCGGATCCTGGGCCAAACTGCGCCCTCCCGGGTGGGCACACGGCTGCGGGGAATCCACCTGGGGGCAGCATGGAGCCGTAGGGGTAACGAGCACCGTTGGGAGCCGGGTACACAGATCCGTGGGGCGCCCCGGCTGCTGCCTGGTACGGGAAGAGCGAGCAGGGCGCAGCCAGCTCCGAGCCCTGGGGCCCGGGCGACTGGAGGTAGTAGCGCTCGGAGCTCAGGCTGTCCATGGAGTAGCGCGCAGTGGCGGCGGCGGCGGCGGCGGCGGCGGCAGCAGCAGCAGAGGGCAGCTCCTCCTCCCCGCAGGGGGAGCCCTTGCGGCCGTCCGGGGGCCCTGGCTTGGCCACCGCCGCGGCGCTGGCGAAGGTGTCCCCGGCGTCGGCGTCACTGAGCATGGCCGCAGGGGCCCCCGCTCCAGCTGCTGTGGGCTCCCCGTTCCCCGCCTCACACGAGAGACTGCCCGATAACTTCTTGGGCGCTTTGTCTAAGTCCAACCTCTGCGGCGAGGGGTCAGCGCCAGGGAGGTGGGTGGCACTCCCGCCGCCGCCGCCTCGCGCACTCTCCAGCGGATAGAAGTGCGCCCCGGGCAGGTTCACAGAGCTCACCAAGAGTTGTTCCCCTAACTGCATGCTTTGCAAAGCTCAGACGACAGCTGGCTGCTTCCTCTCCTCCTGTGGCCTTCTTATTATAAAGGCAGGATGGGGGAGCCAGCGCCCTCTTCCGAGGGGAAGGTAACTTCCCCTTCCTCCCGCACCCAGGCTACCCACCTGCGGACTCGCGGGCAGCCACAGCGCGCACTCGCGCGCCCTGAAGCCAGCGTCCTTTCACAAGGAAAGCGCGAGCTGGCTTTTTTAGGCAGGAAGTGGAAACTGACCGAGAAACACTGCTCCTTTCCTTCTCTGTCTCTCTTGTACGTCTGGACTCCCACACTCACAACCAGGGAAAAGAGGACTTAAGATTCTTGTTCCCAACCACCCATCAGCCCGCGCCTTTCTCTCCTGTATCTATCGCCAAACCATCCGTCTAGTTGAACGCTTGGAAACTGGTGGGCTGTCACTGGCTGGTTTATATACGTGCGGCCAGGGAGTGGTTTGAAGTCCCACAGCTCGGGGGCCCTCCTATTGGCTGATGGAGGTGACGCTAATCAATTAGGCATTTACTAATTGGATCAAATCTCCTGCTACTCTTTTTTTCTTTAGCTTGTTTTTCTTTCCTTTTCAAAAAGACTGCCCCGTTGTGCGAGTCATTCTTGGAGTTTAGGGGCATGGGACTCCATAGCGAGGTCCCCCTTGGCACAAGAGACATCCCAGCGCTCTGCGTGGGCAGTGTAGGAGCAGGTATTTGAGGACGAGGGAAAAAAGTCTCTGCTTGCTAGCTGCTTGCTGGGAAGGCGCGTGTCCAGAAGGTTGTAGAAATGAAGCGAGTTGGAGGCTCAAGAAAAAGTCTTTCCTGCCAGAAGCTCTAACTTCAGACGCATACCATCTTCCTTATGGAAGACTCCTACGTCTTCTACACACAGGAAACTATTTGTTGGGTCCCATTTTTTTACCCAGTGGGAAGGGTTTGTGGAGAGAAGTCCGCGCTCAGCATTGGTGATTCCCGGGACCTTGGACGCATGCCACCATCCTGGAGGACCTAAGCTCCCAGCCTCTGAATCAGAAGCCCAAGTAGGGTGGGGTCCTGGGGACCAAACAAGAGCGCACTAAGGGACCCAGCCATTTCCCCTCATCCCCTCGCCAGCGACTCTGCTTTCTGGAGGCACTTTTATGGCACACAATTTAAAATCCACGCTACTCAAGTTTTTTTTTCCTACATCCCCTACCCCGGCTCCCAACACCATCTTCCTAAGAGCCTGACACCAAGAGACAAAGGTTCCTTAGCAGCCGCGCGGCTGCGATTCCCCGAGCTTTTCCTCCTGCACAACCCAGAAGGTAGAATAATTAGCGAAATAATCAGTTTGATGCTGCATTAAGCTCCTTGGCCCCAGCTGGCTGCTGCTTCCCTGCGTTTCCGCAAACAGAGTCAAGAACCGCGCGGTCCTCTTTTATTGTTTTATTATTTCAGAAGGGGTGGGGCGTGTTTCCTTGCAGTGGAAGGGTAGCCTGAATATTTGCTGTTAATAAGCAATTACGGACGCCGCCAGTAACCGCTCCGGGAGCGCATTTTCCGGCTGAGATGTCGGGACTCTGCTTTCCCAACCGAACGCGATCACACGGGAAACTTTTCTCTTGCAACAGATGAGGTGGCCGTAGGATCTGCTGAGCGCTCACACACCAAATCGACACGAAGCTTTCCAACCCGGGTTCAAAGCGCAGCCGCACCGTCTTCTCACTCGGCAGGGTGTGGGTTAGAGGGTGCAGTTGTCCTTAGTGCGTTCGGATGCTGCAAGGCGTTTATCCCCGTGTTTTGGGGGTGGTAATGAAAACTGTAGACACGCAGGGAGGTTTTCAGGGGCAAGGCACAACCTGAGGTTATAGGGGCAAGTTAAATGTGGGCCGGGAGACGGTCGTGTAAGTGTTAGGCCGGGGACACCGGAAGCAGAACCCGGGGAAGCTGGCACCTCGTGCGCTCAGCCTTGCGCTCCTGCATTTCATCCCAACGGTTTAGCTCACCTTTGGCGCGGCTGTCTGCTCAGATCAGTTGACTCTTCGCTCCTATCTCCCTCGCTTTGGGTTTTATTTTGACCCAGGGAAGTCCTGGGTACTGATTTTTCAAATACTACAGCGCTTTTTGCACGCTTCATGATTTTCACGGTGGAGATTCCGTGATGGCCCAGGAGCGGAGCGCAAGAGGTGGAAGGGGATGCGCGGCGTTGGCGACGTTGCCATGGGCTAGCGAACATGGTTACAGGTCCTAGACTCTTTTACATTTGCTTGGACCTGAGCTTGGGGTGCTTGAGGGGAAAAGTATGTGTGAGACAGCATCTCAGGTACTTTGGAACTGGAATGGCCGAGGGTACTCGGCAGTTTTGCACTTTAACGGAGAGAGAAGGGACACTCGGTTTCCCTTCAAAATGCTTTCTAAGCGACCAGGGAAACGCTGAGCAAATGGCAAAGTGCCATCGCAGGCAACAGGCATCGTTCCGACCCACTCTGGCGCAAATAACGCGGGCCAGCTGTCCCCGCGCCACATCAGGAAGGGCTGATTCTATTCCATCCCCAGAGCAAACCCGGTGAAAGCTCCTGGGTTCATCCTAGTGCCACCAAATTATTAAATATATGCACGGTGTGTACAATCCGGAATGCACTGATTCTTAGGGCAGGGAATTGCGGTTTATATTTCCCCATCTCACTGGTAAATCTATTATTTTACCCAGTGTCTGAAACATTTTACAAATGGAGCAGCAAAGACAATTTTGAAGATTCAAAATGGTTGTAACAAAACCATCCTGAGGTCCAGAATTTTTAGAAAGTGGAGACTACGTAAGAGTCTTATATTAACAGCTATAAGTATATATTCTATAAATTCCTCTTTAAAACATTGAAAAAGCACTGTTTCTGCTGCTTTTTCCTGGCTGTAAAGGGGCCAAAACTCATTTAATGATTCTGTATTAACTACTACTTATTATTATTATTACTATTATCATTATTGTTATTGCACATGGTATGTACATAGAGAGTTACAGATGAGTAATGAGTGATTACCTCTGTGGAGCTGCCGGCCCAATAATCCTTGTAATTAGAGAAAGGGGCATAAAAATTTTTCCTGTGTCACACACACACTTCAAAATTCAAACCCTTTTTTCCAAAAATGGGAGCAGAAACGAAAGCTAAAGCAGAGGCTTCGGCAAACTTGTCAGGCAGTGCCCTAGTTAAACTGGGCAAATAACAGAAGCTTCCAGGCCGTTTGCTGTTTGATTTCAGTTACACCCCAAGGTTCATGAAATCCAAATGAGACATTTATTGAAAAGTGCCTGGTTTTATGTGGCTCGACTGACAGTACTGGAATACAGGGAACAAAAACATCAACATTGGGGAGGAAATGTGGAGACCCTTGGAACCTCGGATTCCAGTGATGGCTGGATTAACTCCAGTCTTTACTGTTTAGCCTGAGATGGAACAAGTAGGAAAATTTGAGGGCCAGAAGGAAGCCAAGGCCAAGGCTGTGAGTGGGCATTATCAGAGACCTCATATTTCATTGTCCTCGGCAATAATAGTGACTTCATGTCACTGGCTCATTCTGATAACATAAGGTTATAACCAACTACCAGGTAACCTTTTCCTTTCTCCCCTTAAAAGTGACCACAATCAATGCATGGATCTTGTAAAAGCACAACCGAGAAGCATTTGGTTTTAACAAGACTATTATGCACCAAATCCATACACCCATGTATGGATAAATTACAGAGGTGAGTTATAGATGAGTGCAGTGACATATGGTTTACCTCCCATCCACCTTGCCTCAACTCCCACACAGGCAAGGGGGCCCATATAAATGTCTCAATAAATTCTATTATTTTCACCCCCACTAAAAACGTGCTATCAAAACACTGTCCATGTTATTCAAACACTTTGTAAATTCTGAACAGACTTGTTGCCAGTACTCCTTTAACCCTAGGAAAACATTCCAACGTAAACCAGTCACCAGTGCTTCGCCTGGACTCTGGGAAAATGTCAATGGGTTTTTTTGTGGCAAGTTGGTCATTTTTCACCATCTCAGGTTCACTCTTTGGCCCTTTGTGCTGGGATGGCCAGATCTGCCTTGGGTCTGCTTTCCGTAGGGGAAGGGAACATTTATCATGGCAATTTGTTCGTGTTTCTTTCTTTTTAAAGAAAATCGTAGGTCGGATAAAACATTTTGGGAAGGACAAGAGTTTTGAGTCTGCTGACATGAGCAAGATCTTACCAACAGAATTTCAATGTTATGAGAATTTATAGAACTTAAATTTCACTGTGACACACTTGAACCAGGCTGATCACTTAAAGTAAAAATCATCAGACCTCATAAATGTGAGAGGCAAAGGATTGTGATAAACTCACTGTATTTTCTCACACAAAATTGACCTATGTAAGCTATTGTTTTAGTTATTGATCTATATAGTTACAGCGTTGTTCACTGCTGAAGTATGAATGGAGGGGAAATCCTGAAATCAAAATTAATAAGTATACTAAACATTGCTCATTACCAAAAATAAACTCTTTTTCTAAACATTAAATCAAGAACCTTTGACAGCAGCCCACGATCTTGATTCACCTTTTTAATTAAAGTTTTATTTTTTTAAGCTACAAGTGAATTTCTGGCTTTAGCTGCTGTTTATCATCATCACTTGTTCATATTTTGGGAAGTGCATATAGTCACATAAAAACGTCAAATGAGGCAGGAAAAGTCAAATGTTCTCAAAAAGTGTATAATGAGACTATTTGGTTAATTATGACTACATTAAGGTATTAGTTTAGGGTTTGCTTACTTTTCCATCTTGACTCATCCAGTACTTAGTAGCTGTTCATCTCTCATTAAAAGAAAGGGTTACTCAATATGTGTGTTACTCCACCTAACACAGTCCCAAACAAGGTTAGATTTTAAGCTTTAAGACTGCCAAGGGTGGCCGGAGGTTTAGCTCAGTGGCCTAAGTGCCGCCTGCTTGTCAAGCGCAAGGTTATGAGTTCCATCCCTGGCCAAAAAAAAAAAAAAAAAGGGTAAAGTGAAAATGCTTTTCTTCTTACATACACACACCCTCCTAAGTGAATAGACCTTCCATTTTCATCTTTGTTAAATATTAAGAGTTATTTTTCATCCTTTTTTAGACCTTCCCCACCCCAAAGACCAAGCATTTTGCATGACTGTCTTTGTGTGTATATTTCAATGCTAATATTTTTCCACAGGAAAGTAGAAAAGACAGGTAGCGCCGTGACTGCTGCACAACTGTTAACAGGAGCAAAGGGCCTGTCTCCAAAAAGCAACAGTACCCCCTGCATGCCAGTCAGTTGCTCAGCCCTAAGGGTGTTGGTGAGAGTCAAGGTTTCTGACACAGTGATACAGATGTGCAGGATGTAGACGCAACAGGTGGGCAGAATCCAGTCCTGTTGAGCCAGGGCTTCAGGATGCCAGGGGCAGCTGGAATCTTTACCCAGGCCCTCAGGGAGAGGTGAGAGGGAGAGTCCTGATTGGGGTAGAAACTTGGCAGAGATAAGTAAAGAAGAGCATGAGAGGTGAGGAGGGAGGCAGGAGAGACAACAGGACAGGAAAAACAGAGAGCAAACTCCTTAAATCCTCTCGGTGTAGATTCTTCAGAGAAAAGCAGAACATTGGACTCAGAATTGTATGTATATGTGGTTCTTCCTTTTTATTAACTTCCAGACTCTCACCAAGCTCCTTAGCCTTTACGTGCCTCAGTTTCCCTGTCTGTAGTATATCTTAACCTTCTTCCTTGCAGGAAATCCCAGTCTGATGGGGTGGGCCAGTAGCAAACATGTCAAAGGCAACGTGAAGCAGACGTAGGAAGCAGGAGTAAGTCAGAAACCGAGAGGAAGTCCTCCTCCTCTGTCAGTCCTGTGCTCTGTCCTTATAAGGAGGTGGTGGGTAACTCAGTGCCCTCCCGGATAGCCGGACTGCAGAGGCGCACTTCAAAGGCGGGCAGCAGGAGCTCCCTAACCCCAGCGTGCCTTCCGCCCCCCTCAGGCCCTCATTAGCATTCTGTTTTTCCCAGGGTCTCCCCCACACCTGCTGGCCCGCCGGGATTACTTGTCAAAGAAAGAAAATAGGGTGTTTAGCTCAGGTTTTGTTCTCCACCCACTTGGTTCAACGCCTGACCCTGAGGGAGTTGCGGAGTAGCTGGAAGCCTCCAGAGGGGTATTGCTCCAGAAGGTAACAAGTGTAGAAAAAGCCATCACCTGGGCCACCTGACTGTGGGTCTCGGTGGTGGCTTCTGCAAACTGAGAGGGCCAGAGAGGGGCGTGTGGTGGGGACTCCGGAGGAGGCCTCCCTGCCCAGCTGGTCTGGGCGGTCTGGCCACTGGGCAGGGGCAGGGGAGAGGCAGGTAACCGCCTCCCCCAACCAGTTCTGAGGGACTTCGAGGGAAGCAGTAGCTAGACAGCAAAGAGAGCTTGGATGAGGTCTTCGGCCACCTGCAGCTGGCTTTGCAAGAGGGGAGGCCGCTCTCAAAGCCACAAGAGGAAAACACAACCAGCTGCTGACCATAGGCTAGGCCCTCTGCTTCATTTGTAGGGAAGCAGATTTATGATCAGATCGCTGGGACTGGAGAGGTTGCTCAGTGGTAAGTGCTTGCTTGGCAAGCACGAGGCCCTGAGTTTGGTTCCCGGTACAAAAAAAAAAAAAAAAAAAAAAAAAAAAATCAGATCCATAAAACATCCCATTGCACAGAAGATTAAAATGATGGTTTGAGAAGCGGAGGCCCAGTGCACTCCACAAAACATAGCAGCCAGAATTGGAATCCAGGAGGTTTGAAGGCCAGGGTCCCATGGGAGGGCTTAAGTATGCTTGAAGGAAGGCACAGAGGTGTGGTCCGTGTGTGTGTCTGTGTGTCTGTGTGTTTGAGGGGGAGAAGAGTGGAATGGGGACCCTGTGTGCCTTCTCTGAAAGCTAATGGACAGCGTCCAGAGTCTATAATTTAGAAAAGTCTCTGTGGAGGAAGCCAGGCCTCACACTTTAAAAACCTGGGTCCTGGCGTCCAGGTAAGGGTCACTGGTTGGGCTACCCACAGCAGGGGCCACTCTGTGGGCTAGGCATGCACCACTGTGCACATTTCTCCATTTAAGCCCTCCTTACTCTCCAACGAGGGTGCTGTCATCATCCCCACTTTATTGAGAAAAAACCCATTTTACAGATAAGAAAACCAAGGCTGCGTGAGATACATTAATTTGCCCGAGGATACACAATTTATGAATGGCAAATCCAGGCGGACCCGGAAGCCGGGGAGAGGGCGCTTTCTCCCTTGGAACTGTGAAACCTTTAGCAAAAAATTGAGGTCTCCCTGCTGCCAGCATTGACGGAGGGGCGATCTGCTGAGAGAGTCGCCGCGAAGCTACAGCCGACTCACCCCCTGGACCCACACAGCTCCGGGCCGTTTCCTTTTCTCCTCCTCCTCCAGGCCAGAGGTCGCGAGGGCCCCGCCCCACCCCGCCCCCACCGACAGGCGCGCTCCAGGGCTGGGGCTTTGGAGAGGCTGAGGTCGCTTCTGGCCTCGGAGCGGTTGCTCGCAGCCTTTGAATTGCGCACGGACGAGCCAGGGAGGAGGCTCCTGCTGGCTGCCACTCGTCTGTCAGTGGCACGGATCCCGCGTCAGACAGATCTGGGGCTGCGCGCTCGGGACCACAGAGCCCATCTCCAGGCGACCTTTCCAGGTTCTAGGTACCGAGCAGGCGGCGACCTCACGCACCCGCACGCACGGCCGCTTCCACCTACGCGCGTGCGCCCCAGGCTGCACCCCAGGCGCTGTCCTGGGTGCGCAGGACCCGGGCCAGTGTCGCAACGGCACTCCTGCGCCCCGGGCGATTTAGAGGTGAAGTCGAACCTCTGTTTTCCGGCCGCTGACACCCATAAATGCCCACTTAATTATTTCAGGTTGTTGGGAGTGAAAAGATAGTCAGAGAGCATCCCACATACTTCCTCTCTTTCTCCCTTTTTACGCCAAGAGCCACCTTTTCTGTACCTCAGGTCAGCCTCCTGGGCAGGTACCGATTTGGCGCCTTTAACTCCACACTAACTAGAGAATATTTCATAACAATACATTTTGTGTAAGAATACATTCTACCGTGTAAAATCAACAAATACTTTAAAACATCCTTGTGAGATTTTTTTTTTTTAAGCCACTGGTTTACAATGTCTCACGCCTCCTAATCCTCTGACCTGAAAGGCGAACAAGATTAGCGTCTTTCTGGGGCTATCGTTTTACATGTTTGCACCAAAAAGTACTTATTCACATCTGAACTGCATATCTGTAAGCTTTTTATACATTATTCAACATCTTGATTTTTTTTTTTCTTCCTTCACTTAAAATACATCTTGCAGTCAATTCCTGGCGAAGTCAGAGATTCTGCCACCTCAGCACATCCTGGGAACACCATTGGCGGGAAATGCTTCTTAAGTTTTGTATCGGTTTGGTACTTTGGGGCTTTCCCTTCGGCTGTGGGCGCCAACACCGGCGCGCTGCGATCCTCGGCTGCTCCGCGCCCGCGGAAGCGCGGAGAGGTCTGCACGGGGTCGGACTCAGCTCTCCCTGCTCGGGTGCTCCGGACTCCTCCAGGGCCTGGCTGGGCGTTTCCCTCACTCTGAGCCTCCCCACTGTTTGTACTTTGAGACCCCAGAAGCAGGTAAACAAGCTCTGCGCTACAGCCTTGTGCGCCAACGGCTAGGGGAGGGGAGCGATCTGCCAGACAGATCCAAAGCAGCCCGAAGTCAGATCAAAGCCGAGGACAGAGAGGCGACCGTCGGCCCCATTAACAACAGCCCGGCTTGCTGGGCTGCTGGGGGTGGGGTAGGAGTTGGCCAGATGCGGACCAGAAAGCGCTAGCTGCCAAAGGTCCAAAGAGTGACCGGATCACATCCCCCGCAATGCCCTTCCCTTCCTCAACCCCAACCCCCACTACTGGGGATTAAACAGGGCCTTGGAGCCCAGCTACACCCCAGGCTTTTCTGTTTTTCTCCATTTTTCCCTTCCTTTCCCTTTCTTTTCTCTTTCTTTCTTGCTTGCTTGCTTGCTTCTTGCTTTCTTTCTTTCCTTCTCTTTCTGCCTTCCTTCCTTTTTAAATTTTGAGATAAGATATCTTCTAAGTTCCTAAATTGCCTATGCTGAGCTCCAATTTGCCATCCTTCTGCCTCAGCCTCTGAAGTGCTAAGATTACAAGCAAGAACTACTGGGCCAACCCCACAATGGCGAATCTTGAAGTTGCTGCAGCACCTGCCTGGACTCACGCAGGAAGCTCAGTTCACTAAACACTATCAAATACAGGTTGAGTAGTAAATGTATCTGGCATTGTACTGCCGGGTGCTGGTGCAGACCTGGATGGTGCAGGGAGCCCGTGGTAGGTACAGATGACAAGTCAGAGATAATCAGAGCACTGCAGTGGTTTCTAATTTCGACTGCGCATTAGAATAATCTGGGGAGTTCTTAAAAATTCTGATGTCTAGGTATATTGTTTAACCTAGAACGGTTAAATAGGAATTTCTTGGACACACATTTCTTTTTAATTTTTTTTATTAAATAGTTAAGATAGAACTGGGGATTTAGCTCAGTGGCTTAAGCACCTACCTAGTAAGTGCAAGGTCATGAGTTCAATCCCCGATACAAAAAAAAAAGGATAGTTATACTACTGATTTCTCGGAGTTTGCCAAGGCGAAGGATTTGTGCTGACACTGCACAACTGAATGCAGATGTCCTGTGGTCTGGGTGAATCATTTGGGGATGACAACGCGCAATGTATGTACCATTGTTGCCCCTGATTGACATGTTTTGAAATTTTGCTGTAGTTTTTTCTTCTTCTTTTCTTTCTTTTTATCCTTGAAATAGAATGGATTTGGGAAAAAAAGTTTATTAGTATTTGTTTGTAGTACACAATGATGACACTCCTTACGGAGAGTTGCTGCACATTTTAATTCTTTCTATTACCCCCTCCCTTCTTTTTCGTCCCAAGTGCGTCTTTTCTTCTATTTTCCCCTCCTCTCCCTCTATCCCTGCTTTTTTTTTTTTTTAATCGGTACCGGGGATCGAACTCATGACCGAGTGCTTGCAAGGCAGGAGCTTATGCCGCTAAGCTAAATCCCCAGCCCAGTCACTGTGCTTTTGATTTGGGGGTGGGTGGAGTTTCTTTCTGAATAATTGACATTTGAATGGAGCCAGCAGTGCCAGCAGCCAGATGGCCTGAAGGACGCAGTAGGCTGAGGCCTGCTTGTCCTCCGGAAAGGGCAGTAGGGTGGGTAAGAGGATCCTCCAGAGGGAAAGGAGGCAAGCATGGCGCGGCATCCCGTCACTGCCCTGACCCTCCGTCGCCTCTCCGCCTCTCAGGGAGGCTGTAAGCGCCGCTAAGTGCAAGCTAGTTTAAAATGATCAAGTGTTATTTTTTTTAAAGTTTTTTTTAAATGATCAATTTTTAAACCTAATTTTATTTTTTAAACACAATTTAAAAATCAAATAGTGCTAGAAAATGCTTCACAGCAACTTCTTTATCATCTTTAATGAGGCCATTTCATCAACTCTAAAATGCTATTAATTTGAACCGTCATCTATCATGAGGATTAAAAAGTCACCTCTTGAATTTCATTTTTATGCCTTTTTTAAGGGTTTTGCTTACTGGGCCAGGGGTTTAAGTCGGCAGCATAAGCACCTGCCTGGCAAGTGCAAGGTTATGAGTTTGAACTCTGGTACAAAAAAAGAGAGACTTATTTAGACCAAGTTATTTTTCACATTCCATGATGACATACATAGAAAGGAAAGTGTCCATAGAAAGGACACTATCTCCAGAGGCACGAGCGCCATATCGCACTGGCACTTAAGCAACAGTGACGGTAAGACACCATTAATTATAGAACGCACTTGGGTTTCCAAGAAGTAAAAGGTGTTTCTAAGAATTGAAGGAGTCTGGTGTTGCCCAACAGCTCACTCCTCCCAATGCTTTAGGCCTTTGACTTTCTTAATCCTTAGAGAAACCCTATGAGGCAGGACATATTATTTATCAACAATTTAGCAAGTTGCAGAAATAAGCATAAACCCATTGTGGGCTTAATTACTACATTAGGCTGAGCAAATTGTCTAAATGAATCAACTGAGACTCAGAAGGGTTCAAAAGAGAGACACAGGATGAGAAGCCAGAGAAAAGACTTGGAAGCTCAGGTAAGTGTTGGATTGCGATCTGCATTTCAGTGTGACCACAAATTTGTAACTGGGAAAAGGAAGGGTCTGTGATAAAACAAAATTTTATAGCTAGGAGTATTCAGGACACACGTAAAACTTATAACGAATGATATATGCGTATTTCAGGCCATATTTTAAAGTAAATCATTTTTTTAAAAAAACACTGCTGTACATCCAGGAAAAGAGAAATAACCTAACTGCTCAGCATGTTAGAATTTTTCAAATTGAACATGTGTAAAACCAACATCTGTGCTAAGAAATCCAGTACAGCACAAGCCCAGGAGGTCCCCGTTTCCCTCTCTATCTCCTTCCATGAGTTAAATGCTATTTTGACTTCTATCACCACTGGTTTGTTTTCTGTATTTTTGTACAAATGGAATCTTGCCATGTTTTTTTTTTTTTGCAGTACCGGGGATTGAACTCATGATCTCCTGCTTGCCAGGCAGGTGCTTATGCCACTGAACTAAATCCCTGGCCCCACCATGTGTTCTTTGTGTCTGGCTTTTCACCCACACTATGGCTGGGGTAGTCATGCACGCTGTTCTGAATAATTCCATTTGCTCTGCCCCCTTGTTGAATGGTATTCTGTCTAATGAGCATGTAGTTTATTCTACTGTTGGAGATACAGGAGTTCTTCTGCTTGGGGTTGTTGTTTATAGGGAAGAATGAAATCTTGAATGTGTTTTCTGGTTAACACTCTGTCTGCACATCTGTCAGACCTTTGCTCACAAGAGTAGTATTGCTGGGCACAGAGGGCAGATTAAATATTTTTAAATAACACTAGTGACATTTAGACATTTTTGGCTATTGAGGATGGCACTTTATGCTCTTATATAATTGTAATAATGTGAAATTGTATCAAGGAAAGGAAGATCAAATTTAAAAAGGGAGGAAAAGATGGAAAGGAGATAGATTTACTGTTCTGAACTCTCACACTCTACTGATGGATATTTATATTTTCTCAACCGAGTTGATGGTTGAAGTTATCCTTTCAAGTTAACAATTACCTTAATGTTTAAATTAATTTGAGTCAGCACCCTAATTATATACTTGTATGTCTTTCTGAAAGGTTAAACAAATATATGCATACATTTGCATGTTTATATGTATAGAATGTGTACATTACATTTACATGTATAACATACACATAAATATATATATTCGTCCCATTTTTTTGTTATAAGCAGTGAATCTTACAAAAATATTTTTATGTATCTTGTGCTATTATTTTCCTAAAATAAATTCCTAAAATTATGTTGCTAGATTGAAATATATCTTGTTTACAATTTTGGTTTTTTTGTTTGTTTACAATTTTGATAGTAATACCATTCCACAAATATTGTACATGATAAAAATGTTTCAGAGTTCCTATTTCCTCCACCTCACTAACACCAGCTGTTATTATTAGCTATCTAATTTTTGCTAATCTGTTAAGAGGAGGAAAAATATGTTAATATTGCTTTTTTTTTTTTTTTTCTTCTGGTGATACTGGGAATGGAACTCACACTTGTCAGGCAGGCACTTATGTCACTGAGATAAATCCCTAGCCCCTGCTTGGTGTTTTTAATCATTAATAAACTTGTATATCACATTTAAGTTTAGTAAGCACTCTTTGGCTAATATACACATATATATAATATGTATATAATATTATCTTTACGTTGTTGGACATTGCAGTATTTTCTCCTATTTTATTATTCTTTTGTTTTAGTTAGTAACATTTTATTCTTTGTTTTGTTTTGTTTTGTTTTGTTTGAATCAGGTTCTTACTATGTAGCTCAGATGGGGTTTGAGCTCACTGTGAAGCCCAGGCTGGCCTCCAGCTCACAAAGATTGATCCTTCCCCTCAGCCTCCTGAGTGCTGAGATGATACACAGGTGCCACCCACCCGGCTTAGAGATGTTTTAGTCTATGTAAAAAGTTAAGCATTTTTATTTATTTATGTTGGGTTTTCTATGAAGCCCTAGAAAGTCCTTCTCTCTAAGATTTCTTCCAGTGCATTCCTATCATACTGGACCTGTATAACACATTTGAAATGAATTTAGAGGAAAAGAATGAGCAGAAATTCATCATTATAGTCTAATAATTAGCTAATTGGTTGCCCAAACACAATTATTGATTATCCTTTAATTGAAATACATTAAAAACATGTACAACATTTCCACATATTCCTGGGCTTAACCCTGGATAATTACAGTCATTAAGTTGTTTTCTGTTTTGATACTTGTAATGCTATTTCCATATTTAGCCTTATTATATAGCTTTTTCTCTACAGGACTAAAAGTACATCTCCCTCTCTCCTCCTATCCCCTCTCCTCCATCCTCCTGCTCTTTATCTTCCTCCCCTCCCCTTTCTTCCCTTCTTTACCGTTTGCTCCTCCCCCTTCTCCCCTCCCCCTCCCCCCTCCTCCTCCTTTTCTTCTTCCTTTCCCCCTCCTTCTCCCTCCTCTGCTCTTTGTCTTTCAACCTCTCTGTCTCTGTCTCTCTGTCTCTGTCTCTCTCTGTCTCTGTCTCTCTCTCTCTCAGATAAAACCCAGGGCCTCAGCATATTACTTTCTTTTAAAAGCAATTTTTAGCTTTCATTTTTATTATTCACATGAGGTTTAGAATTGGAATTTTGAACAAGAATGCAGATTAAAAATTCGTTCAGAAAAAAAGTGACATCTTTGGTTCTAAAATCAGTATGTTTTGCATTTAAGAAACATGAAGAACTCCAATCTGTTTCTATTTGTTCTTATTTTACATGACATAATGCTACATTAAAAAAATATGAAATAAATGTTTCAATGAAGTATTTGCAAAGTCATTTTACATTGAGTAAAATTCACTCTCTTAAATTGTGCTTTTTGAGTTGTGACTAAGATACATTTGTGCACCTGATAACACAACTGAGATATAGATTATTTCCATCACTCTAGAAAAAGTTCCTTAGTGCCTGTTTTGTAACCAGTAAGTTTTTCAATCCCAGTTCTGGACATCACTGGTTTCTGTAGGTATTAATATACTTTTCACAATCTGCTCCATCACTGTTCTGAGCTTTACTAACAGACTGTCCAGTGTTTCTCTTCCTAGTGTTCCTGGAGTAAATTCTCTGTAGTTGCAGAGAATATCCACAGTGTGCTGCTGGGCCCTCCATGGTAAGCTATTATTTTGGAGTTTTGTGTGAATATTCAGAAAAGGAACTGGTCTATATTTCCTTAGTTATGTTTTGATAGCAACAGCGTAATAACTTGGTAAAAATAATTTGGAAATTTTGTTTTATTCTCTATGAAACAATTGAAATACACATGTCACTTTAGTAAGAATTTATATCTGAAACGAATAGAACCTGGAAATACTCTATGTGTTTTTCTCCTCTACTTTTTGGTCCATTTAACTCTTAGATTTTCAGATGTTTTATCAGAGAATTATACCAAATAGCAGTCACTAATATGGTAGTCACTTATTTAGTAATACCCTCATATTTTATATTACTCTTATTCTGTCATCTTTTTATGTTTTCACTTCTTCCTTAGTGTCCTTTTTTTTGCTCATTATGTAGTTTATATTTTTTCCTGTTCTCCCTCCCTGTACTTTGTTAATAGCTCAGAATCATTTCATTAGCAATTCTTTTTATGTTTTAAATAATGAATATGTTTTTTTCTTTTTCAAAACCTATTGCTAGTCTAACAAATGAAATGATATTCATAGATTCTCTATTTTAAAAAACATGAACCACAGAGTGTAAGCATCATAATAGAGTCTATCTACCTCATCTACTTCAGATATTCTCAGCACCAAGGATAGGGCCTCAGATATAGATGATAGTTGATAAATATAAATTGAGTAAATGACTTAGTACAGTTTATGAGCTTCCACCTTTGAATTTTTGACAACAGTCTTTGAGACTTAATTATTGGTCTATCACAAAATGTCTATATTATAGTTATGTACTAATAAGTTTTACAAACTGCAATAACTGTAATAATGTGCCATAATTCACAATCAAATCAATCCACAGCTTACTGCCAAGCTCATGCATTGCCCTCTGCATTCCCAATTTCTTTTAGATGGATGGGCTATGTCCCTGTACAGGTGTTTCTGGAAAAGTGTAGAGGTACCACTTTTATCTTCTGTGTTGATAGGCTTCTCCCAAGAAGAAGAGCTTGTGGGGTTTGTGTGTATACCAGAGAACAAGGGCAGGCAGGGGCAGATGGGATGAATGTTATTTCAAGTTTACAGGCTGGAGAGGCAGGGGGTCCAGAGTTCAAGGCCAGGGGAACTTGGATATCCCAGGTCAGGGAATAAATTTGTCCACCCTTCACCTTTCTTATTCTGTGGAGGCCCTCAACACCTTGGCTAACACTTTCTCACACTGGTGATTGTGGTCTTTACTCAGGTTACTGATTCAAGTGCTAATCTCTTCCTAAAATATTCAGAAATAATATTTCACCTATTTGAATATCTTTAGCCCAGTCAAGTTGACACAAAATTGACAGTCACTACTTCCTTTCTCCTTTCTTTTCCTTTTTTTCTTCTTTCTTCCTGCCTTCCCTGCCTCCATTCATTCATTCCCTTTTTATTTTTCTAATGTATTTATTTATTTTTGTAAATACACATGTCAAAAAAGTAATTAATGCACATGGTTCAAAATTCAAAAATTAAAAGGGATATATAAGGAAAATCTTTCCTCTCCTTTCCAGCCCTCAGCATCCCTTTCTGGACTCAACCAATATTAGTAGTTCTTATTGATCATTCTGGAAATATCTAATGCAAATAAACATTTACAATCTTCCCAGTGGCAGTGTATTATAGCATCATGCTGTATTGTATTGTATTGTATTTCCTCTTAGCATTGCATGTTGGATTTTATTTCATATTGCCTCATGAAGATTATTTTGGCTAGTGCAGAGTATTCTATTACATGTACACAACATGATTTATTTATTCATTTCCCTATGGGAATGGGGAATTTTCTATATACATAATGCTTTGTTAGGTAATATTTTTTATATTGCTGTAGTCTCTTCTTATTCAGCATCTATTGAATCAGAATTTATAGATTATGCCTCTTCATGAAAGATTCTTGGTGCATTTTACCTTGGGCCTTCTGGAACCTTCATTTCTTTTGCCTAAGTCCTTGTGTAACTTGGTCCATTTACTTTCCCCTGGTACTGGGTGAGAGCTCTATTTGAGTTGTTCTGGTCTGCCTCTTCAGCCAGCTGTACTTCAATTCATCTTATTGCTGTCTTCAATTCACCTTATTGCTCTTGTTTTATAATAGCTTTGCATAGATTCTTAGCATCCCCCTCTTTTAATTTGTTGCAGTTATTTTTCTGTGTCTGAGTGGAACTTCTTCCAGCTATTAGTATTAAAAGTGTTTACCAGCTAGGTGGTAGTACATGCCCACAATCCCAGTACTCTTGGAGGTTGAGGCAGAAGGATCATGGTTCAAGCTTGATCTAAGGAATGTAAGGAGCCCCTGTACCAAAATTTAGAAAATTGGGCTGGGTTCATAGCTCTTTGCAAAAGCCCTGGTTTTATTCCCAGTACTAAGAGGAAAAGTAGTTTTCCATTAGCTTCCTTATTTCAGTTTGGCTGGCTCACATCTTTGCTACCTTTTGCTCTGTTCTGTGGGAGAGGTTGTTCTATATGCTTGGGTCCCCTTTCACAAAAATCTATTTTATATTTATTGAATATTAAGTTAATTATTTTAAAATATCATTATTGGGCTGGAGATTTAGCTCAGTGGCATAAGTGCCTGCCTTGCAAGTGCATGGTCGTGAGTTCGATCCCTAGTACAAAAAAAATAAAATAAAATAAAAATAAGATAAGATAAAATAAAATATCATTAATTTTCTAGCTTTGCAATAATTTGATAATATAATGTAGATCTATACATAGATTTTCTAAAGTTTGTGGTTTTAGTTAAGCTTGCCTCTTTTTTTTATTTCTCTTTTTAGTTCTTATGTTTGTCTGGAAATTAAAGCTTCAATTTGTGCTGATCAAATTAAATGCCTGTAGTGAACAGGAAGATAAATGAGTTGTAACAGAGCTACTCTTAAGATATTTTCTCTTAATATATTACCATATTTTATGGCAAGATCAGTTTTACTTCTTGAATTAGAAAGGCTCTTGTTGGAATTCTTATTCTTTCTGCAGATAAGCATTTTCACTGATTATTTTGCATTTCTGGTTAAAGCTTTTAGTATGAATTGTTTTCTAATGGTGTTGTATGATAGGCTTCTGTGGCACAGAGCCATTTACTTACATATGGGACATAAAGGAATACTTTTGGAGCATACTGTGCAGTTCCTGTTACAGCCAAGTACTGTTTCACATCCCATCCTTACTTATGAGAAGAAAACATAGCTCAAGGAAGGTCATAAAAATTACTGCTATTCTCAGGGTGCTTGCAATGTGTGAGACATGGTTCTTACTGCTCCTGTATACTCCTCATCTCTAGATGACAGTATTCCACTTTAAAAATTACGAATTAAAACAAAAAAAAACCCAAAACCTGAGACATGAAGATCAAGAAACATCCCACAAATCAGTGCTGATCATAAACTATGGAGTCTGGATTGAAACCCAAGCAGCCTAGGTTCAGAGTTCATACCACACCCACCGTGCCAAGCCATTGATCACAAATACACCTGACATCAGCTGCTTGCAAATAGAATGAGAGGTGGGATGACTGAGAGACCTGGGGACCATGTGACCTCCATCCAAAGAGGCCATTGCTTCTTCAGTTCAACTAGCTGCAAAGTAGAAAACAGCTATATTAGTTCTGTTAACTTTTTGAGGGAAGTATACATGATTTATGTATACTATGTGCAGTTTAAAATACAGCATTTGAAAAACATCCAGTTATAAAATGTAGACATATTTTTGTATAGGAGAAAGAAAGCACAGCTAAAGGCTGAATGTGTGTTATGAGAGGCTGGCTTGCATCCCTGGTGCAGACCACCTCTTTTGCACTAAAATCTACCTATCAGATAGCTTATTCTGAACAAAAAAAGTAGTAAAAGCTGGGAAGATAAAGAATATTTTTAAATATACTTTCATCTCTTTCCTTTCTTCTGCTTCCTCCTTCACAGAGATTAGAGGTAACTATTTTTTACTATTTTAATCATTTCTCTAATAGTTCCATGATGAACATGAATTGCTTGCAGAAATACTTAAGAGTATATAGCAAAAGTTAGCATCAATAAGCTGTACTTGATTGGAGAAAGCAGACAGAAACTCTATTGAATGTCAGATAAATTGGAGCATTTTAATACTTGCCTTCAAGGTTGTGATTTTTTTAGACAGCAGTATATGGAAGGGTACAAGGCCAGGCTTTGAGGTCTTACAAATCCTAAGTCCCCAACTCCAAGAAGCTGATACGGGGGTGCTGGGAGTCTTTCAAATGTGATTAGATTATAAGGGCTGAGACTTCGTGAAGGAGGTTAGTGCTTTTATAATAAAGACCCCAAAGAGCCTGTTTATCTCTTCAACCAAGTGGTGGAACCAAGTGGTGGAACATCTCCAAGGTATGGGCCTTGGCAAGATAATCAAATTTGAGCACCTGGATCTTGGATTTCTGAACCCTCCAAACCTTTCTGTTACCTATAAACCATCACTTAGTTCTGCTTTTTGTTATTGCAGCCAGAATGTGCTAAGGCGCCAATATTTGATGTAGGTTTTGGCACAGGAGAGGGTTGGAAGACTGCGGGGAGGTATTCTGGAGGTTGGGGACTTTCAAATCTTGTCCAAAGGAGAGACCACCTCCAAGGGCAACCAGGCCATAGCTGAGACACTGAGTGGAGAGGAGTGGCTGTTGAAAACCTCCAGCAGCAGAGGGGAAAAGGTTCAGAGGCGAGAATACGCTTTGCCACATGGTAGGGAGTGCGTGTTCTCACTGGTGGTCTCTGAGCCCTCCTCAGAGTCCGGTTCACACTGGCATCACAGGAAATGACAGCACCGGTCATGTGTGAATTCTTCTTTCCCCCTGTACCATTTTCTGTCCTAGATGCTTTGACCCTGGAAAAAGTCAGTAAGCAGATTAGAAGATGAGTGAGCAGAGGTAGAGATGAGGCAGAGCAGGGTTAGACCTTTCCCTGCACTTCTGAGAAGCTCCCCAACATTAGGAAGGGAGAATGGCTTTTGTATGAGATGAGCCTTGCTGTGTTGGAGGGATAATATTGTCGGGTCCTTTGAGTTAAATGAGAATTGCACGTGTGTGTATGTGTGTGTGTGTGTGTGTGTGCTGGGGATTGCATCTGGGAGCTTTCTACCGCTGAGCTAATATCACCAGCTCCCACTCCCACTCCTTTTTGCAGTACTGGGGTTTGAACTCAGGGTTTTCTCACAGGGCTACATTCCAAGGCCTTCTTAAAATTTTTCAATTTTGAGACAGTGTCTCACTAAGTTGCTCAGGGTTGGTTTGAACTTGAAATCTTCCTGCTTTAGCGTGCTGAGTAGTTGGGATGACAGGTATGGAGCAACATGGCTTCAGGGAAAATATTTCAACTTAAAGTCATATTCAAAGCTGTAATGATTACATAGGACTGGAGATATTTAATTACAAAACTTAGGTAAGTTTCTTAATTTAAAATGATTGCAAGCAATCTATTTGTCTGTCTTGCCTAAGAGTTAGTACAAATATCATAGAACTACCTCAGTTTTTTAAAAACTGAGGGAGTTGGTGGGACCCAAAATGCACAGCACCCTGTGAAAGTGAAAGGGGAGGAATAGTCTAAAAAAAGAAGGCAGAGGATGTTGTTAATAGTGTATCAGGATTTAAAACCCACATTACCGATCTGTTTAGATGGATTATATTCTGTTCCAGTTTGTCTACTTGTACTAGATTTGAGGGCACAGACAGTTATCCCGAAAATAGCAGGATATAGTACGGTAATCATCCTTAATTTCCTATTAACTTAATCTAAAGCTCTGTATAACTTACACTGTCTTTTTATGACTGATATTAGTTGAATCTGGTTTGTTGGATTGCTGTTTTGTATTGACAGATTTTATTCAAAACTGTTATGATTGATAGTATAAAGTCTGAGAGTATAGGCAAGTGCTCTTAAGATGACAAGATCCACTAGAATATCCACTCTGGTTTGATTATTACCTGCCTTTGAAGTTTTACACTGCCTATAATGTTTTGTTTTTATTAATATTGTTATGTTCTGCTATATTCAATTATGCCTGATGATATGGACAACTCTATTGAAGATAACAAGAGACAACGCAGTAACCATTGCAGATCACCTTGTACTGTGGTTTTATATGACTTTTGGTTTCATGTTTTTATAGAAATTTGTTTTGTTTTGTCTTGCTATGTTTTGTTTTTCCCTCTAATATAGAAAGGATAGAAATACATGTAGAGATTCATGCATGTGTAGCTGTTTACAGTCTCACTGTTTGAATATCTACTTTGTATGCTTTAATTGTGTAACTTGAACAACTATTTCTAAGAGGACAATATGTAATTTATCAACTAGTGATTTACTGTTTATCTTTTTTTTTTTAAATTCTGTATTATTTCTACCCTTTTCCTGTTTTTTTTTCCCCTCTTAAAAAAAAAAAGAACTACCACAGTTTTCATTCAAGGGCCAAAATAAAAGTTTCCACATTTCATGTATTTCAACAAGAGACTAGAAGACCTAAGCAAATCTACTAATGAGTTACAGGCCCCATGTTCTCCTTGTTCAACCTACTGGTTAAAGTTTTTCACATTTAGTTGGAGTTCTGTGGTTTGAGGCTAAAAACATTCTAAATGATCTATTAATTTTGCTATAGCTTTTTGGTAATGATAATCATATTATAGTTCACATTAGTGTTTTTTTGTCTGTCATATTTAATTATTATTTAATGATAATTGAGTCATATGTCAAGAAAACAGATTTATAAGTTTATCAAAGCATTTTATTTATCATACCCCTAGGAGAAAAGCAGCAGGATTCAGAGGGGGATATAAAACTATTTTAATGTTAGTAAGGGGAAAAGGGGAAGACTTTGTGAAGACAACTTTTCTGAATGGGATGATGCATATAAAATGTTTGCCCACATTCACGCTATGGATTTTAGTTTGGGGTCATCGCTGGTTTTGATGATTTGTAATTGACAGATGGTGCCGGATACAGCTCTCCCCTCCTTAACGCTTTGTGAAAAGCAGAGCTTTGCCAAGTTTGCACAATGAAAGAATCGCTCCTGTTTCCTAAAGGCCAAAAGTGAATCACTTTCTCTTTGGATTAACAACAGGTTCAGGGTGGCCCAGAAATACATTGATGCTGTTTGCTTGCCAGAGTGCTGACGTTCCATGCTGCATAGATTTTTCAAGAGAAGATTTCTGGTTGTCGGACAATGGACAGTTGCAAATGTGTTCAAAGTGTAGTCAAGGTAGTTTAGGTCCTTTAAAGTGGGTTTAAGACGTAAAGCATTTCTTTAAATAAAGTTTCAATTCAGGCCTGTTATTGTGTTTCCATTTCCAGTCTAATCTGTGCTGCAAGGTTCTTGGTTTACTCCACGGTGGTTGGAGAAGGTGATACTTTAGTTTAAAATGAACGATCAAACTAGAACTTAGAAACAGGCAAGAGGATGGTGAGTTTGAGCCCAATTTGGGCTCTGACTAGTGAAGTAAGGAGACCCTGCCTCAAACTAAACAGTGGAAGAAGAGAGAAAAAAAAGTGTATGTGTGTGTGAGGGGTGAGCTGGGGGGTCTGGTTCACTGCAAACGCCCTGGGTTCAGTCTCTAGCACCACTACTAAACATCCTCAATTTATACCCAAACTCTAATTATTTTATGACCTCTATTAAAGTAACACTTCTTCCAGATTCTCTTCTTTCCCTTTCTTCTTCTTTTTCCTTTGTTTTATTGTAGTTTTTGAGACAGTCTTCCCTGTCACTGTGTGGGCCAGGTTGGCTTTGAACTTGTGGTAATCCTCCTGCCTCAGCCTTCCAAAAATTGGGATTATAGGCATGTGCCGCCAGGCCTGGCTAGAATTTTTACTTTTAGCCCCAAAATGTATATTTTGGTATCTGACTTACATTTTGTTTTTCTCTGATCAAGTTTGTTCTCTGTCTGTGTGGCATTCATGGCCTTTCTCCACATGTTTATGTGCATCATGATGCAGACAGATCTGTGACAGAGATGCACCACAATATGTCAGACATTTGTATCTAAATTATGATAGAAGACTGCATAAACTAATGCCGTTCCATACCAGGCACAGGCAGGCTTCAGAGGCGCTGATCATGCGGGCAATCTACTGTCTTGGAAATTAACTCAAGTGAGGAAGTAAGTTATTAATTAAATCATTTTGGCTAATGAAGCAGCTCATAGTAGTCAAAAAACACATTTTTCTTTTACATACTTCTAAGCACTTCGACTCCTCTCCCTGGCTCAGTCATGGTTTTTCAGTCAAACCTCCACAAGATGCCAGAACTCTCTTTTTAAACGAGAAACCTGATTATGCCACTCTTTTGACTCAGATGTTCCAGCGATTTTAAAGCAGCACCTAGAACTTAAGCATCCTAATTGCAGTGCACGTTTCTATTGATAATAATATGAATCACAGTTCTAATGTTATTTCTTAATATAATTTAATGGAGGCTCCACAGCCAGCCCTGGACCCCCAAGAGTTTTCTGCTGTTCATCTGTTGGCCTCAGGAAATTCACCGTGGACTCAGTAGAAAAGGAAAATGGAGGAGAGTGGAAGGACGGCATTTATGTCATAAGCAAATCCTTTCTAAATCATCAAGAGACTGCAGAGATGGCCACAAAGAGATTTTGCTGAGGGTTTTATACAACTAAAATCAATTCATCCACTTTATCTGTTTTGAACATACTGGGAATGCAACCAGAGATGTCACTAAGAGTTAGAGCTGCTTGGCAACCTTTAAGGTGTCAAGTGACCACATTTTTAGGTGCAGAAATGTTACATGGACACACCACAGATTCACCAGTGATTTACTTTTTTAAATCTGCAACAAATGGACCCAGGAATCTACAAGGGAATAAAAATATCCTGAGAGCAAAGCTGAGTTGAAGCAGGGTAACTCAAAATCAATATTTTGCTTTTAAACTCTTAAGGGGAGACCCAGGAGGGCTGCACTCATTTTGTCCCCTTACTTATTACCCTCAGAGGATGGGGTAAAAAGTGACAAGGCTGCTCCGTACTTCAGGCAGGACAATCCTCGCTGACAAGACACTTGTTAGAATTCTTAGCTTCAGTGTCCTGGCGAATAGCTTTTTAATAACTGTGCTATCAGTCACACTTACTTTCCATATTATATAAGCAGGATTTTTGCATTCAGGAAGCCAAGCAAAGAACAGTCATTAGCAAAAGCTGATGGAGCCAAAGGGATCCTCTTGTTAGCTAAACCTGTGCAGAAAAGAGAGTGAAATCACCATCCATTATGGCTCTACTGAGCTCTTGGGCTAGGAATTAGAATTCCTTGTTATTAAATCAAATTATGTTCATTACCTTGCTGGTGCCTTCCATAGGACAGAGAGCAGATGGCAGTGTTAGGTGGGGCTATTTTCTTTAAGCAATAAACCTACATACATTTCATCCCAGTGGCTGGCATCAGTTAAGGTTTTGTTTGCACAGCCTATTTTGGGAAATAAAACCAAAAATCATGTTTGGTGATTTCTCTGAAGTACTTAGAAACCGAGGGTACAGGTCTTGGCTCAGTGTGCGCCATCTCTACCTTGAACTCGTTGGTTGGTTTGCTGCCTTGCATGAAGCACTTGCTCCATAAGTGCTGCTGGCTTGAGCAAGTTCCTTCCCAGAAAAATGGGAAGAGATAAACACAGAGGCTCAAGGTTTTCTTTATTCATGAAAGATGAGGAGGAACAGGTCAAACCAAATTCACTCATATGTGACGGTGTATCTCACTGTTAGGGATCAAACAGGAAGACAGAATCAACAGTTATATTAACAAACAGGATTTAACATAGATCTGTTAGTCCCATAGATTGGTGGGGCCAAAAACACCAGAAGTATAGAAGTTGAGGTAACCCGGTGACAGTAATGTCAGGGAACAGCCATGACCCTTAGGCCTGGAGGAAGAAGGGTATGGAGTTAGTGTCACTGGAACACAGAAACTTGAATGCCCTGTGATGTTGAAAATCAGATCTTTGTGGGACACGGGTGGGTGGGCTGAAGGCTGGGGAGAAAGTCTTGGCTGACTGGATTTGGTGGCTCTGAATCTGCAATCAGGGCTTCTTGGGGTGGAGCACCTATCAGTGGGGACAGTACAAGGCCAGTCCTGGGAGTGCTGCAGTAGGGCTGAAGAAAAGACTCATTTGTGACAGCCAGAGTTAAGGGCTACTGCTGAGATACACTAACAGGAGAATAGGAAGGAACAGCCCCTGCCCTTCCCAGACCATTTCCAGTCTTCACATGTTACACCATGTTGGCCAAATTAACAAGGAGCCAACTGGGAAAGGAGAAGTGAAATTCACAGAATCTCTGGGCCTCATATCGCAAAGCCTAGTCTAGAGGAATTGATCACAGAAGACTGTAGGGAGCAGCATGATAGCTTCATGGCTGCCGCTCCATCTCTCCCTCCTGTGGGCGTCCAGTGCGTCGGCCTACATTTCCCAGGATCCTCTCGCCCCACCCAGGAAATGACAGTGTCCCATCCGTAACTTCCCGCCCCCACTTCTTTATAAGCCAGGAGCATTGTTCAATAAAACGAGGTTTGATTGGGAAACTTCAACTTGCCTCCGTCTCTCTCTCTTCACCCTGCCCCCGCCCCATTTTCCTTCCTCTAGGGGAAAACCCACGCATTGGTCCGCAGGCCGGATCAGAAGACAATTCCTTAATAACTGGCCTCTTGATTCACATCCATCTGAACAGACAATTTAGATTACAAAAATTCACTCCCTATTCTCGATGGTCTAAAGGCCTATTTTCAGTGACCCTCCACGCCCACTGCATGTTGGTGGGGCTCAGTTCAGTGTCCTTTTGACTTCCTGACCCAGGTGAAACACTGGTGGTCACCACGGCATAGGGAGAGAGGCGGTGAATCGCGTACTGGCAACTAAGGTTTGTATTAAGAAATGATGTGTCACTGTTCTTGTTTCTTTGACCAATACAAGTTGTAAGTCTGGCTTGGATTCCAAGACTGAAGAGGGGAAATGTGAGGGGAAAACAAGACATACCTGATTGATAAGGAAAATGGGTATTTATTAGAATTTTATTTTTGCTGAATGTTTTTAAAATACATTTTATTAGTGTATTAATTTTATAAAATATTGAATTTCAGTGTGTTATTTTCACATCTATCCTTCCGTTACCATCCTGTATGACCCCTTCCCCATTCCCCTCTCTTGTCTATTAATACTCTTGCTTGTACTTCTCTGTCATCTTTTCTGCATTCCTCATATTAGGGGAAACATTTGGTACCTGTATTTTTGAACCCATCTTATTTCACTAATCTCTGTTTCCTACAGATGACACCATGCTTCATTGTGGACATGATGTAAATAAATATATGTACCTAGATTCAGACGTGTCACATTTTCTTACCTACTCCTCTGTTAATGGGCACTTAGGATGGCTCCCTGTCTTGGCCATTGTGAATTGTGTTGCGATAATCATGGTCATACAGCAATCCCTATCACAGGCAGACTTCACTTTCTTTGGGTATTAGGAGTGATAGAGCTGGGTCATGGTGGTTCTAATTTTAGTTTTGAGGACCCTCTTTTCTTATTTATATAGTGGATGCATTAATTTGCAGTCTCACCAGTGGTGTAGAGGGTTCCTTTTCTGCCTTCAGGGACATCCATTGTTTTTTGTATTCTTGGAGACAGCCATTGTGAAATTGATGTTCTGTTCAGGCAGAATCTTAACATAGTTTGATTTACATTTTCCTAATGGCTAATGATATTGACCTTTTCATATACTTATTAACTATTTGTATTTCTTATTTTGAGAAGTGTCTATTAAATTTATTTTTCCATTTATTGATTGAGCTATTTTTCGTGGGCTGACTGAAAAAAAGATTTTTTTAGTTCTTTATATATTTAAGATACTAATCTTCTGTTGGAAAAGTAGCTAGCAAAGATTTTTTCCTGTCTCTCCACAAAGTATGTATTATTTTTCTTTTTATGCAGGAACTTTAAAATCTGATGTACTTTCATTCGTTGATATCTTAGAGAATGTTTCATATTACTGATCTAGATATATTTTAATCCTTAACATTATAAAATGGTTTTCCCAATATGAGTGTGTCATTACTTTTTTTCATTTTCCTACTGGTAGAATCTAAGTGGTTTCAATTTTTTTTTTTTTAGCTTACTGTACACATGATGGTAATAATTTTTTGCCCCTATAGGATTTACAATATATTTCGGGAAACAGACAATAAATTAGATGATAGACAAAATACATAGGATATTAGAAAATTGCACGTTCTCAGAAAAAAGTTAGAAAGGCCCAGGAAATGTCTTATTTTGGAAGAGGGAGACTGTGGCTACATTTAGTCCAAAGAGCTTATGGACAGGATGACCTCCGGTAAGACCTGAAGGAACTGGGGAGCAGCCCGTAGAAGTCTTCCCTGCTCACTTGGAAACCCTTAGAATCTTGAAATTCCATCATCCTCATTGAAATTATTGGTAAAATGTAGAACAATCTAAGGAGTTTTAATCCTACTGTATTGTAATTAATCATGGTTTTAATCTTTGCCAAATTTTGTTTTTTATGACTATCAAGTCTTCCATGTTCTGCCTTGGTTAACTGTTTGTCAGCTTTCCTGATTATTTATTTGTGATGAGATTTTTTTTTTTTTTTTTTTTGGTACCGGGCATCAAACTCACAACCTCATGCTTGCCAGGCAGGTGCTTACATCACTGAGCCAAAGCACTGGTCGCTATGATTATTTATTTGTTTGCTATCTATACATTACTAATTTTGCTAAATGAATGAACTTCTGGTTTCTCAGCTGAGACCATTCCAGCGCTGTGTTTCATGGTATTTTCTACTTATTTGAGGTTGGCCGGAATAACTGAAGTTCCTGCTCCCAGCACGTGTTCTACCCATTTCTCCAGGAAGCAGTCTTGATGTATTTGATCATAGATGCCACTGCAATCTGATGAAAACTGTGGATCATCTTCCTAAAATACATACATTTATACCCAGAATTTTGCATCTGAAATCAGTGGATTCAGAGATATGCCAAAATCTACAGATCCATGTTGAGGGAATTTGTGTGAAAAAACAAATCAAGCAAAATAGATAAACTTTTTGAAGCTTAAAGGCTATTTTAACTAGTATTAAGATTACTTAACTTATGTCTTTTAAAGACTCAAGGGAGAAGTTTCTTGGCTTAGTCTCAGATTCAGGAAAAATTACTGTATCTTTCTGGAATAATGAATTCGTTTCAGTCTACAGTGCCACGGGGAAATCTCATCCAGCTAATCTCATTGGCTGCTAGAAAACTTAAACTTGATACAGAGACTCTCTGGTGTGTGAATGAGTTACAGTAAGAGCCCTTAGTTATTATTAAGGGCTGCTTGATAGACATTGTGATACAATGCCGATTTCTTATCTGTCCCTCATAGCAGAGCTCTGACATAAGCCCTTCTCCCCATCCCCCAGCGGCCCCCCCCCGCCGCTTTTTGCTGTACTGTTTATCGAATGGTTGAACTTCACACTGAGATACTTCACACTGAGATCCCTAACCCATTTTTTATTTTTTTATTTTGAGACAAGGTCTCTGCAAGTCAATAAGTTGCCCAAACTGGGCTTGAATTAGTGACCCTCCTGCCTCAGCCTCCCCAAATGCTGAGAATACAGACCTGCACCCTTATAGCTAGCTCCATAAGCGCTCTTTAAAATTCCCCATTTTACAGTGTGGGAAGCCGAGGCTTAGACAGGTTAAGTGAACTTGTCCAATTACAGAAGAACATCAGAGCAGGAAGAGAATACCCTGCTATTCTGTCTGACATCAAAATGCTCTAATCTGCTCTGTAAGATTTCCTCCCATGCCCGTGCTTTGGGTATTAACCTCCTTCTTTCCCTTGTCTTGCTAGGCTTCCTTCATTCTCACTGGCTCTCACTTTTATTTGTTTTAGATCTATTCTATCTTAGTGTATTTTCAGTTTTTTATGTTACCTGAATTTTTTTGAAAAAAGCAAGTAAAAATAAATAAATGGGAATATTTCTGGATATTTACTTACTTTTATTCAGAGTAGACTTATTTTAAAAATTATAATAGTTTTCTCTCTCTCTCTCTCAATCTTTCCTCATTTGTATTTCCCTGCCCTGGAGTTTGACTAACGATCGCGTGTTTTCAAAATCTTATCTATTGAAGACACTGAACAGTTTATATTAAAAAAATCAGGACCAGTTCTTTCTTTCTTTCCCCCACACACAGTTCTCCCTACTACCTCTTCCTCTTTGAGAAATTACACTTAGAATCTTGTCTTTTAAGTTTTCTATGAATCTATGTTGCTACACTGCTCTCAATCATTCTGCATGACTTAGGCAGTTTTTTTTTTTTTTTTTTTTTCTGAGACAATGAGCCTTTCTCTACAGAAAAATAGTTCTGTAGAAATGGAGATTTAGTTCAGGGCCATAAGTGCTTGTCTTACAAGCACACAGTCCTGAGTTTGATCCCCGGTACTGATCAAAAAAAAAAAAAAAAAAAAGTCTGTGAACTGTGATTTAAAACGTAGGTCTCTCAGCATTTTTCAGAAGTTTACTGATCTCCTGGCTAGATGTGTGATAGATCATTTAATTCTTGGGGTCTCAGCTTGGAGACACAGGCAGTGATGGTAATGACATTCACCCTATTTTCCTTGGAGGGAAGTAGTAGTTAAAGATCAATGGGGTTTTCTGAATGGGCAGGAAGAGGTGCTGGGCACCCAGGGGAGCACAGCTCAGCGCTGTCCCTGGCAGATCAAAGGGTCAGGCCCTCTCCTCAAGCTCCCTCTTCCTTCTGTTATGGCACAAACCTGGGTAGAGGTTGGGGAGGGGTGAGAAGGAGCAGCGGTGGGGGTGGGGAGGGCAAGGAGATGGCCTATGTTTGCTTTCAAAGACAAAGGACTTTGGGAGTGAAGAGCAGACACTGTGGTACTCTCTTAGCCAGGGCCAGAGAGATACTGAGTGTTTATTCCCTTCAGAAAGGTAGTGAGACCCCTCTGGGTGTGCTGAGTCCCTGTTTCCTGGGCTGCAGAAGTAATTTTCCATTGGTTACCTTCTTTTCTTGCACCATGGCACACACCCCTCCACTCCCAAGTGAAGCTTAGCTTTCTTTGTTGTGGAACCTTCTTCACTTTCCATGTCAAACCCACGCAACAGATGTTTCCTGCAGTTTCTACCTGTTTTGTGTGTTTGCATTAGAAACCTACTCAAAGAACTGCAGTTAGTTTCACATTTGCTAATGCACTTTGTACATTTTCCTCTTTCTCTTTTCATCACCAGTGATCTTTCCAGGCATTTTTCTCCCAGTCAGGAGAGCTTGTGCAGAACCCGTTATCCATTCCTGGGAGATCCTGACCTTGTCTTTGTTTGGCACAGAAAAGTACACACTCAGCAAAACTTCAGCGCTCTGAGAAAGGAAGACAGAGTGGTGATGAAGGCAACTCCAGGGCAGGTACGTGTTCCTGTCCCCCTTCCCTTTGTCTTTCTGCACGAAGCACGCATCCCTCTTTCCCTTGCCTCCTTCTTTTCATTCTTAGGACTTTTATGTCAGGACTTACTTAGACCCGGAGGGTTTCTTCGGAGGTTCCAGCAGGGGAGAGCAGCAGCTTGCATACCCCTGACAGAGGAAAAGGTCCTTCCTCCTCTATCGGAGGAGTCCTCTTCAACCCGGGGTGCAGCTTAGGGAGGGACGCACATGGAACGTTGGAGGAAAAGGGGGACATCCACCAGCTAGATCAGTGGAATCGACCCTGACAATTAATGGGGGTGACCTCCCAGACTCTTATTTCTTGGTCTCTCTAAGGCAAGAAATTGAGGATTTTGTGAAATTGGGCATTTGGAAATTTCCTGCCAATTGGGGTTTTTAGGTCTGAAGTGTAAGGTAGGAAAAGGAGGATCCAGAGACCACTTCTCCAGGGAAAAAACAGCAGCTAAAAGGTGGAGTGTCTGGTAACTAAAGTCCAAATTGGCTGTAACTTGGGGAAGGAAATCATTTTGTGTGGGCACCCACAGTTTATACGGGGATACGACCTTCAGGAACTTTGAAAAAAACTAAGCATTGAGCCTGTTTGTTTTCAAGTGCTGGAGATGAGGCTGATTTATTTTTGACCTATTAGCCTCCCCCATATCAAAAGAAAACTCTTTGAGGGAGAAGTCTATGCTTCAGTGTTTAACAAAACGGTTTCACATTTGTATCGACTATTAATTTGTGATACTTACATAAAATAGTCTCAGAGCTTTCATTTTTATAAGTGAAATAATTCATCTCAAAAATGTTTCTTCGTCAAGCCATCTGTGGGGGCTCATGCTTGTAATCCCAGCACTTGGGAGGCTGAAGCAGGAGCATTGCCATGAGTTCAAGGACAACCTAGGTTACACCGTGAGTTCAATGCCAACCTGAACCATATAATGAAATCCTGCCTCAAAGAAGACAAAAAAAAAAAGCTTCTTCATCAAACAATGGGTAAGAGTTCATATTCAACACATATATGTATGTATATATATATATATGAATTTATTAAATTAATAATGTTGATGTACAACATAAAAAATCTAAGGCTGTTCAAAAACTGAGTATGTAAAATTTCACAATAGTAGCTCATTAGAAAAAGTTTGTACAAGCAAAATAAGATAACTTTTTGTGCCATATCTAAGAATATAATACATATCTAAGAACATAATAATGTATATCTAGGTAAATAGCTCAAAATTGTTCATTCAATTATTTGTTTATTACTTAATATAATAATCTTAGAAGCACATTCCAGTTTTTCTTTCCCCCTTCCAATTCCATCTCTTCCTTCTCTGAACTCTCTACTTGCTTTCCTTCTGTTTCTTTTTTCCATCCAAAATTGCTTGCCAAGTGACCATCTCTGGCTTGCACGGTGCTATAAGTAGATATGAAAAACTATGTCAAATGCTCCTTGCCTTCTACAGAGTCAGTTGGGGAGACCATGTACATGTAGCTCTGTAGGTTTAGTTCTGAATGTGAGATAAAGAACCAGATTAGTACAGACATCTGATGGTAGTATATTTAGTAAGAGGCCCCGAGAAGTACTTTCTTTAAGGAATACAAGTTCAAGGGAAAGAGGGGGAAAGAAAAGATTCTCTGAGAATTTAAGTAGCCAGGAAAAGCCACTTGGAGAAAAAAAATCTTTTTTTTTTTTTGTACCAGGGATCGAACTCATGACCTCACACTTGCCAGGGAGGCACTTAAGCCACTGAGCTAAATCTCTGGCCTGGAGAAAGAAAATCTTGAGCTGAGTCTGCAAACGCTGCTAATACTTGGGTTAACAAAGACTGGGCAAAATTTAAGAGGATAATCCTGGCCACAATAGAATGACATTCCAGGGGTCATACACAGGAGAGACGGGCTAGGACGGGAAAGACTGGAAAGAGGAGACTGATAGAAGCGCGGACTAAGGCTGGGTTCATGTTATGTGCCCGATAATTAGCAACCTAACCATCTTGTCCTAAAAGGGCTCTTAGACCTGCTCATGTTCCCTTGGCATTCATCTTTACATGAAGAAGGCTGTTAGCACCTGTAATTTTCTGCTTTTGGGTTTTTTCCTATCCTGTAGCCAGCGGAGTATGCTTGAGTAGCAGAGAGAAAAGTCTGGGAGTTTCAGAGAGAGAGAGAGTGTTAAGACCCTCAACCAGTTTATGGGACTTGGTGGATAACTATTCCAGTATTTTACACCTCAGAACAATACTACAGCTTATTTTTTGCTTACCTTTGATGTCCCCCATCAGGAATGAGCTCAATTCCCACAGTGGACACTATCCTGGTAATACGTCATGTTATTGGCTGCCTTCATTTCTCTGTCTCGCTTCCCTACTCTTTTACTGGTAGTTTCTGGTGTTCTTTAACAGACAAAATATTTGCACTTGAATCCATATCTCAGAGTACTCCCGGAGAACCAAACCAAGACACAGTCACTGTCTTTTATGCACATCAATTCCATTCACTGAAAATGATGAATTCTTTTCTGTGCATAAGACATCTTACTCTTACAAGGTATTTTACCGCATACAAAGAAGATACGACTTTGGGGGAAAATGGAACATTTAATGCATTACTGTCTAATTCTAGGTATTATAACAACTAAAGCCCCAATAGAAGATTATCTTCCACTGAAGTAACAATGCAATGAGGTTTTATTCTAGGAAGTCAGTCAAGGTCTATGTATGGCAGAGTGTAATTTTCTGCCATTGCCACATATCACCAGGGTTCCGCTGGAGATTATCACCTTCTCAATTGGTAGGAAGGCAGAAAGAACAGGAAGGATGTGCTCATGCAAGGGTTTATTTGTTTCCTTTGTCTTGTTTTGCTCAAAAGTGGAAAATATCACTTCCACTTACATTGTATTCCATTCAAATTCAATGCAGTAGTTAAATCCAAGTGCCAGGCAGGCAGGAAAATGGAGTGCAGTTTGTATTTAGAAGGAAAAGAAATTGGGTTTGGTGTACAAGTCTTTGAAAGAAGAAAGGCATGTTCATTGAACTGATGAGCAAAAACAAATGCAAAAGTAAAATAATTGCTCCAAGAGAGCAAAGAAGGTATCTGCTTGGTCCACCAGTGAATGCTTATCTACTTTCACAGTGCTTGACACTCGCAGGGCAAAAAACATTTGTTGAGTGCATACTAAATCTTATCATTTCCTCACTGCAGGGTTGCTGTAAGTCCTACTTATCTCTTATTTCCATGGCTTGCTTCAATATTTACCTTGGAGTCTCAATTTAGGTGGAAATGAGTTAGAATCCCATGCTGTTTCTGCACCAAGGTAATGTCCAGCTTGTACTTTACAAAAGAAAAGAAAAAAATTTGCCAGCCTTTGGAGTTTAAGTGGGATTCTCATGTACTCTGGAGATTGTTTTAAAAAAGGTAAAAGGAGAATGGAGCTTTTTGCTTATCTTCTAACAAATACTATGTATACCCAGACTACCCTGCCTGTGCGATATCAAGAAGTACTACCATGTGGTAGCCAAGAATTCAAATATTGTAATATCATGCTTGGAGCCTGTATGGATGGATCCTTGTCTAGGTGGCTGGGATGCTTGGAGGCCATCTGGACTTCTCACTCCCTCTGATACCCTGTCTGTTACTAATCTATCTTAAGCTTCTTTACACTGGTGGCTGGACCCCAAGAGAGAGAAAGTGGGAACTGCCTGCCTGAGGCCAAGGGTCTAGGTCCCACACAATATCGCTTGCATTCTATCAGTCTAAGCAAATCACAGGGACAGAATGAGGTTCAAGACAAGGAGATCAGAATCTCCACTTAATGGAAGAAGCTGTGTGCAATTAGAGACATGAAAGGACCTGTTGGTTACCATATTTGTAGATTATCTACCTCAGTAATCCAACTTGTCCCAGTCATAATTTAGGGGAGAGAGAAAGACTTCAGAGTCTTTAGGGTTGTGTAGAAAGCTGACTATATATTAGACATGAAAAAAAGCTAAAGCTGATGGCAAAGGGGAGGAAATGTTGCTGCATGGAGCTGAAGGTGGCAGTGAAACTCAGGCAGTGTGTTATCTCCTGCTTTGCATGATGTTGGGCTTATTTATCTAATATTTAATTCAGGGGCCTGGAGACTGATATACGATTGCTAGAAGGAGTCTTGGCCATATAAGCTGGCTCTTCAGAGAGCAATAAACATTTGAAAATTAAATTATTCAAGGGACAAGCTGAGAAAGGAAGGGGGAGAGAGAGAGAGAGAGAGAGAGAGAGAGAGAGAGAGAGAGAGAGAGAGAGAGAGAGAAAGAGAACCAAGAGTAAGAGCCCCAGAGGCAAAGGAAGAGCAGATTCCCACAGTTTTCCTGTATGGGTCCAGTTAAAGGAACTGATTCTAAATTGAAATAGTATAGACAATTACAGCATTGTTGAGAAATTATGGGGAAAAAAAACCTGTCTGTGAGTGTACTAGTCATTGTGTTAGCTATATACAGCATTGCAAGAGATTTTGTCACGGGTTGACAAACCACTGGAAAAGTGATTTTTTTGTTTTGTAGAACTGGAGAGTGAACCCAGGGCCTTCATTCTAAACTATGTCTCACGTCCTCCCCATCATTTTTTGTTTTAAATAGATCTCATCTGTTGCTAAGTTGTCCTGGCTGGGCTTGAACTGTCTCAACGTCCCAAGAATGCTGGGATTGTAGACACATGCCAACATGTCTGATTATCAGAAAAGAATATGAAATTAACAGTACATGCATTTCATGGGTTTTTGCAATGAGTCAAAAATAAAGTACATTTTGGAATTAAAAGACTCTAAAGTTTCAGGCAACTTCAGGTAGTTGGTCTGGTGGTTTTATACCCCACAGAGGATATCAGGGTTTAGGAGTCCAAAGAGAATTCTAGAGAGTGAGATAGAGGCATTACTGGTGCTCCACTCTTACACCTTGTCTGTATCACTTTCGTACAGACTACCCATCCTCAAACCTGTTACCACCTCATTTTCATCACTTGAAGGCTTTTAAATTGTCATTGGACCTATTTTTACCACTAGCATAGGCAGAATATTTATTTTCCTATTAATATGCAAGATTTGACATAAAAATACACCAATTCTCTTGCTCCTCAAAGAGTAACTTTGAAGTGTGTATTCTTTACTGGCTAAGTGAAATTAAGTTCCACTAACCTATGATTGGAAATTGACTTGATAGTGTCCCCCCCCCTCCAGCAGTGAGGATGGAAATCACAACCTTGCACTTGCCAGGCAGGAATTTGTGCCACTGAGCTATATCCCCAGCCTTATAGCATGTTTGTGGCTATCTTCATTTTGTTGTTATTGTTATTTCTGGAAAGGGCAGACAAGGTCTTGCTCTGTGGCCCAGGCTGGCTGCAGACTTCTGTGCTCAAGAGAAGACTTGAGCACAGCATGCACACTGCACCCACTCACCTTCATCTTTGGCCCTTTTAAAATATAATGAATTGTATGAGATACAGTATGACCAATAGATCAAAAATTGACTGTCTTTCAAACAAGCTGGAGAGAATGTTGTTTACTATCTCCCGGGAGCTGGCTAATCCTGGGAGGGATAGTTCCGATATGCTGGGACCTTGCCTTACCCCCGTTACAGAATCAAAATACAGGAATAAAAGGTACAGTTCACTGATGCTGGCTTCCCTTCTCCCACATCAGTGGTCCCATCTCCTCCCAAACTATCTGCCTCCCAATTCTTTCCTCAGCCTGCGCTTTTTAGGGGGAATCTGAACACTTGAGACAGTTAGAGTGACTTGGAATAATCTGGATTTTAGACTGATAAACTAAGATGGTCATAGTGAGATGAAAGAGATTCTCTTGAATGTTCAAAATATTCTTACACTTGAAACCATGTTAGTTGGATAGAACACCTTTCATCCAAAACAAATGTAATCCCAATTTTGATTATCAAAACTGCTTGAGTGAGGTGCTGATGCCAGATTGTATCACACCATGACTGGAAAATATTCAGGAAATGTAAAAACTGGTCATCAAATTGCAAATAGTTTGAAACTGACCATGATGGGAATATTTACATTACCCAGATTGGAAAATGCTGCAAATCAAGCCCCACCCCCAACCCCAGAAAGCTACTTTACCAACTCTGTGCCACTGCTATAGTGGACTGGTTATAAATAAAAGAACATAGTGTCATGGAATTTTAGTGCTGAGAGAGTGACCAGGGACCTCTAATCAGAGCTCCTATATTTACATATAGGCAATGAAGCCCTAAGAGATTGAGGAAATGAAATGCCCAAAAAAGAGGTGAAAATAGACAGCAATACATAAGTTAACAAAAATCTTGTTAAATAAAGCTCCTTGGAAATGTAATACCTGAGCTAGGATATTAGAGTGTATAAATATATGTTGGCATATTTTTCATTTTCAGATTTTATTTGCAGTGTGTGTGTGTGTGTTGAGGATGAGAAAAAGAAGGAAAGAAAAAGGAGTATCTTCTATAGTATTCACTGTTGACAGTTTAATTTAATAAAACCGTTTTGGTGAAGTCTGGAAAATAAATAAATAAAAATTCCCTGAGCATTCGCTGACACTGTAAATATGGAAAGTCTGTTATTGAATAGCAGCTAGTAGATGCCAAGAGGGAATGTTGTGACAAAATCTCAACCAAATATTGATATGAACATATTTCTGTTTGTCTGAAAATATGTTCTCTCCGTATGCGAAAGAAAACTGCAGGAGAGAAACACAACACATTGAAGAAATGTTGAGTGGAGAAGCTGTTTATCTGCCAGAGCGAACCACCCCTCTCCATTCTGTGAATTTCCCTAGAGAGGGTGTTGTGAAATTTACTTACACAAACAGGGAGCCAAAATTCTTCCTTTCAAGGAAAAGTGACAGATTTCAAGGACTGCTATTTGGTGAGGGTGAAAACATACACAATATGGTTCTGCGCAGAGCAGGTATTTTCATTGAACACTGGGACTTTTAAACCACCAAGGAAGACTAAAGTGATTTTACTTTTAGAAATCTGTGTATACCTATGTATTAACTTACAGAAATTTATATTGGCTTCATTATCTTGCTTTCCAAGAGCTCAGTGTGTTTTGAACTCAGTGGATCCAACAGAAAATTCATCCCACACCTTCAGTCTGCATATCAGAATCTAGATTGAGAAAAATCAGATTGCTATCCTAACAGTCTTTACTTCCCCATTTTATGTATGGAACATATTGAGATAAACTAAACGTTAACGTCCTCCTAGAACCTGTATGTTGAAACCTAATCCCGCTTGTGAGGGTATTTGAAGGTGGAAGCCTTTGGGAAATAAACAGGTTGAGGGCAAAGCCCTCAGGAACAGGACTGTCACCTCTATAAAAGGGATTGCAGAAATTCCCTTGTACCTTTGCTGAGCAAAATCACACAAAGAAGAGGTTATCATCTGTGAGCCAGAAAGAGAGCCTTGCTAGGTGCTAAGCTGTTTGTGTCTCTTTCTTGGGGAATAAATTTCTCTTGTGTATAAGTGCTTAGTCTATGGTATGTGTGTGTGTGTGTGTGTGTGTGTGTGTGTTTTCCTGCAAGAATGGATTAAGACATATATTATTCAGATTAACTAAAAGAAAGAGATCAAGCTAGAAAGATGAAAAATAAAGCACATTATACTAGTTCAGCCACTGAGTATATCTCCATGAGGGACAAATACCTGACCAGTGAATGCACCTCAAAACTCTCTAGGTCATCACATAGAAGGGCAGCTAAAAAAGAAAAAAAGAAAGGCAGTTACAACCAAGAGGAGTGTAATGAAGGCAGACAACCAAATATAATGTGGTACCCTGGAAAGGATCTTGTAACAGAAAAACAGCATTAGGGAGAAACTGAAAGAATTTAAATAGGGCTGGGGATATAGCTCAGCAGCACAGCACCTGCCTGGCAATTGGGCAAACATGAGGTCTTGAGTTCAGTTCCAGGTACAAAAAAAAAAAAAAGAATTTAAATAAAATATGGACTGTAGTTAATAAAACTGTACCAATCTTGATTCACTTATTGTGATAAACATATTATCAATTAATGATGAATGTTAATAATAAAAACTGGGTGTGGAATAGCTATATGATATCCTTGCAGTAATTCTGTAAGTCTCAAACAGTTCTATTGAGAGTTTCAAACACTAGATATCGAATGATAAGACATTAGAAGTTTACTGTTGAGAATGCTAACATTTAACTTTTAGCTTTTTGTTTTGTTTTACTCTACTCTCTGTTTGCATCCAATCTTATATTGCTGTTCTCAGAAGGAACCACATGCTTAATGCAAGGGAATGAGAGAGAAGAGAAATTAAATATGCCAAAGTAAAAATCAGCAGCGATCATTGAAGAGTTTGAGGCCGCAGTGAATAGCTGGTGTCAGATGAGTTCTGCTAGTAACAATACTCAATAACCAAACCAGTGAGCATTTCCTGAGTGGGAATTCTCTTGTACTCACTGAACAACGGTATCATGGGAAGTACCTTAGTAGAAAGAAACTAAGATGCAAAGTTTAACTCTTTTTTTATAAGGCTCTCATGGCAGAAAAGTGACCGCTTGGCAATGAAGAATGCTTCCCATGCCTGTGCTTATTTTCTGTGTTTATCTCTTTGTGATAGTCACCAACGATGACCATGATCTTCCTTCCTGTCTGTGCATACGGTTCTTCATATCAGAAGCAACTATTAATTTCTCTTCAGTCTGGGTCAGGCTGAGTGGCTTGTTTCAGTGATGGTACGGGAAGGAAGTGACTTTCTGATACTTCTCAGGCTGCATTCAAATTTGTGGCTGTGCTGGGCCACCTGGGATGCTGGGTCCAGGGCATGTGCTTTTAGGAGTCTGCTTGGAACCTAATTACCACAATGCAAGAAGAACAAGCCACGTGGAAAGGTTGCATACAGATACTCTTGATGTCAGTCCCTGTGAACTTCCTTCACCACACAACCAGCACTCATTGCTCAAATCAGGTAGCATTTGGATGTCCAGCTGAACCGACCCGTGATTCCAGGGCCAGCCATCGCCTGACTAAGTCTGTGTCAGAGCTTCCATGCAAAAATAGCTCAAAGGAGCACTGCTTTTCTAATGATAAGACATTTACATTCTGCTCTTACAGTTCAGTGGACTAAAGTTGGTACAGTTAAATGAAAGGTATTGACTTATAGGAATTTACAGTTGACCATATTTTCTCTCAGCTTTAATAACCTCTTTCACTCCTTAAAATGAATAGAACTCTACAAAAGAGTTGGGACATTAAAAAATTAACAACTGTATTTTTTTGGTTGCCCTCACTGTATAGTATCTTTCTGTGTCTAAAAGAAAGACAGAAAGAAAATTAAGGGAGGGCGCTTGTAGCTGTAATCACCTGTCTTTTGTAGCTTACTCTTCCATATCTCTGAATGTTTACTAAGAAAACAAAACAAAGCCTATCAAACCTCTACCACAATATCCCAAGCACTCTTCTACAGGTGTCATACATAGCTAACTAATTTAATATTCAAAACAGCTGTGTGAGTGAGGAATTATTAGCATTCTTATTATACAGTTGGAGAAACTGAAGCATAGATTATTTAAGAGATTTGTCCAAGATTTGCTAGTTCATTTCAAGCCTAAGGCATCTGATTCCAAAACCTATTTTTAGAACTGCTACTCAACATCTGCAAAGGTTAATAAAGTGTATTTCCATTTTATTATTTTTAATATTTTGTTATTTATATTATTTATTTCTTTATATATTTAATCTCCATTTATAGTTAGCTATCTATAGTATTCAGCTTATCATTAACTGCTTAACGTAGCTACTTTCAAACACACTAGTAGCAGTATCTATAATCCTTGTGTGTAAAAATATGAAAAATGCCACACATATATCCTTTTTAGAATTTTCAGCTTTTATAAGTAGAAAGCATTTGAAAGCAGCAAAACCGAGAACAAATAACAGCATCAAAAATAAAGCTATCAAGTTAGTCTTGGCTCTGATTCTTGGCTTTAGCTTGGGAAAATTATGTAATTTCTGTTTCATCTTGAAGTAAGAAGCATTAGTGCACTTCGCTACAAAATCATGGGAACTAAGTGGAACTTGGAACATTAAATACCTATTAAGAAAAGCAGTTGAGCATCCTGATTAAAACCTTGGAATTTAGAGTCAGACATGCTAGGATCTCAAATGGGATCTCAAATGGATGAGGCCTTCTATGGTTGCAGCTTTGGACAAATTACTTACTAATAATTGTAGAACTAAATGAGATTGCGCTTACCACATGTCTGGGTTGTAGAGGAGCTCGTAGAATTTGGTTGTATGATGTCAGCTCCATCCTTTCTACTTTATTCCATTCCACATCCCTCATCCTTTGGGAAAAATTTGCGTGCTTGTGTCATTAGAGGCTTTTGTTCTAATTTCTAAATTAAGGAATGGGGGCCAGGGATTTAGCTCACTGGCATAAGTGCTTGCCTTGCAAGCACGAGGTTGTGAGTTCGATCCCTGGTACCAAATAAATAAATAAAGGAACAAATAAAGGAATAATAGAAAGGCAATAAAATACTCATCTTAGTATATATTTTTGTGTAACAAGATACATCACAGTTCCATCACTCACCCACTATTTTGTAGTCAAATTCTACTCAATATCCTTGGTAACCAATAGTTTGTTTTATAATCCTTTCATTTTGCAGTTTCAAAAATATTACATAAGTGACATCATACATCACACATCATTCTGACTTGTTTCACTTAATATGCTTTGAGATCCATTGTCTGTATATTTTAATTCATTTTTAAAATATACATTTGTTGATCTGTTGCTTCATGGTCAGGGTGAAGGTGCATTGTTGGAAGATGGAATCTCGAAAGCCTTGCTTAGCAATTATTTTGCTCTGTAGTTCTTGAGACACTAAACAAAACTGAACAAAAAACACACAACACAAAACAACACTGAATATTAGTTCCAATAGACTTAAAATACTATCCTCTGACTAGTAAAACCATTAATATTTTTCTCATTTTGTATAACTAAAAGAAAAAAGACAGAAAAGACACTATTTTGACATTTTTCCCCCTAACGTAGCTCATTTTACTTTCTTTACTGACTTGACCACACAAATTTGCAGCATCCCATTTTGATTTCAGCATCTTAGATACCATTTTGAAGCACTTCCATCCTCCGTCTGTAGCCATAATGTGATTTATACATTCCTGCTGACTCCATACATGCTAGTTGGCAATGAGTTGAGATAAAACCTGCTGAGGAGAATCCGTTGACAGTAGGAACTCAGGAAGATCAACCAGCTTATGTAAAATGGATCATGATCTTTTCCTTACTTTTCCTCTCATTTTAAGTCTCAGAGAATTTAAATTTTAACTTTCCAGCATAGAAAAAGGGTATAGAAAAAAAAGCATATATGTGAAATTGTGTTTTCTTTGTCAAAGTTGAGCTGGAGGAGGGAATATTAGAGATGATTAGAGTGAAATACAGACAGCAAAATTTGGAGGAATTAAAGCTATTATAGTTTTTACTGACCTATTGTAATAATTTTTCCAAACTACTATTCCAAGCTCAAAGTCTTTAGCTGAAATTTTTATCCTTTTCTGCTACAGAAACTGCTAAGTGATCCTGAATATTCATTCTGATGGTAATGTAATAGCCCAATGGAAGGGATTGTTTATTTTGCAAGTATTTTTGAGTGTCTATTGGGCATGGAGTTAGATGTAGGAATCAAATGGAAAGCAAACCGGTCAGCTCTTGCTTGTGTGGAATTTATAAGCTAGTGGAATTTTCTGAATATATTATAACCTGATAATAACCTCTGAAGACTTCTAAGAGTAACATGATATTCATCTGTTCATGGAAGCATCCTTCAAAGTCTGACTCATTTGGATCGAAGGAGGACCATATGGGAAGTGGTGTGTTTATTTGAAAAATGAAAGAATAAGATATTAGAGATGTAGATTCTTTTTTTTTTTTTGGTACCAGGGATTGAATGAGACATAGATTCTCCTATGTCCTGGATACACAAGTGTAAAATCTATTGTTATTTCACTTATCTAATTTTTTCATATACTGTATCTTTTTAAAGAGGATTTGAGGTGGCTTATGAAATACAGAAGTATAACAAGATAAATGACACAAGCAAACAACAACAAAGCCAAAAAAAAGGCAATTTTACCAATTGAATTAATATAAAGTCAAGACAGGCAGTGAAATATTGGAATAAAGTTAAATTGTCTAAGTGGAATCTCAAATCCATAGTTTAAAAAGTGGGTTTTCTACAGTTGTGTGCTTTCCAGAGGCAAGTCATAAATTTGGACCGACTCTGATAGGTAGCAGAAAACATGATAGGTTCCATGATTCACAGTACAAACACAATAAAAGCAAAAGAGCTATTTGGATGAAGCATAACTATTTTTGATACTGAGCTATACAGGACATTTTTTCTATGAGTCTCTTGAGGAAATTATAAAGGCATTAATGAAACAAATATCTATTTCTATTGTCAGATATCACCTGTAGTAACTTGAACATAGGAGGACATTCGTGAATTTTCCATGGTTTTCTGATATGTGTTGCCACATGGCAGACTTCTCTAGATATTTACCAATAAAAGTGAGGAATCTGGCTTCTTGGGAACACCAGAAAGGAACCAAGGTTTCCAACCTCTAGTCTGTCCAGTAGCTCTGGCCACTGGGGATTTTGCTGACCAAGCTCTTCTTGCCCATGCCCCAGGGTAGAGACCACTGGCTCCAGTACTGCATGGTCCAGCTGGTCCTGGCCGTATCAGAGCTGCTATAGCATTCTTTCACTCAGCGACAGTTCTCTGTTGCTGTGGAAATGGTCCTCAGAACTCCTTGTTTGACACCTCTGCTCTGTGACATCTATATTGACTGGTCATTGTTGGTGTTTCACTCCATATTGCCATCTTTTATGGGTAATGGAATGAAGGCTTTCCCTCTTAAATTAAATTCTGAAATAAAAGCAGAAACAAATCATCTTGTTTTCCCAGCTGGGTCATTGTCCTTTTTTTTTTTTTTTTTTTTTGCCAAGAAGTCCCTTTTTACAGAGGAACTTCGTGTAGGTCTCTGCAGATTCCTCTAAAAGCCCCCATTTGTGCTGTTTTCTGTCTCAACCTTTTGTTTTCTCAAAGCTTAGGCAGGATGTCAAGTCTCAGGGTCCTGGCTCTCTTTATATAAACGATAGCCACAGTTTTCCTCTGCTTTACTATGGATCTAAGCCTTAGAGCTTTCATCATAACATCTAACTAATTCTGATATTTCATCTCCTAGGAGGCTAGTCAGTCCACATCTCAATAATAAAACAGTTGCCTCAGTCCATCTGCTTACCCGCATAGACCAGAATTAACTTATCTAATCAAACTCAACCCATTAGTTTGTCAGTAGTAATTTTTAGTGTTTTTTTATGTGCTGGGTATTGCTTCAGGTGCCGAGAAACAGGGGTTAACTGAATTCTTATCTGCTTGTGGAGATAATAAAGCAGAAACACATTCAGCAGGCAAGCAGATGAGATTGTCTCTGGAACTTTCACTAGACCTAAAATTTCAGGATTGAAAGCGCTTTTAGTCTCTGATTTAGAAAAATTTGATTGATTTTATAACTAGCAGGCATATGTAATATCTATTTAAATATTACAGCAGCCAGCTATGTTTATACGCACCTGCAATCCCAGCTACTCTGGAGGCAGAGGTAGGAGGATGGCAGATTCAAGAGTGGTCAGCTCTTCTTGTCTTGAAATAGAATAAAAAGGACTAGTGATGTGGCTCAGTGCTAAAGCACTTACCTAGCACACATGACACCCTGGTTCAATCCCCAGTGCAACACAAAGAACGTGTTATGGTTTAATTTTAGTAGCATTTTTCACTGATTGTTAACTTTCCCTGGTGGAAAATTTTCTACACAAAGCGTGTCCCCTCTTATTCCTGGTATCCACTACCCAGTCTATGTGCGAATGACAACTTGATATCCTGGGCTAAGAATAATGGTTAAGTACATATGGATATTGTAGCTAAAATTAGAATCCTGGGCAGGAATGGCCTCAGACAATTCATACACCTTCATCCTTTCTAGCACTTAGTTTCCTCCTGTGTACCGTGGGTGAAAATATTTGGAATTTTGTTTTTGCTTATGAGATTAAAGCAGTCAATAAATGATCTCCATTATTATTACTTCACAGCAATCATAGCCTTATAAAATTAAAGAAGGTATATAGTTAATGTCATCCTTGGACATATTTTCTCCAAGTTAATGATTTCTAATTGCACTATGCATTTTGATCTGACTGCACAAATTACCTTGAATATTTCAGGTTGAAAACTATTGAAGACCTAAGTATGTTAAAAAATAAAATTGGAATTCATACCTATAAAAATGTTTCCTGACAAGGCTCTAATGAAAGTAAAAATAGCTATAAAGGAGTCATTTACACCAAGCTGATTCATATCCCAGTTAAAAGTGATCACAATGTTTATTTCAGTCATTAATCTGGTTTCTATTTCAAAAAATGACTGAATAAGGAAGACTTTCATCCATCTCTCCTGGCTTTTTTTTTTCCCCCGTACTGGGGATTGAACTCATAACATCATACTTGCCAGGTAGGTGGTTATGCCACTGAGCTGAACCAGCAGCCCTCTCATTTGGCTTTGTATAGAACATTATGAGACTGAACTGGGACCATGCCAGGGAAACTTTCAGAGAAGCAGCAGACTGGCAACTGATTCAGACTAAGAAACTCAGGAGCAGGTCACTAGGCATTCATCTGGGAGCCACCAAAGCTAGAGTCCTTGTTATAGAATATAGTTGCAGTTAAGAAGCCCCCATCTCTCAGAGAAGAGGCATGTTAACAGATTTTCACAAATTTTGTCTGTTTCAGTTAGAGTTCCTTCTTCATGATGGTATATTCTTCCTCAAGACTGTTTTCAAGGGGAAGACAGTGGAATGAAGGAGAAAAGTAAACAAACAACAGAAAAATAGCATAGCAGAGATAAATCAGAGAAGATTGGCTATATCGCTGTTTTGTCTTGACTGATTTTATTTGAATCTGGTATGCTTGAGAGTATCAAGTCTGAGAGTAGAGGCAACTACTCTGAAGATGACAAGATTCAATAGGATACCCATTTTAGTTTGATTATTAACTGCCTTTGAAGTTCTATAATGTCTCCAATGTTTAGTTTTATATTAATAGTGTAATGCATTGCTAAGTTTAATTATACTATGTTTGACGATATAGACAATTTTATTGAAAATAACAAGAGACATCATAGTAACTACCATAGATCACCTAGTATTGTGGTTTTGTATGTTCTTTTCATTTCGTGTTTCTCTAGGAATTTGTATTGTTGACTTGTTTTGATTTGTCTCTCCCTCTAATACAGAAAGGCTAGGTATATGTGTAGAGACTTATACATTTGTAGAACTTGTAAGTAGTTTACGAGAATGGATTATAGTTATTGTAAGGAAAAAAAGAGTAAAAGAAAGTATCCTAAAGGATATAACTGCATGTATGTTTAAGTGTGTAGCATTGATAACCATGTTGCTAAAGTTTTTGTTGGATGGATGAACAGAACTGGTTGCAGTCTCAGTGTTTAAATGTCACTTTGTAGTCTTTACTTTTGTAACTTGAACAACTACATCTAAGAGGAAAATATGTAATTATCAACTAGCGATTTCTTACTGGTTACTATTTTTTTTGTTTTGTTTTTGAAATTTTGTATTATTTCTACCCTCTTTCTGTTTCAGTTTTTTTCTTTAACTAAAAAAAAACTTTTCATTGAGCTAATGATAGGTATGTTGTCATGACTATGTCAAAGAATCATTTAGCTCTTGGATTTTCCTGGGGAAACACTTTCAAAAAAGATACGTCAAATAATCTAGTGAAAAATCATTATTCCTATTCAGTGTAAGATTAACTCATCAACAAACCTACGAGCATTATAGGATCGGAAGAGATTTCCATTTCTTTCCTCTGTACCATCCTTCAAAAAATAATTCAAATATGATTAATGTCTAAAATACTATTTCATTTTTATTCAGCTCATTTAAAGGAAAATATACTACATTTTTACATGAACTTGAAATCTGCTTCTTTGTGATTTCAATATGCCCTTGTAATTCTACTTGTTTTTTAAATGGGGGGTAGGTAAAGAACTTCTACAATGCCTGATAAAGGAACATATTACACTTAGAAATACTTCATTTTTTGTATTTTCCTTTCTCTTTATAACCTACCTGACATATCCTGAAATAGCACTGGAAATTGATCTAAGAGAAGACACTAAGTTTTGGACAGATGATTTTTCTTTTTAAGTGCTTTTTTTCCCAGTTTTTATTATTATAGCAAAGTACAGATAGTATAAAATCTCTGATATTTTAACCATATTTAAGTGTACAGCTCAGAAGTATTATATATTTTCATATTGCCATCACTACCATTCAGTTCTATAACTCATTTATCTCGCAAAACTAAATCTTTGCACCCATTAAGCAGTCCTATTTTCCTCTAGTCTGTACTCCCTTGGAAACCACCACTCTATATTCTATCTCTTTGATTTTAACTGCTCTAAATATTTCAGTTAAGTAAGCTCATATAGTATTTGTATTGTTATGACCACTTTGTTTCACTTAGTATAGGGTTCTCAAGATTTATCCATGTTATAGCATGCATCAGAGTTCTTGTCTGTTTAAAGACCATTGGTTTTCCATTGTGTGTATATATCATATTTTGCTTCTACATTTTAACAACTATTCTTTCATATAAGAAAAGTAAGTACCAGAACTCAAGTACTAGACAGACCTTTAACAGATAATCTTCAATTTCATGTAATAAAATGGTATAAAAATCACAGTAATTAACCTGTGCATGGCCATTAGATTTGGTGAAATTTAAGGACTGACATCAAAGTTCATATACCAAAAAAAAAAAAAAAAAAAAAAAGGATATACCTACTTGCATAATGCTAAGGGAAATAAATCAGAACCCAAGGATTAAGTATCACATTGTTTCTCTTATATGAGTTCAGAGTATAAAAAATTTAAAGGGCAAAATGAAAAATATAGATAGAAAATAGTGACATAGACTTTGTGTAGATGAGTAAGGGATCTGGAAATGAAGGGAAAAGATGGGTAGGAAAGGAAAGAGAGAATTAAGAGGATCCTGTGCCAGTTCCAATACTTATTAAGTATATTAGTAAAAAAAAGACTGACATCAGTAAATATTTTCAAAGATATATAGTAAGGGGGATTCTAGTATGTTGCTGATTAGGATATAATTTAGAAAAATAAATTTACTAGCTGTTCAACATTATCTATTACGTGTGCCTTTTTTTTTTTTTTTTTTGGTACCAGGGATTGAACTCATGCTTGTCAAGCATCACTTATGCCACTGAGCTAGACCCCTGGCCTTCAACAGTACCTATTAATGTTGCATATAAATATTGCAATTCAACAGCTCTACTCCAAGGTATATACCTAACAGAAATTTGAACATATGAATGGTAAGTCACTTGTTTTTAGAGTGAAGCCAGTAGTGAGCAGGGATTAGCATTTCCTTAGAGAAACTGGATCTATTTGGGGGAATATTCTTGTACTAATCTTTCTTGTTTATCAGATTTTTCTATTAATACAGTCTGAAAAGAACAAGAGAAAACAAATTTGTACATATGTGCACCAAAAAATATGTATAAGAATGCTTATAATAATACTAGTCTTCTATTTTCCTTTCCTTTCCTTTCCTTTCCTTTCCTTTCCTTTCCTTTCCTTTCCTTTCCTTCTCTTCTTTCTTTCTTTCTTTCTTTCTTTCTTTCTTTCTTTCTTTCTTTCTTTTTTCTAGGGGGCTCCTGGGGGTTGAACTCAGCAACTCAAGCATGACTGAAAACTATCAAAATGCCTACCAGTAGAAAGGATGAATAAATTATTCATGTGTTCATATCACAAAATAATTTATGGCAATGAAAATTAACAAGCTATAACTATATACAGCAACATAATATAAGCAAAAAGTGTCAGATACAAAAGGGTACATGATGCATAATGGAAAAAACCTGGCAAAATTGCCGAGTATGGTGACACATGCCTGTAATCCCAGAACAGGGAGGCTGAGTCAGGAAAATCACCACAAAGTCAAGGCCAGCTGGGTACATAATAAGTTTGAGACTAGCCTAAACTACATGGTGAGATGCTGTCTCAAATGACACAAAACAAAACACTGCAAAATTCATTTTAATTATAGAAGGCAAGTCACTAACTTTGGAGACTTGAATATTGATTGACAGGAGGAATGAAGATTTTTTTGGTAAATGTTTTGTTTGATCTGGGTAGAAGTTATGTGGTTACATTTATGTTGTAAATATTTATTGAGTTGCAAAATTAGGATATATACTTTTTTCTGTATATATTTTTAAAAATAAACACATACTTTGAAATGATGACTGAATTTTAAAAGTATCATGTGTGTTCTATATGAATGTTCACAGAGTATGTGCAATTATGTTCTATTATTTAAAAATGCATATCCTTTGTTTTTACAATGTGATTTATGTAACAGACAATTACATCTAAAAAGAGACAATTTTTTATATTTATTTTCCTCTCAATTGTTCCAAAATTTCCCAAAAAGACAGCTTAACTAATTGAATGAAAGAGGGATAATATGCTCAGGTATTGACCAGAGCAGAAGATAATACAGTAAAAAAATAATAATCTTTTTAATTTTTTACTCTAAGTTTATAGTACCAGTTTCTTTATTCATTGGACTACTGAAAGGAAACTTGCCTATCCAAAAATAAGGCTTTGGTTATGGAAAGGCCCTTAGAGTTTACTGAATTGACTTCCTTTATTTTATATAGAAGGAAAGACACAAGTACATCGAAGGCTGAGAATGGCAGGATCAGGACAAAACTCATTTCCTGCCTCTTAATTTAGTACTTTTCAGAAGCAGCTTCTGGTTGGTTTGCAAGGCTATGACAGAACCCTGAATTTAAAGAGGAAAAATCTCACTGGGAAGGTAGCTTGAAAAACTTAGCAATTCTTAACTACTTCCTGGATTCACATTCTTCTGCTCTACAAATCTGCAACTTTTGAGAGACAAGTGTCTTTTGGGTGCCTGGCAGCTGGTATTTGCCATGAAAGAGGAAGAAATCATGCTTTGCCAGCTGTGAGTCCAGAGCTCCAGTAGCTGGGACTACTCAGCTCTGTCTCTTGGAAGCCCGCCAGCCACCAGCTCCCCAAGCGCAGGCTCCTCTGCTGGAGGATGAGAGACCAGGTGGAGCAGAGATGAGCTGTTCTAGCCTCCGGTAGACTCAGCACTTGACCATAGACCATGAATGAGCTTGACTTCAGCCAGAACTTCTAGGCCAAACCCAGTCCAAATTGCTGACCCATGGAATTATGAGTGAAACAAATAGAGTGAATAGGTTTTATACCACCTGACCATGTTAAGGTACTCCTCATTTATCGATGGCATTGTCAATTAGTGTTCTTTTTTGCTTAAAAAGAGAAAATCTTTTTGAATGAAAAATATCAAAGGAGAATTGGCATTGCATTTATAACATCTTTTCAAGTAGGGCTTGGATACTTGCCCCTTTCTTTGGTGAAGCCATTTGGAGACATCTGATATTATGTAGTACTATGATGTCCATTAATTTCTCTACATTTAACACAAGCAGAAGAAAATACTGTACATTATCACCACTTTTTTCTTTTACAAATATTGTCATTTAGGAATGACCTGGGGATACTATTCACTGTGAAGGCTGGAACTTTAACTTGTCATGGTTACGAGTTCAGCATCATGCCCTCAGAAGCATTTGCTGGTTTGGAAAATGCCTGGAAGAGATGCCTTTTGTTCCTGTAGACAAAAACTGAGGTATATTTCTTTCAGGAGAAGTAGGTATTCATTCTGACCTTTTCCTGCCATTCTGCCCACTCCCTGAGCACTGTGTGTACTGCTGATGACCATGGCCTTGAGCCAGAGGGAGGGAAGTCTCACCATATTGTTGTCAGAGTCGATAAGCAGTGGGGCACATGAAAGGGAAATGCTCCAGGATTTGTGGGCTTCCTAGGCTCAGAGACGCGCTTTTTTGATCCAGCTAACAGGGACTAATGGAAGCAAAACCTACGCTCATTAGTGAATCTCAGGCTCCCAGCACCCTGGTGGGAGGGTGGCTGAGCAACGAGACAAGTGTAGTGGCTTCTATTTCCTTCTTTAAAACACGTCTCACACACACACACACACACACACACACACACACACACACACGCACATCCCACTGTCTCACTTCAAAGGTGTGACAGCTTTAGGAACAGGGTTGCCATTATACAAAATTAATGAAAAATGGTCACTGAATTTCATTCCCATAATTTTTGTTTGTTAGGTATTTTTCTAACTAGGGAAAAAAATCTATTGTGTGTAAGGTATTGTGCTAAGTATTGCCATAAGAGCACAAAAAGGGACTGTACATTGCATAAAAGATAAGAGTATTAATGGAACAACATATGTGACCAAAGCAATTAATTATGAAAAAACTCCATTCAAAGAAGAAGTATGGTGAATCAGGATGTGTGTTTTCCTGGGGAATTCTTATTTTGTTACACACAGACCTTCTGTTCATTCTCTGTCGTTCATCTCTGTAACCAAAAGACTGACACAGTAGGGCTGGGCACCTCCAGACGTGTGGCTCCACTGGGCGCAGTAGGTGCTGAGAATGAAAAGGAGTCAATAGGATAAGTGGGTGGGTGCAAACCCTGCCTGCGAGACACTGCTTAGAGAGAAAACGAGAAAAACAGAGTCGGTCATCTCCAATACACTCTGGAGAGATGAACTTGGTCTTCAGTATTCCTCTTTGCTGTTTTTTCCTCCCCAAATTTTGACTCTTGTGTTAACTTCCTCCTGTTTCATGCTGATACAGTCACACTTCGCCTCTTCTTGGGAAGAAATGGTGTTGGGATGCATTCTGTCTCCCTTCATTTGCCAGTCCATCTCTGATCCCCTTTCAGAAAAAATTCTAAGACTAACTCAGTCCCAGGTAGGTCAGAGTAAGCAGAGAAGTGGAGGCACACACCTGTACTACAGCACTTTGGGAGGCTGAGATAGGAGCATCTCAATTTTGAGCCCAGCCTGGGCCACTTAATGACTTAAGAAGACCTTGTCTCACAACAAAAAATAAAAGAAGGCTGGTGATGTAACTGAGTGCCGAGATTCTGAGTTCAATCCCCAATACTGACAGAGAAGGAAAGAAAGGAGAAAGGAGGAGAGAGAGAAAGAGAGCTAGAGCTAGAGATGAGAGAGACAGTGCAAAGGAAGGAAGAAGGAAGGAAGCGAGGGAGGGAGGGAGGAAGGAAGCAGGAAAAAATATAACAAGGCCTGGGAATGTAGCTCAGTGATAGAACACTTACCTACCATATGAGAGGCCCTGGGTTTGATTCTCAGCTTAGAGAGAGAGAGAGGGAGAGAGAGAGCTGGGGGTTTAGCTTAGTGGCTTAAGCATCTACCTGGCAAGCGCAAGGTTGCGAGTTCAATTCCCATACCAAAAAAAAAAAAAAAAAGAAGAGAAAGAGAGAAAACTTTTTTTTTTTTTCCTGTTCCCTTCTTTGTTCCTCAGGGTGAAAAGTTAAATTTATATTTCTGGTGCTCTATTTAAAAGATCACTGGGGAGGGTGGGTGAGGGAAGGGGGGTGAGTTAGGTGGGTAAATTCTGTGAGAAGAAAGGCCAACAGCTTCAGAGGAGGAATCTTGGAAGAATCAGTGGGATTCCCCACAAGGGAAGTGTATGAAGTGTGTGACTTACAGCCCGTGCTCCCACACAGTGCTTCTGGAGGAGGGAGGGTCCCAGAGAGGAATGACCAACTGAATACTGTCTGCAGTTTCTTCTAGAACAGGAAGAAGTCCCCAAACCAGTGTTTTGCACTGAGGGGACATGTCTTCTCTGGCAAATTCATTTTATCAAAATAAAAACAGATCTGATTTTTTTTTTTAGTTTTCTTTTTTTATTTTAAAGAGAAAAAAGAAAAAAACCCAGATAAATCAAGAAGCAAGCAAACCTAAAAAACAACAACAAAAGCAAAATGACAAAAAAAAAAAAAAAAATGAACCAGCTATATACAGCTATATCCTCAAAATAAGATGATGGGGACTTGACGGTGGTTGTGATGCTGCATGTTGCTACCTTCAAAGGTCAGGTCACTTGACACAGGTCTTTTTAAGTTTTCAACAGAACAAAATTCACAACTGCTCCATATATTTTGCTTACTGAGGAGCCCAAATGACTCATTCCTTTGTTTCCATTTTGGCTGCTGATTCAGAACAGAGACCCATCAGTTAATAGTTCCTCCAGAGTCACCGCCAGTCTTTTTCACAGCCACAAGAGAAACAATGGCTCATTGGGTGAAAATGAAGATACAGGAAAGCAAAAACATGGCAGGAAATTAACTCATTAGGCTTCCAGAAACGAATTCACATTTCCCTCTGGATATTGTGTGCTATTGATGATATTGCTTCTCACAGTTTTCAGATATTCTTTTCATGGTTTTTAAAAATAAAAACAGTGTTGGAGCTGCATATAGAAAATAGGTTTCCTAACGGCATCATAGCCTAGGGTAGGTGTTAAGTAATAAGACCAGCAGCAGAAGCAATGGCTTGTAACAAGGTGCTAATTTGTCATACTGTTAGAGTTTTAACTTCCTTTTGTGGTTAATCCATGAGCCACCTGTTTAACAACTTTCTCTATTGATTTATGATTATTTCATTACAGATTACATCCTATTCACTCATCTCTTTAATTTTGTTAAGCACGAGAGCAAATCATTGTAGGATTCAGGATGGGTCTTTGTCACCCCCAAGCTACCGAGCCATTCTAATAACCCTTTGGGTCAACCTGAAATATATACACACTTCTCCCAGCTGCCCACACGGGGAAGAGATTTCTGTAAACAGATGTCCTCTGCCCTGGGGCTGCCTGACAAGCCAACAATGAAAATCAATGTTGGTGATTCCTATGTTTTGATGGGGTGCAAAAGAGGCATGCTGCCATGCAGAAGGAGTCCCAGGGGCACAGAGCTGGCAGGAAGGAGCAAGACCTTACAGATTCTTCTATTGCCAGTTTGCTTAATTGTGACACTCTTGCCATTTTGGGCTAGATAATCTCTGAGTCAGGGAGCTGTTCTGTGTATTACAAGATTTTTTAATAGTGTGTCTTGTCTCTATGTATCAGACACCTACTGTAAGTAGCCCCTTTACCAGTTACTTGGACAAAATGTCTCTAGACCAGTAGTGATGAACCTAGGCCACACACACCGTGGCGGCAGGCAGAGCCTCAGAAGCCAAGCATCAGATAGCAGTTGATTTTTCTAAACTAAAACCTTAACAGCAGTGTTGGCACTTTGCAATCAATAAATGGGTTTGGGGATTGCAGTTTGGGCACTTGATCTCTCCAAGGTTTGGCATCACTGCCCAGGCAGTGCATTGGAGCAACCCTGTCCCCTGGAGTTGAGAACAGCTGTCCCCTAGCAAGGCCTAAGACTAGTTGGGAGCAACTAGTCTTTCAAGTTCTAATAAAAATGGTATACTTCAATTTTCTTAAAACCTAGAAATTCAGTTTTTATGAAAGAGATCACACTTGGTTTAGCCAAAGTAAAATTGTTGTTTGTAACCACCATGCTTCATGAGAAGACCGTGGTGATACTCTAGCTATGAGAATGAGACACACACCTGGTCCATCTTCCTCCGTATCTGCCTGCGGTAACCTGCCAGAGATGAGCCAGTCATGATCGTGATGCTCACTAGCAAGAGAAGGACTTTGCTTTTTGCCTCTAACTCAGAGGGCCTTGTCAATATCTGGCCACATTAGCCATCCACATGGGCTCCTAATGAAGCTATCACTTGAGTAGTTCCAGAGACTAGAAAGCTTGGGTCTGATTCCACAAATCTAAACAATTCTTGGTTTGATAAAGTTAATGGGCATGAGACCATTTGGCTTCATCTACCTCCGTCCCAACTGGCAGAAGGACATTATTTCTCACGGAAGTAATGTATGTTGCTTCTCATGGAAGTAACGTATGCTTCACTGAGGATATCACACCAAGGATATTTAGTAACTAGCCTTACAGGAGTTACACTTGAATGAGGATGTTAGAAAACTTGAAGCTGAGTTTACCCCTGTTATTTCTGTGAGACAGAAAGAGGGGTAGAGGGGAGAGGGTGCTACCTCAGCCATATTTAAGCTGCTATCTCTTCTTTGACTCCTGTTCAAAGGATTAATGAACAAATTCGATCTCTTTAGAATCCTCTTTCAGCAATATGTTTCTCTAGTACCAATAGATAAGATAAAAAAAAATATATGTATATATACAGCTGAGGAAAGAAGGATGAGTTACACCAAATGACAATTGCTAGGATACCCTTTCCCAAGGCCTAAGTTGAGTGATCTCAAAAGTGCAGTCCTTGCTCCGTTGGGATATGAGGGCCCCTGGCTACAGTTGTCACTGTCTCCATGCTCAGCCGCTAAGGTTCTGTGGAAGCAGCTGGGAGTGATGACTTGTGGGATTGGCTGAGCATTACTCACCCAGGGACCTTAACAGAAAGCATCAGAAAAAAAAAAAAATTCAAGAAAATACTCAGAAGTTCTGATGTGATTTGGGGCATGGAGTCCATAACTATATATTTTAAGAATTCCTTCAGGTTATTCTGACATGCATCTGCAATACTTTGGGGTCATCTAGATAAGGAAGATAATGTTGAAAATATTCACCTGGAGGAAGCTCTTATTCTGCACTAGACCTGTGTTTAATGCTTTCATCCACTCAGAATCCCTCTGGGGGGCATGAAATTCTTTATCGTTTCATCCTCCAAAATCCATATGAGTTACCATTATTATTTCTGTTAACATATGAGGGAAACTGAGGCTCAAAGAATCTAATAACTTGCTGAAGTTCACGCAAGTGGAACTGGGTACCCCAAAATACGTCTGCTTCTGCAGCTGGAGTTTGTAACCGTTATGCAGCCTCTCTTCGTCACCATTCTTTGAGCGGTAGGGAGGTGGACTAATAAGACACACGCAGATGAGTAAGAGACTAGGTCTTTCTGAGAACATCTGGAATTTTCCGTAGGCTTTTGAGTCTAGGACTATTTCTGAACTAAGCATCAGATAGGCTGATAAGAGCATTTTGGTGGAGAGCTGATCCTTGTCTTGTCTTAGACAAGGAGTCTTGTAGCTCCATAAACAAGCAAGGGCGCTTCCAGAGCTGCCTGGGGGAGAGGGTTCATAAAAATGATATTTTTACTAAGCACCAGAAAGAACATTTTCATCTTTAAATATGCAGAGACACTACAGCAAGTATCACAAATTCATTCTGGTGATGCAACCAACAACACTTAATTATCAGCTCTACAAGCAAATTAGGTGAGAAAATTACTTGTCTTTTTATATTTATTTTATTTCTAAAGGAACTCAAAGAAGTTAATGATTTAACTACCACAGCATATTACACACGGAGTACTTCTCTTCCTTTATCTGTTTCCTCCTTTCCTTTTTTAAAAAGGCTTTTGTTTTATCATCTGTGTGAACACAGAGTATGGGAACTTGGGTGCTTTTCCTTGCGAGAGCCAGTGGGTCTCCCACAAAAATAAGGTGAATGTAGACAGTGAGTGGGCTGATTAATAGCAGAACCAAAGGTACATTCCTGAGCGTATCTACCTGACTCCATCAACTCCCAAGATGTGAGGCTAGACCGTTTGTAGGAAGAGGCTTTGGACGCTACTGGTTCACTTACCGATGCCAGCCTACCATCTCCAAATCCTGGCTCCACGCTCTTTTCTGTGAGATATCCTTTCCAGGCTGCATAGGTGCTGATCACTTTAAAAAGCTCACAGAAGCCAGACAAGGCAAAGGCCCCACCTCTTCCCTTAAGCCACATTCTTTTTTGCTTTCCCATACACACCCCACTCAGCTCTATAATACTGCGCATGATCTTTCTGATAAGTTTCTGGAAGGGAAGGTATGGCTTCTTTCTCACTATTTCCTGAAATCAATGACATTTCTACCATTTTGCTAAACACAGTTGTGGACCAAAGCTTGGTTTCTTTTCCTAATTTTCTATTCTGTGAATTTCTGTTTTCTCAGTCAGTGCAGTGTGTGGCAATGGTGAGGAAGAAAGACACGTACCTTGAGGCCTGTGGGCCCCTGGAAGACAGAAGCTCTGGTCCCACTGGAAGTCATTTGAGCAATTATGCCCGCAGCAATGTTGTTGATTTTCCAGCTCCCCAAACTAGAGCAACTAAGGATACTGGAATTTGTCTGGTATAGTGTTTCCAAAGTCAAAGCCAGAAATGAGTCAGGCGACACCAAGAGAGAGATGACCAGGAGAGAGGGGAAAGTGCTCCATCTGAAAATGGAGCTATCCTTAGCTCAGTCAGACTGCGCCTGTGAGAGCTTCCCGAAGTGGCTCAGGAATCTGGATTCTTCATTAGAGATGTTACCGTTTTTTTTGGTGTGAACAAAGAACTCTTTTTTAATGCATCAGTAGGCCACATGTTGGGTGATGGCTCTAGTCAGCAGCTTTTGCAGAGTTCAACTCCAATCTCTTAAGGATGGGTCTCCTGATCTGGACTCAGGTATCACAGGCTAGGTTTCTTTTACATTTCATCATTCACTCTCTTAGTTTCTATCAACTCAAGGATTCATTTCAATCTGTTATATTTAAATGTTTTCCATGTATAAAGAACTGTGCTCAATGTTTGCCATCACCAGGAAGTTCAACCAAACAACCTTAGTTCCCTGTAAAGATTGCTACTTTTGAAAATGGGCAGAGAATTATGATTCTTTGTATCAGGTACTTTAGAGTTAAAATTTTAAGGAATCATCAAAATCTTTTACAAGTTCTGTATCTTTTATTATCTTCTTGCCGTTGAGAATACTGCATCCCAAAGAGATTAAAACACCTGCCAAAGGTCACACAGAAAGATAAGGATTTGGCTACTGCACCCATGTCTTCTGACTCCAGCACCCATTCTTCCAGTCTTCTTGGCACCCTGCTGTTCCTCATCCTCCCCTCCATCCTCCCCTCTGCTTCCTTCTCCTCTTTCTCCTTCCCCTTTTCCTTTTCTTCCTCCTTCTTCACATATGAAACTTTGTGAATATTTGATAATGAAATATTGGAACTTGCAGAAATAGTATCTAACACATAGTAATATTTTCTCATGTTTTTTCTACCAGATCAGACAAGAATCATGGCGCCAATGCGTGATATTCAATAATGCATACAAGAAGAGTGATAATCACTTTCTAGGACATAAATTGTTAAGGCTATTGCTGCAACAATCTACAAGGATCAGAATGGAAATGAATTTGATCAAAGAAAGCTTCAAAACAGTGAGCTTAGCGTTGGGACTGGGTGTAGATAAGAATTAGCATTACATTGTGGATTCTCAACCTTTGAGCAGGTCAGGTGGAAGAAATCTGTTTTGCCTACTCTTCAAACACAGTTTACAATGACCCAGAAATGAAAGATGGTAGTAGTGAAGAAAGTTTAGAATCATAGACCTACAGGAGCCCCCCCGAGCAGGCCTGGTCACCAAATGAGAAGATGAAATACTACCAGTCAATAGGATTCTGTGACTGACTAGGGTGACATGGGCTGAGGGACTGCCCATTTCACGACAGTCTTGCTCTGCAGCACAAGCTCTTTACTGCTTGGTCCCAGTTTTCTCATCCTGATTTTCGTCTAGAATTGACTTTGTTCTTCCATAAGCAGCAAACATTTGACATTTGTCATAAAAGCTTTGAACTATTCATCTGACAATTAAACATCCTCTGGGGGTAGGCTGAAGGCTGGCCATTGTGCTTCTGTTTGTGGTTCTATTTTGTGTTTTCTCTTTAGTAACCCTTCCTTTGCCTCAGTATTTCAAAATGTAAAAGATTGGTCTTTGGGAGCACTATTTCCTTTTATTTTCACTATCACTACTATATCCATTATTAAATTTTTTCCATTGTTAGAATTCTTGGGATGTGGCTATTAGGACCAATTTTCCCCTTGTTTTCCCATGTGTGTGTGTGCATGTGTGTGTGTGTATGTGTGTACATGCACATCCCAGCCCATCTCTGGAAACACTCATTTAATAACCCTTGATCTGACCATTTCTATTTATGAAGTTCTGACAGACAGACAGCACATCTTTTCTCCTGGCAGGAGATTTTGTGGCTGGAAACAAACACAGTGAAACCTTCTCTCCAGCCTAACAAGCAGGAGTGAAGCCCACTGCTGGCACTGATGTGTGACCGTCTCAGCTCAGAGGCTGGGAATGGGTGGCCTGGACTCTGTTATCAAGTGTGTCAACAGAAGCCTGATAAGTCTAGAGAAATGGTGATTTCAGTTCAGGGTCTTGACTAAATGACTTAGAATGTAAAAATATTCATTAGAAAATACCGGTGCAATGTAGTGGAAGAAATAGCAGCGAAGCCTAGAAGACCTAAATCACAAACAAAAAAATTCACAGAAAATTCTAACATTGAGAAGATTCACCCAGGAAAAGACTGGTCTTTGTGTCTAAAAATGTGAAGAGAAAAAGCTTCAGAAGGAGTGTTTGTCTTTTCTGCTAGAAAATCTGAGCCACGCTCCAAAATAATACTGATTGAAGGTTTTTGTAAACGTGTATAACAGTACATGTAATTTTTCATTTTGACTGAAATTACTTTACATTTTATAGTAAAGATTCAGCAGCTGGTTTACATGATTATTTTATTTAGAAGTTATATTTTCAATAGAAAAGAAGTATAATGCATGTTAAATTTAGCTTTCCAGGCTGTAGGGAAGCAAGATTTAAAAGCAGATTACCGAAGCTTTTTTGTGTGTGTTCTGGTGGCAGCTACCTAGTTAATGGCATGATTCTAGAAAGGAGTAAATCATGGCAAGAGAACTAATCAGCCTTGAAAAGAGGTCTAAGAGATAGGAAGTACGATTTCCTCTTCACCCCTCCCCCTTCTCCTGTTCCTCCTCCTCCTCCTTGTTCTCCTCCCTCCCCGCCTTTATTGAAATTTTTTTTTTTTTTTTTTTTTTTTGTGGCTGTGCTGGAGATTGAATCTAGGGCCTACACTCTAACATGCTAAGCTATACTTCTAGTCACCACTTTCATTAAAAGCAAAGTAAGAATAGCAACCATTGGATGTATGCTCTAAATTAGGAGTCTTTCTGTGTTTTATTTGCTGCTCTGTCTTAGAAGCCTAGACCAGTGCTTGGCTCAGAGCAAGTACTCACAGATATGTCTTGCTTAAAGAAATAGCCAGGAACCAAGATGGGAAAATAATTTACAAATTCTACTATTGAAAACCTTATTGCCAATACTTCTTCATTATTTTTTTGATCTGTTTTCTTGAAAAGCTTCTTTTAGTGCTGTATAAATTATATCCATACTAAATGCTAATCTTGGCCAGTTTTGCTTATTTTATTTTATTTTATTTTTTTATCTTTTTGAGACAGAGTCTCTCTATGTAGTTTGGACAGGTGTTGAGCTCACTTTGCAGCCCAGGCTGGTCTCAAACTCACAACGATCCTCCTGCCTCAGCCTCCCAAGTGCTGGGATTACAGGTGTGAGCTACCACGCTAGTTTTGCTTATTTTATACTGTGCTTCCTGAGGGGTAAGAATCTGTTTATTTTGCAACTCTAAAGTGTTTACCACAGAATAATGTGATATATGTACATAGTGAATACCTGATGATAAACATCAAAGTACAAGTAAAATAAAATAATAAAATTAGCTCCTGAATTTTAAAAATATTTGGAAAAATGCTATAGCATCACAGAGGCTGAGCATTCCTAATTCAAAAATTTAGAATTTGAAATCCAAAAAAAATTTTTTAAAAAAGAAACAATAACTCTATTTTCAATTCTAGAATTGAGTAAAATTCATTCCACAAAATAGAATAAATGTTCAATAGAATAAATGTTCAATGAGCTGAGGGAAAGAGGCTGATTCTACTAAGAAAAAGGTTGAAGATAGCAGAAACAAGAAGCCAAAATCAGATTGACCATTTCAAAGTTTATGAAAGTTTTTGAGTGCTGATATGCCACAGGTAGAAATTTCGTACCTGACCTCCTGTGACATATTGCAGTCAAAATACAAGTGTACCAAAGATGCATTATATAATATTATCTTCAGGGTAGGTGTATATAAGGTATAAGCAAGATGTAAATGGGTCTCATCTTTAAAGATGGGTCCTATACTCTTGATATCTTATATATATGAAAATATTTCAAAATTTAAAAAAATCTAAAATCCCAAATGCTTCTGGTCCCAATTCTGGAAAGAGTAGGTTGAATGTGTGGTGCATGCCTGTGATCCCAGCATTTGTCAGGCTGAGGCAGGAGGATTGCTGTGAGTTTGAGGCTATCTTGGGCTACAAAGTGAGTTCAAGGCCAATCTGAACTGAATAACCAGATCCTGCCTCAGAAAGAAAAAAAAATTTTTTTTAGATATAGGACACTCTGCCTGTATTATGACTGTCTCCTTATGACCTGTTGTGAGAGGTTTCCTAGGTAATTTGCTGAAAGTAATTGTAGTAAACATTTACTGATTTATACTGTGCTGCATATACAGTATACTGCAAAGACCAATCATATATATTATTTCAGTTGAATCTTTCAATGGCCATTTTAGGAATGAGAAAATGTGGCCTTAAGAGCTTCACTAATGTGGCCAGTGGCACCCAACTAGGGGTGGTTACAATGGTCAGTTAGGTTCAGCTAGTCTGGTTCCAAAGCCCAATTCTAAACCACAAAACTACATTTCACTACGTGTTGTTCAAAGTGGTTAAGAAACTGAAGTTAGTAAACAAGAAACTATTTTCATGAACTAGAGAAGAGCTAGGTTCTTTGCTAGATTCCTGTATCGCTTAGTCACTGCACTTTTGTTTCCTTTCTTGAGTTAGGAGAAAAATGGTGGAGCTACCTGTGGTGTATGGACCTGTATGTGTCTGTCTTCTGTAAGTCCATAAATAGCACCTGCTGTGGGTGTATGCTGTTAAATACTGCGGCAATTTAAATTATTCTAGGGCTACACTTGGTTCCTCAATGTGTGGGTTTATCTGAGAAGATTTTATGTCTTTTATTTCTTCTATAATCTGTTTCATCCAAACAAATACGAGCTGGGTGTGATAGGGCACTCCTGCATTCCAAAACTCTGGGAGGGTGAGGTAGGAAGGTCCTAAGTTTGTATTCAGCCTGAGTAGTGTGAAACACTGTGATGAAATAAATAAATAAGTAAATAAATAAAAATGGCTATGGATCTAGTTCAGTGTGAAGAGCCTGGGTTCAATCTCCAGTACTGAAGGGAGAAGGAGAGAGAGAGAAAGAGAGAGAGAGAGAGAGAGAGAGAATTATGAATTCTGATCCCAAGTCTTCAATGACAGAAATGTATTAGTAACAAAGTAGGAAATCTATCCTTCAAATTACAGCAGTAATTTTTAAACTTGTTTTAAGATGTCTTCTTGGAGGGGACTCAGACTCAGGAGAGTTCCTTTCATCTCTATATCTCCCAAATAGATATTTCCTTTCATCTCTATTTCTCCCAAATGGATATCTCCCAACTATTTCTCCTCTTCCAGATCTCTCTTCTGGAAAATGGTTACTTGGCCTTTTTAAAAATGGAAATCAATAGACTAACTTTCCCCAGAGCTCTCACTTTTGCAGCTCTGCCTCACCTACCACCCTGCAGCCCATGCAGGCTCCCCCAAATCTGATGCCTACTACTTTACCAAAGATCTGGACTGCCCAGAATACTATAGGGAAAGAAGTAGTGAAGAGTTATGTATGAACACTTTTTTTGTAATGAGGATTAATTTTTTCCAAATCAGAGTATCTCCAAGGCACCATAGTCTAATATTCAAAGCTAACCTGCCAGAATAACAATTGGTTTATATACTTTTTCACTTTTTAAAATTTATAGTACTTGGGATCAAACCCCGGGGTATGCTACCCATGAGCTGAAACATTTTTATTTTTTTATTTTGAGGACAAGATCTTGCTAAATGAGACAGGATCTTGCTTGGGCTGGTCTTGAACTTGCAATCCTGCTATCTCAACTTTCAGAGTATCTGGGAAGATCTGTGCCACCAGATCCAGCTTCAGTGTGTTTGTTGTTAAAACTCACGATTTCTGGCTCTGTGGGTCCTTCTGCATGCTTTCCTCACTCACCTCTATAAATGTTCTATTAAGAATTACAAATAACTCACCCACTTATGCAGATGTGTAGTAAGGACATCAACAAGCTTATAGCCGTTGTTCAGTGTTAACATTCACTCTACCCTATGACCCCTGGAACCAGCCCCCATGACAGAGGGAGGGCACCTGCACAGCTTAGCAGCGAGCTTGTGGACGCCTGCAATCCTGTACTGCCTGAAGGGCAGCAGCCAAGACCGAGTCAAGCATGTTCCCTATGTGCGATGTGTCACGGGGGATACATCAGCCCGTTACCCGTGAAAACCATTTGGGGTGTGCTAGCACATAGTGGCCTGATTATGAATGAGTGTGCAAGTGCTTTGTTGACGGGAGCTGTTTTGGTATTGCATCTTGATGAGGGCAGTTTTGACCAGCTCAGCATTAAGAACATTATATGCACTCACTTCTGAATTAAAAGAAGTGATTAAAGCAGATGTATTAGAAGCTCCAGAATGGATTCTTCATGCTGACAATAAGTGTTATCTAACTAGCAGCTTATGAATTTTGTAAATATGTATTCAAATATTAATGTTTAAATATATTTTATTTGAAGGTGATTCATCAAGGTATATTTTAATGCACGTATATGTATGCACGTTCATATAAATCACCAGTGATTCAGATAGAGGTCAATTATGTAATTTTTAGATATCAAATTTCCATATCTCCATATAAAATATTTAAGCATATGTGAATTAAAGAATGAATAGAATGGCTGATTAAGGCTAATTTCCAAGTGCCTTTCAAACCTTTATTACATGCTATTTGGTTTTTTTTTTTTTCAGAGAAAGAGATTATATTTGGGTCCTCTTCACATTAAGAGTTGCTCTGAGAAGTTTAAGTAGTAATATTTAATTCATATATTGGCAGGGCATTTGGATAGTGTAAGTACCCAGCAACAAACTCTTAACTCTACTTGGGTGTCTCAAAGTATCCTCAAATCAAACCCAAGATATTCCCCCAGATTGATTTTTTTTTTTTTTTGAGTACTGGGGATCAAACTCATGACCTTGCACTTGCAAAGCAGGTGCTTATGCCACTGAGCTAAATCCCTGGCCCAGATTGATCTTTAGTTTCCAGTCTCTACATGTAATGCCATACAATTCATCCAATTGTATAAATAAAAATTTGAGAATCCTTAATACTTTTTCTCTACTCTCAAGTTTCAAACAGCAGTATTTTGATTTTGTAACCCAAACAATTTTCCAATCTAGCCCCGTCTTGTCATCACAAGCCCATACTTCTTACCCAACCCACTGTCATCTTCTCCAAAGCTTCCTTTCTTGTTCATGTATGGAAGCTACTGGTTGGACTTGCCAGTCCCCGAACCCTTGCCACTCACAGCCTGCCCCTCTGTAGTTTTTCCCCGGCACTGACTTCTTCCCTTTGTTCTAGTAGTGCACCAGAGTGGCACAGACCTTCAACTTCCAGCTGTTCAGGAAGCTGATCTTTCCTCTTGCCTATGTCCACCTCCAGTTCTTCCTCGGGGTAATCTTCCATGGACAGCCTCAGATATGCTTGTCAAATACATCCTCACATTACCCTGTGACTCTCCCTAATAAAAGTTGTATGAGTATTTGATTAATTAAAGCTTATATCCATCTCTGACTAGCTTATACTTTTCATGGGGTCCCAATCTCTTTTAGTTGCCATTCTATCCCCAGTTATGATAGAGTCTGAAATGAAGTAGCTGTCCTGGGAATTAATGTGTTACTGTATGAATTAATGGAAAACCACAAAACTAGACATTAGACAAAACTTTCAGTTAAAGAATTGAACAGAAAAACCCATAAATGATAGTGGTAGAATTTCATTGTCTCTGGGAAGAAGCCCCAGACCAGAACTGTTCTTGCAAAGGAATCTCTAATTCTAAATGAATACATTTTGTGAAATTTTTAGAAGCAAGAGTGAATCTTGCAAAAGCTGCCTTTGCATCTATTTTCTTTGCTGATTAAGTAGACTGTTTACCTCTTTTTACTGATGAGAAGAAAGATTGGACAGTCAAGTGGCAGGTCACTCTGGGTATCCTCCCTCTCTAGACAAAGGCAGCAGAATGCAGTTTTGGAATGTCAGATGGTGTAAAAGTGTGGTGTTTCCTTTTTCTCCCTTATGAAAGGCCATTCATGCTTTGTACTTACACTTCTGTACATATTTGGAGCACGTCATCAAAAAATGTATAGTGGACTTGAGTGAGCAGAGGAAAAGTGTCTCCTGTGCACTAGCTCTCAGTGTGAAAATGCTTTCTGAATTATCTTTTAGGATCAGTCTCCATTACAAAGTGCTTAAAGATTAACTAATATGTCTTTCACAAGAATTTCCTCTTGATTGAAAGTGTTGTACATTGATTCTCTTTCAAATTACAGTCCTTCAAATATATTGAGACTGATATAAAAGCTATCTGTTTAGTGCTACATATTTTCCTCTGTGTCATTTTTTAGTTTCTTGGTGACTACTTCAGGTATTTCTTTTTGTTTATGATTAGAAAAGGGACATTATAAATTCAATAACGATGCTTTTGGCATCCCCAAACTGAGAGCTTGGCTTCACAAAATTCTACCCCTTTCTACAATCTACCTGGCAATTAGTGCTTACCTATTATGTAAATTCTTATTTTTTTTTACATTTTATCTTTAACACCTAATATTTGTTCTTAATTATTAGGTACAGTGCGATGTCTCAATGCATGTCATACACTGTATAATGATCATACGCATCAACTGAGATGTTTATTATTTCTTTGTGGTGAGAATATTCAAATTCTTTTTTTCTAGCTGTTTTGAAAGATGCAATATGATGTTGCTGATTACAGTCAGTCTATTCTGCAATACAACATTAGTACTTAATTTCCCTATCTAACTGTGATGTGGCACAGTTTTACTTAATTTCCCTATCTAACTGTGATGTGACTGATCTTCAATCCCCCAGGCTCCAGAAACAACTAATCTACTCTCAAAAACTATGAGATTAACTTTTTTAGGTTTCTTTTTTTGATGTGAAATTTTTACAGGTACACTTTAGAGGCACACAATGATAACATCATCATAGGGAATTTGTTCCTCTACATGATATATCTTGTTTCATCTTCTTTCATTCTCCTCCCCTTCCTTCAATCCCTGTTTCCCTCCTTATTTACAAAAGTTTTGTTTCCATGTTTTCTTTCCATTCTCTTTGTTCCCTTGCCCCTTCTTTCTCTCCCCTCCTCGCTCCCTTGTCTCCAGCATGAGTTAGGTCATAGCGTCTTTCTTTCTCTGTGCTTGGCTAATTTCACTTAAACATAGCTTCTTTCAGGTTTACCTTTGTTGCTGCAAATGACAAGATTTAATTTAATTTTTTTTTTTTTTTGTCTTTGAGACAGGGTCTCACTATGCAGTTCAGTCTGGCCTTGAGTTCACTTTGTAACTTAGGCTGGTCTTGAACTTCCAAGGATCCTCCTGCCTCAACTTCCACAGTACTGGAATTACAGGTGTGAGCCACCACACTAGGCTGAGATTTACCTTTTTTAAATGGCAGTTCTATAAACTGTTAGAAGTTATACATACCCCTAACATTTTAGTAACTTTTTTTTTTGTACCAGGGACTGAACTCACAACCACACACTTGCAAGGCAGGCGCTTATGCCACTGAGCTAAATCCCCAGCCCCTTTAGTAACATTTTATAATTGTCATTATGTATTATTCATGGAAAGGGAATTTGTATCCCACACTGGCATTGTCTGTGGAAAGCTTAATCAATAGGCAGTCAACTGACACACGTCATTTAATTGATCTAACAGTCAGACCTCTCTAATTCTAGTCCTAATGTTTGAATTCTAATGTTTGGTCCTCAACAAGTCTTACTTTTTTCATTTGTCAAAGATATCTTATTCCCAACAACCTCATGAGGCTTGTACAAGTTGTACTATAGAAAGCAAAGTATGCTGTGTTAGGTGATGTAATAAAGTTCTGAATCCCCTTTTTTAAAAGATTTTAGATGGTTAGTTTTATTTTCTGAGTCCCCCTTCTTTTGGTCGGAGGCTGTGATTTAAGTTCACAAAACTCTCATGCAGCCGCTTTTGTCTTTCTGGGTCCCCTTTCCTGTGTAGAGAGGCCTGACTGTTGGAGTCCTCAGCATCCTCAGGACTCTGACTCTCACTCAAGCTGCAAGCTACAGAGTTTTGGGGGCTTCTGGGTTTGGGGAAGATGCTTCACATGTGTCTGTAAGTATCACTGTGACCTAAAGGATGCATTTAGACTGGGTTGGTTTCTTTTGTTCTAAGATCAGCGGGCTAAATCTGTGTGGCCAGATTGGAAAACCACTGTGGAGGGTGAGCAAAATGAATATGTGGTCTTGGTGACAACCTCTGGTGAAGATTAGGAGGTGGAAGCCAGATTCATGGCTGGAGATGATGGCCAATCTCCATTTTAGAAGGACAGGGCTGCCCGGGGGGTCTTTAAATGCTGACAAAGTCTATCAGACTTCAATTGAGCAGCATAAAATTTCCTTCTTTGATGGAATATCAAAGAGATGGATGGCTCTATTTTAGATTTTGAAAAACAAAATAAATGAATACCAATTGCCCTTTAAGACCAAAAGCTTTATCCATTTCTCAGAGCCCTGAGAGTGCTCTAGGAAACAACTTTTGTTTTCAAAAGAAGCCAACTCATTAGAAGTGTTTTATAGCTAAAAGAAATAAAACAAAATGGTAGTACTGGTTGTTGTTTGGGACCTGAGTTGTTTTTCCTTTTCCTATACTTTCCAAATAGTCTATTATTCTTTTATGACTATGTTATAGAGATAAAAGAAAGTAAAATTCAAGGACACCTTTCCTACAATGAAAAGTGCTTTAAACAACAAATCTACTTTTTTACTTTTCTGCTTTTGAAGGTGCTCTCTTTGATATATAGTAAACATTTCTACTTCAGTTAGAGACATCAAGTTCAATAGTTTTAATTTAATTTTCCCTCCTTTACTTATTTCCAGTTCTTCTCTTTACCATCATTTGAATTGCAGCTTAACTGGGTATATAGAGCTGAGAACAAAAATGCTCAATTTTTGTACTGGATAGAATTCCATTTTTTTCCCTCCATTTTAATTTCCTTTAGCAATGTAGCACTTCTTTTCAAATCACACATACAGAAAACACACACACACACACACACACACACACACACACACACACATACTCAGAGAAAACAGAGACATTTTTTAACACCCCGCTGGCAAATCACATGGAAAGAGCTGCAAGTCTTGCTATTTACATGCTTTGGGCAAGTTCTATTTCAAATAAAGAGCTTCAACCCAGAACTGAAGAATTTTTTTTAAAAAAACCTTTTTAAGCAAGTAATTCTTTCTGACAAGTTGTACTAAGGAAAGCCAAGTATGACCAGAATTATCCCCAATAATATTTAAAGAATTATTTCTCGAGAATTTGTAATCCTAAACATTATACTTCAAACTATTGATTCTTAGAGAAACCACATTGCAAACACGAGTTATATTTTGTATTTTTCTTAGTAGCATGTCTATATTTACATGAACCATACTGATTTTTAGCAAATATACAATCATATGTCCCCATTTGCAACTCAAATGAAGCCTGCAAACCTCAAATGTCACACCTACTTTCAGTAAAATACTACATTTGGCCATCACAGATATGTTAAAAGAAAGAAGAGTACGATCCCACAGAGAAAATTTACTTAATTTTAAATTATCATACTTTTACGATATTCATATTTCTGTAGTTTATTTTTGCTTAGGAAGTAAATTACAATTTATTTTAGGGGGTCAGGAACAAGCAATTGTTGCATTTAATAATTAAAGCAAGCTTAAATTATTTTAATTAAAACAGATATCAAAACCCTCCTTGCTAAATTCTAAGTTACAGAAAATATCTGGAGCAACACAAAGCTGATAATTTGGGTTATATGGAGTGACTTCTATTTATTCACTTTCTTATAATTTGGAAACTTTATGGAAGTAAAATGAGTTGATATTAATTTGTATTAGTGCATTTTCTTTGCTCTGAGCTATTTCTGGCTTTAACCTTTTTAAGTGTCACACCCACCAAGAGCAGTGCTTCTGTGTACAGTGACTTGTAGTTTCAATGGAGCTTTTCTTTTTTTAATTAACAAGAACATCTTTAATTTGTTAAGTATAAGGCCTGAAGGGCAGAGAAAAATTCCTTCCTTCTCAATGCTACTCCATTTTAAAATTTCTTATTTAATAATTTTACAGTATGAAGCTAAATAGTTCTTTTGGTTGTTACAAAAATGAGCTCAGTGTAGGATGTCTTAAGGAAAGCTTCCTTTATTGTCAGTGCAAGTGCCTTACTTTTGGACCTGGGTATTTTTCAGGCAGCTTCAAGATCAGTGGGGAAGACCACTTGCAGAGGTGGCAGACTCAACTCTGTCTGAGTGAAATGTCTTGAGTACCAGATGTTTAAAATTCAAAGCAGTGACAGGGACAGTAAGACAGCAGCTGTGGAAATAGGTGGAAATGCAAGACTCAGACCACTTTAACAACACACACACACACACACACACACACACACACACACACACATCAAATGAGACTATTTTGGGGTTTGTTTTGTTTGTTTTTCAAGTAAATTATTTTGCACTGGAAGAATTTATATAAAAATGTATGGAGTTTTCCTAAAATGTAACTTGCTTGACTGATTTCTTAAAAAGTAAATTGCATATAAATTAGTGTGCTGTTTTATTGGTCAGTATTTTTTCTTTAAACCAAACATTGATCTGGAAATTAGATCAATGTTTACATAGATAATTTCTTTTTTGGCAACGGTGTCTAGTGATCTTTACAACATGTATGTTATGCTCTGTAAAGGCCCAGCTACCCAACTGTATTTCCCACCTGGGGCCCCATTCCATCCAACTAACTAACTTTGCTCCATGAAATGCGAGTGGAAAGAATGGTATCACCGCAGAGCTGATAGTTTTACTTTGTTTCTCAGTGCTGAGGACTGAACCCTGGGATTCACACAAACTGGGCAAGCACTGTATTACTGAGTTACACCCTCAGCCCCTGGCTTGAAGTTCTTAAGAAGTAAGTATGCTTCCTACATTCTTTCCTCATCTACTGACTGGAAACAGGGCTTCAAAGCCCTAAGGGATAATAAAAGTGGTTAACTATCTCCTCTGGGACTGAAGGAATTCCTAGAACATAGGACTTTCGGTTTTATAACTGGCACAATCCTGGAAAAAATGGTGTGTGTTGGGTCATCTTAGAAGATACTCACTAAGAACTACATTGAGCTATCATGTGACCGAGAAATATGTCACTAAATTCTGGAGGTGATTTTTGCTGTAAGGGTTCAAAGAAATTGTATTTTCCTCATTCATCACGAGGGTCACAGAGACTCACGCCTGTAACCAAGCAGAAGATAGCAAGAAAGAGTCATAATAAGTTTGTTTAACTGAAGTTTAATGTGACACAAGAACCTTCGCATACTGAGGGAATTCTGTCTATTTTTATGCCTAGGTTTGATGACGAATGGACCATCTCTGTTTGGAGATGTGATTGGACAAGGAGGTGTGATGCAATGGTGATAGACAGGAGTGGACCCAGCAAGGCCTGTCTGTTTGGATTCCTCGTGAGTTCCTTGTATAGCATTCCTTCCCTCTAGGAGTGGGGCAGGACTCCTCTGGAATGAGAGTCTTCCAGGGAAAAGGGAGAGAGTGACATTTTAGGATTTATGGCTTGCTTTGGGGAGAATTTTAATTTGTATCACTCGCCTTGGGGGAGAGGAATTCTGGCTTCTGGGATTCCCTTAGGGGGAGACACAGAGTCTGGAGGAAAAGGGTGGGGAAATATTAGAAAGGCAGTGTTTCTGAGGCTCTTCTCATCTCTTTCAGTTCAAAGTACCTCACATAACAAGGCATCCTACTTTGGGGTCTCACAAGCCCCAAAACTGTCAGCCACTCACATCATCTTAACTAATACACACTGAAATTTAGGTGTTGGTAAGTGGCCTTGTTGGGGTAGGTGCTTGTCAATTAGAGGATCTCAAAAAGCAGGAATGCTGGCTCATTCCAGCTGTATCATTGGATTATGTTCTTGGCCTAGTCTTTCAATTGAAATAGATTAATGGTTCTCAAAGTGTGGTCCAGGGATCAAGGGGTTTCCTAATATCTTTCCAGAGTATTCATGACAGCAAAGCTACTTGCTTTATAATCCGCGATGTTATTACCCTTGTATGATTCTTTCTGGAGTGTGTAGCGGAATTTTCCTGCGGCTACCCAGCACGTGGTGATATTGTGGCTCTCGTGGCTGCTGGAACATGAGTTTGTGCATTCCTGTGCTTTAAAATTTTCTTGCTTTCAATTTTCTAATACAGTGAATATCATTAGAGGTAGCTCACACAAGGGAAGGCATTTTGAGATTTGTAATGACCTTTGGGAATTTATAAGCTCTGAGACCAAAAAAAAAAAAAAAAAAGAGAGAGACAGAGAATTATTGAAGGGGATAATTTCTAAGGTTTTGTGTAACTCTCCAAGTTTGTGAAGTAGAATCATATATACATGAACTAGTAACAGATTTTTTTAAAAAAATCATAGTATTTTATGTTTGTATTTTATCTTAAACTATGGTAGAGAGTGAAAGAATTTTGGAACCCATTCCTGCAAAACTCTATTCAGAAAAGTATAGATCCTTCCTATATTATATTTCAGGAATTATAGTAGAGCAATTCCTCTTTGTGACATGGGTCTGTTGCTTTGAAAAAATGAGGTAACAATAAAAATATACTTTTCCTTCATAAGGAAAAAAAGTCTTATGTCATCCGAGACATGCAAACCAGAGGATTATGTTTCTAGCAACTTTACATATAGTTCTTTTGTACCTATCCAAGGATCTGGGTAAAGAGGTTTATTATACTTCAGTTAGAAGCAAATCACACGGAAGTTTGCTTGTGTCTCTGTCTTGCTGATCACATTCAACAGCTACGTGAGGTCCTTAGGGTAAAACTTGGACATATACAAAGTTCTTCCAGCTCTCTCTGGACACTCCCTACCCTGGCCTCACCTGTGTGCATTCTCCCTGTGGCTGTCTGCGGAGTTTTCCACATGCTGATGGACTTTCACCCTATTCCAGTTCTAATTTGAACACATCTCCCCAGCCTGATTTACAACCCCAGTGACCTGTGCTTCTTACCCTGCTTACCCTTCAGCAGCTCACGTATGACTCCTCTCCCAGGGTGCCCATTGGATAAGGAGAGGGAAGCTTCCTTATCGTGCTGTGAGATCACATCCAGGTGTGACTGATTCCTGGCAGAAAGCCTCAGACACCAGCCTTCTAATGCCATAAAGGAGATCAGCACATTGCAACATACTATAAAGAAGTGATCAGGAAAAGGCTCTCCTGATAGCCAAGATGCGCCCTGTGCGGGCACACACACACACACACACACACGCACCCTAGAGACGAGGTCAAAATCCAGATTATCATCTCAGGAGTGTAAGGCTGCTAATTTATCTTAACAAATTAGTGAAGTTTATTTAAATTATTTATAATAATGCCTTACAGTAAATTTTTACCAAAGTCATGAAAACATAGTCTAAAATGTTATTGGCTTTTTAAAGAAATACTATAATAAATAAAGGTCTGGGTATTTAGCTCAGCGGCATAATTGCCTGCCTTACAAGCACACAGTTGTGAGTTCGATCCCTGGTACATTAAATAAATAAATAAATAGCATTGTTATATTTAAGGACCACAAATATAGCATTATAAATAAAAGAATAATGTTTTTTTCCTATTTAAAAAGTAATACAATGTGAAGCCTTGGGCTTAACTCTCAATACTGCAAATAAATAAGTAGTAAAAACTCAGAATATGCTGGGCATGATGGCACTTGCCCTGTGATCCTAGCACTTGGGAGGCTGAAACAGGAGAATTGCTGTGAGTTCTAGACCTGGCTGGGCTACATAGTGAGTTCAAAACCATCCTGAATTGACTAGTGAGACTGTCACAAAACAAAACAAAGCAAGTGAACAAAAAAACCTCAGAATTTATGGAGTAAATATGAGATAAATCTGATTAAATTCTAGGAATATAAACATAACTAATATATTGATACACTTGTACAATCAAATCTCACATGGAGTCTGAAACAAAAACTGAAAAGTACCTGAAAAAGTCTGTTAGCTTGTCTTCCTTTTGAGGTCATTTGCTGGTGAGTGGGAAGGGAACTTGCTTATCGTCTAAGAACTAACTATTTTTGAGTTAGTAATCATGCCAACGGTAACGTATTAAATCTTAGCTCTTACTTTGTCTTGAAAATTTATTTGCATTGTATCTTTACATGCTTATAGCATCCTAACAGGAAGATGGTATTCTTTCCGATTTACTGATGAGCTGAGACACGGATAGGTTAAGTGACTTAAGGTCACACAGCAGCAGAAGCAAAGGTGAAACTCAAACCTATTGCATAGCCTAGCGATCCTGTTCAGTATATTCTACTGGCTGGTCAATAATTGGGGACAGCACGAACATGAAAGCCTTCCTGGCTGTGTCTTTCTTTCTGTCTGTATGCAGGCTAATAAATTTTAAGAACTTCTACAGAACTTATGAATTAGCTCATTGGTTCAATTGAAAGAGTCTTGTTTTAATTTTGGTTATTAGTTTGTATTAGAAGAACCACAGCCAGACATGAGATAAACTTCTCTTTTGTTTAACTCATCTCCGCTCAGTTGGGTTCATATTATTGAATCTACCCTGTATGTTGTGTTTGGAGAGGGAAGATGATAATTCACATACCAGAAAGGTGTTAGTGTTCCTTTGCAGGCACAGAGAATGATTTGGGTGCAGGGATGACTGTAGGTACAGGCTCAAGGTGGCATAAGCCAGGTACCAAAGCACTTGGGGCTGAGATGGAACTGGACAGAGAATAGTTGCAGAAGAGGAAAGATAAGCTTCAAGATAAACCTAAATCTTTTAATGATATATTCCCAGTTCTAGGAAACTTGAGGCTCATCCTGTATTTATTAGCAGAATAAGATGCGTTATGACAGCAAGTAAGATCCGGAAAGAATTTTTCATTCTTAGTGTTAGAGAAGAGGAGCATCCCATCTGACACTGCAGAATATTCAAAGGCCAGATACTTAATAAAAAATGCTTGAAAAGATGGTGGCAAGAGCCCAATGGATGATGCTGAGTAAAGAAATGAGTATGTGATAATGACTGTGATTTAACATTTACTATACTTCTCCATCACGCCAACTGTTTTCAATAGCTTAATGACATTCACTCTGCAGAACTGTAGTATTTGTGATAGACAAAATGGTGCGGCCCAGTTCTCCCTTCAGAGAGGACATGCTTTCCAGCAGATGGTCTGTGCTCAACACACAACCTCTGGTCAGCTGTCACTTCTTTAGACTTGGTCTCAGCTGGAGTGAGATGTGTGGCACATAATCTCAAGCCCATGTCGAGTGATGGTGTAAAGGTAGAGTAAAATGCTGGGTCATTTGTGCCCAATCCAGGTCAACTTGGTTGGCTTTTATTTGTTCTAAGTTTCTCTCTAGGCTCAGTGTTAGATGTAGTTCGATTTCTATCTCTACTTGCTTCCCTCCCTTCACATTTCAAGCTCAGTTTTTTTTTTTTTAAATACACGGAATCAAACTCATACCTCGCACTTGCCAGGCAGGTACTTATGCCACTGAGCTAAAACCCTGGCTCCTTCAAGGTCAGTTCTTAATCAGCATCCTGCTTGGTTTCAGCGCCTGCTTCTGGAATTCCTGGTCGTAAATACTGCTAATCTCCTACACTGATGGGCACTTCCCCATGGCCACATATGCAGTGAAGAGCAGAATCAGATTTAAATTCAGATGCACCCGACCCATAGTTGAGGGCTTGTCTAAACTCCACACTGGTTTCAAGGACCGAAGCTACCTTCTCACTTCCGCCTCAGCATGCACACAGCGACAGGAATCCCTCCTCCAGGCCAGAAAGAGTTCCCTTTGGGAAAAACCTGAGTCACCTGTGCCCCCTAGAGGGAGCAAAAGCTCTGGGTCAACTACGCCCATTCTTGGCTTGACCATTGTCAAATCTTTCAAGTGTCAGCTCCTGAAACAAAAAAAGTTTTCTGTTTGCATGCTTTTGTGGTTCCCTTCAGAGCCCTGGCCATAATTTTCAGTCCCGTATATAGTCTCCCTTGTCGGTCTGCTCGACTGTGCCTTGGGGAAGGTGGAGGTTCACCTCCAAGTTCCCACCTTTGGGTGTGCAGTCTAGTGTATGTTAGGAGCTCTGTTTATATTTGTTGAAGGTAGGAGTTAAGTGTGTGAGATGAATGCTTGGTATTTATTTCTGCCCATGTTAATTTCAGTTCTCTCCTTTTTTTTTTATTCATTATACAAAATATACAAAAACCATTTTTTTTTCCTATAGTGAGTATTCAGGCAAAACATATTTTTTGTTTTGGGTCCACCCCTCCCTCAGACCACTTTCAGACAGGGTAGCCAAGATCCCATGATTTCCTTATACTTATTGCTGTGGTTATATTTAATTTTTTTTCCAAAAGATGTCTAGATCCTAAGGTAATGCTGACATTTTCCAGAAACAAAGAGTGTAAGCTTTTTCTGATGCCTGTCCAAATATCTGAACATTTCAAAAATGTTAAGTGTATCATTTTACCTACTGTACATCTACCTACTTGCTTTGTAAACCTGTTGTTTAAAACCAAAATTATGGGTCCCCTCCTTTGACCTTGTTAAAGCCCGTATGTCTTTCTTCTTGAAATGTGGCAAAGGTGTGAAGTATTGAAGAAATGTCCCCTTTAACATTTGCCCTACAAACACACCCTAGAAAAGCAGACCCAGGCCTTTCAACATGGGTCACTTCTCAGACTGTTTTAATTTTCACTCTTTATAGGTGAAAATGTTACAGATTTTATTATGCAGACTTTTTAGTTTTACTCCTTTAGAGTAATCCAGCTCCTTTTATATACTCTTAAATGTACTTTTCAATATAAGGCTAATATATTGACAACACAAAGAATTTTGAAAAAAAGCCAGAAGAAAAAAAGTCATATTCTCAGCCATCCTACTTGCTGATTTTTGTGGTGAATTTTTTGGTTTCTGGAGATTATAAAATTGAAGTGGGGGTAAAAATGTTTTTTTAAAGATATTGTTCTATGTCTTGAAACTTAACCCACTCTTACATGGTTGTAGACTTGAAATTAGAAAATGTAGGCTGGAGACTGTTGCTTAATAGCTAGCTATGTGTATTTCTGCAACTTATCTTCTCTGAGTCCAATTTTCTTTTTTGTAAAATAATAGTAATTCTTGTTAGTGATCTAGGAGGACTATATTAGGGGACTGAGATAGAACATGGCTTCTTCTAATCCCTAGGGACTTATATGGACATCAGTTACTATTATTGCTAGAATGTTTCTGAATTTCTTTGAACACTACATTGGCAACCATTCCCCCCCACCAAATATTATGTCAAGCTTTAGCATTGTAATGATTACAGGCCAATCTCTGCTACCAGCATCTGTAGCTTTTTTGGCTAATATCTTACTTTGGCAGCCAGCTCCTGGTGGATGCCCACAAAAAGATGCAAATTCCAAAGAATCTACATGGCCGGACTGGTCTAGAATCAGTGATGGAAGGAGCGTGGTATGAATGCCTAGCCCTCTTACCCTCTAGGTGGGATCTCTCTGAAACTGGTAGTCTGCCATGAATCCCAGGGTTTCTAAAGGGATGGAACCTCAGATGACCATCCTGATAGTCAATTATATACCTTCTCCCACTAGTCGTTTATTGATTTTCTTCCCTTTTCTGATTTACCTCTCCACTCTCTAACAGGTGTTTCCTAGGGTTACCTCCCCCTTAAAAATACTGTGTTTTAATTCTGTCTCAGGGCCTATTCTGTAGGAACCCCAAACTAAGACAGTGTTTGTAAAAAATCAGACATTCATTTTACCAAGATTAAAATACAGAAAATGAAACTCAGTTTATCATCTCAAATGAACTGTTGAAGGCAACAGAATTTTATGTAAGGATCATCAGATGCAAGCAATATCATTGACTTGTTCCTTCCTTCAATCTCGCTTTCTCTTCCCCCTCTTTGAAACACACACACACACACACACACACACACACACACACACACACACCTCAACTTGTTTCCTCAATGTATTAATTTATTCTTTTTTTTTTTTATTGGTACCAGGGATCGAACTCACGACCATGCACTTCCAAGAGAGATGCTTATGTCACTGAGTTAAATCCCCAGCCCTTATTAACTTATTCTTAGAGAGCAAGTTGATGATGCTAGGCAATTTTAAGCTCACACTTCCTCTACAGCATGTGCTATCTGAGAAAGTGAAAGCTTTTTAATATATCCAGTCGATTCTAGAAAAGGCCTGACCTTGATGGTGTTTGAGATGTGTACTGACCTCCAGAGCCATCATTTTACCCAGAGAGCTGACATATGCTGGGTGGTGGCCCAGGGGAGGAAACAGCTTCAACAGGCCCATGTGGAGTCAGGGATGTGGGCTTCACTTCAAAAGATGAGGCAACAGGAAACATCCCAAAAACTAGGAGATGGTGCCTGGTGTTTCTATCTTCTTTCTTGATTTTCTTTTTCCCTGACAAAAGCACCTGGGATTAACATAAGATCAATGATTCTTTTTCTAGAACTGAGATCTTTGATATCATCATTCTGTAATGGAACAACAAAGCCATATACAGTAAAAATAATAGTTGCTTCTTTTCAAGTTTTTTTCAAGCATTTATAGGATAAGTTCTAAATCCCATGCTAAGTATTTTAGATGTGATTCGCTTTACAGACAAACTCTATGGTTAGTCATATAGGTTGATGTGACTAAGGATTTTCATTTTGCAAATGAGGAACCTGAAGAGGAGTTAAATGACTTGCTCAAAGTTTTTTGGCTGACAAAGGGAAGAGATAACATCTGTGTCCCGATCATGTAGTTCAGACCTTAGCTACCATGTTACATTGCCTGCCTGAGCTACTGATGCTTCAGAAACATTGCTTTGGTTGAACCAACTTTCTTAATCACTTACACTTAAATTCCTTTGTGGTGAAAAAAAAATGGGATCTTAGGAACTGATAAACTCTTTCCTTCAAATTTTACACTTGATTGTAGAGATTTTTTTGGTCCACACTAAAGTTTCCTCCTAACCTAATTTACCAAACTTACCCCCAGAATCAGATAACTTAGAAAACTTTTTATATAACTGTGGCATGACCAGAGCTGCCTGGGTTGCTCTATTGTCTTTTTTCACTTAGCTTGAGGAGGCATCAGTTCAGATCAGATTTATGAGAGTAAATTAAACTGTGGAGTCATTTTATTAGTTCTCAAGACCAGGTCTCTAACTGGGACTAGAAGTGCAGCTCTAAATATCTTATGCTCAGTGAAAACCAGACTATATTTGCATTCCTTTTAGAATTTTGCAAGTTTGTTGTTTATAACGTAAGAGATGACTGAAATGTGAATCTATTCTGCATGATCACTTGGCCAGTAAATTACCCACATAGTTGAAAGGGCTAAATCCTCTCATTGGTTTGGCAAATATCTATTATTCTCTTTTTTCTATTCCAGGCTCTACCCTAGGTTCTGGAGACACAGCAGTGACCCAGACAGAAATGAACTACCCCATAAATAAACATATAGCTACATATTGTGATAAGAATTCTGAGAGTTTATCAGTCAGGCTCTTGTTCTTCAAATAGAAAATTTCTGGGTACTTTAAGCAGAATGCAGATTAATGTAAAAACCTTTGTAAGGACTGAGAGGACAGTTTTTTGTTTGTTTCTTTGTTGTTTTGTACCAGGAATCAAACTCAGAACCTCACGCTTTCTAGGCAGGCATGGTGGCACTGAGCTATATCCCTGATTGAGAGAATAGTTTAACCCTGGGTCTGGGAATATGTCTCAGAACACTGTAAACTGCCCCTCAGGGGAGCTGCACGTGGAACTTCCTCAGAACTTAGAACCTACATCCACCCACATATATCTCCTCTTGAAGTTGACCCTAACTCCCCAGAAAACAAGATGGAACCAAAGTTTGTGATGCATGGTTTAGGAAGTCAAACAAAGATGGCACCCTAACCACAAATGTTTTGAACCCATTGTTTCACTCTCAGCAATCCAACAAGTGAGATGATATCGAAAAACTTCATGTTTTATGATTCAGCTTGCCAGTAGACACTGCCAGGTGGAATCAAATCAGCATCTTAAACCTCAGCTGCAAGGGAGTCAGCAATGCAGCTTGTAGTGGTCTATCTCCTCTAAATAGAAGGAAGGTGGAATGGGAATTGAATGATTCAATCTAAAGTGTTCAGCATAGGATTCTGATTGAATTTGGGGGCTGGAGAATGCTTCTTTAAGGCAGTGCCATTTCAGTTGAGACAAGACAAGTGAGCTGGAAGAAGGAAGATGGGGAGTGAAGTGTGGTCCACATGGAAGGAATGGCATGAAAAATGACCCATGTTAGAAAAGATATAGATGTTTGAGGAGTTGGAGAGTGAGTGATGGAGCAGAATGAGTCCAAGTATCCCTGGAACACACTGGAGAGGCAGAGGGTTTGCTGAGCATGACAAGGTTTAGATTTTACTCTATTGACAATAAAGCCACTGGAAAATTTAAGTAAGGGAAGAAATTGATCAGTTTTATGAAAATCCCTCTTGTTGATGTATAGAAAGTGAACTACAGATGGCAGGAGTAGCCAGCCTGCTGTGGATGCTACCTAAGGAGACAGGGGCTTAGATCATGGTGTTGTCAGTAGTAGAATTATCATCCCAATTGATGTTACACATTGTGGGAAAGCTGGCAGGATTGATGCTGGATCAGCTGAAGCAGAACAGTAGGAGAGAAAAATATCCAAGTATGGCCAATAAGTTCCCCATTTGAACAGGCATTCATGTGATGCAATGGGCAGAGGGTAGAATTGGGCTTGGGGTGATATTAGTATCTGTGTTGAATATGACTCTGCAGTATCCATCTGAAGACCTCCAATTCATGCATCTCTAGATGTTGGCCAGTATGAAAATGAAGAGAGAAAGATAGATATAACCTAGATGAGTCAGTGCAGCAAGAATTATACATTAATTATTATTATTTTAAAAAGGATAAAACAGAATAAAACTAATCAAAACAAACCAGTGTAAAAGTTACAGGACTTCAAAACATTACAAAATCAACAATAGTTACCATAATACCTTTGATGTCTTCAAAATAGCTGCAGATAACTTCAGATATAGTGAAAATCCGATATAGTGAAAATCAAACAGAACAGAATAGAATAAAAACAATAAAAACAAAACAATGAACGCAATAAAGGACTTAAAAACAAGCCTATAGTAAATCCAACATTGCTACCATAACATATCTTGCTATCTTTGAAATAGCTGCTCCTGTCATTGGATTTGACATAATCAAACAAAACAAGAGAGAATAAAACTAAACCCAACAAAACAATGGAAATGATACAGGACTTCCAAAACAAAACGACAGGGTATCAACAATGGCTGTAACCCTCAGAAGGAGATCCCCCCCTAGATGCCACGCTGAGCACCACTATCCTCTGAGCCCATGATCAGACCACTGGCCCTAGACCTGCAATGTTAGTGAAATACCAAAGCACCACAGGCATCCAATTGCATTTCACCTCCACAGCTATCATCACAGCCTGTTTCTCCAGGTAAGCCTATAGTTTATGCTGGGGTGGGGAGTGGTGGGGGTGGGTTTGGTACTTCTTGTTTGCCAGCCCACCAGCCAGAAGGGGCTTGGTATCTGTCTGTTGCAGTCTGGCCATGGCCCACACATGGTGCTGGTTCCCAGGCTGGGTTTGCTTACTGGTGTTGCTCTGTTCTCTCTACCCCCCAGTTCATGAATGACTTACATTAATCTATGAAAGAAAGACAAACAAAATCTAAAGCTAGTTAAGATGTCACTGACCAGAGATTAGTAAGAATAATAGTCCTTGAGTTTTTCTCAGCTCTTTCTTTCCTTGGTTTTTCTACTCATCCTTTCTTCCTCTTTTCCAACAAGCTCACACTGCATTACTCTTCAGGCTATTTCCTAATTTTAAGTGCAAGTAAATCAGAGCTTCAGTGAAAAAATTGATTAAAAAATTATAAATTGTGCAGATTCTTTGAAAATTTGCTACATGAAGTAAGAGTTACGTAGGTGTCTTTTTTATTTCTCCCTTTCCTATTTGAGGGAGAAGCCAAGATCTGGGTTACAAAGTACAGAATCAGTAATAGCAATATTTGGAGGGAGGCATGCATGACTTAACTGAATGAAATAGCAGAAAATCCAAGTTTGGAGAAGGGGAGAGAGAGAGAAAGAAAGAGAGAGAGAGAAATGGGAAGAAGAGGAGGAGGAGGAGGAAAAAGAAGAGAAGAAGGGAGAAGGAGGAGGGAGGGGAGAGGGGAAGAAAAGAAAAGGGAAGAAAAGAGAAGGGAAGAGGGAAAGAGAAGGGTAAGAGGGAAGGTAGAAAGGAGAACAAGACAGAGGAGAAGGAAAAGGTGAAGAGAGAAAAAGCATTGAGGAATCAATGAATCAGTGTTGGAATTAATGACATCCTGAAGTTTGCTTAGTTTAAATCAGAGTGTTCCTATCCAAGGGATGATTGTTTCACCAAAAGCTAACAAACCTTCCAAGCCACAGATGGAAGCCACTTTACCCTTGGAGACTTCACTTCTGTAATCACATGGTGTCACTTCCATTAGCACACTCCTCTCTCTCTCTCTCTCTCTCTCTCTCTCTCTCTCTCTCTCTCTCTCTCTCCATCCCTCACAGTGCTGGGATTGAACCTAGGGTTTTGCACATGCTAGGCAAATGCTCTACCACTACACTGTATCTTTAGCCTCATTTTTGTTATTTTAAAGGATTTTTTATTGGCATATATTTGTGTTACATAAAATTTATATTTGCTTTGAGGAATGTGTGTGTGTATGTATAATATATATATATTATAAATATAATATATATATATTATATTATATATACATGAACAATTATTTTATCCTTTTATCTCTCCACTTCCCCTAATCTTTCCCATGTCTAAAAGCCTGCCTCCCTGCTTCCTGCCCTTGCTAAAGGAGGGTATTTTAAGGCAGCATTAAAATAAGATTATATAAGATGGAAAATATTGTGGCCATCTTGGAAAATACGGTTTAGCACACCATCCAAAAATAGGGTGATCTTTCCATTTATTCAAGTCTTTGGTTGTGTCCCTCTGTAGAGTTTTAGATTCTATACAACAAAAGTATTTCTGAAATATGCTTTGGTTCTGTGGTTAGCACTTATGACTAGCATTCTATATATGTTTTACTTATTTTGCTTATTACTATCTTTCATTTAAAATGTTAGCTTGATTGTGGGATTTAAAAAATACCATTTCCCTAATGCCTAGATAGTACTTAGGGTCTAGTAGACTGTCAGTATACATTTATGACGATGTAATTCAATAAATTAATGCAAGGTTTAGTACCAACAGTAGTTGTTTAAACTAAGAACATGGTATACAAAAGGAGAAGATACATCATCTGTGAAGCTTCAAGTTTTAATTCTAGTAGATTCTGTGGAAAACTTGCTTTCACAAAATGAGTCACCTTTAGTTGTGTTAATCTTGGTCTAGAACTGATGTATCTTACTTGGAATAAAATAGACCACCACCGGCACTATCTTTAGAAAGTAAGATTAAGAATATAGTTATACTTTCTAAAAACTTTTCTGTAGTTTACAAGTTTTCAACAATAAGGAATTGTAGAATGGAAAAAGAAACCCAAATGACTTTTTATTTCCTTTTCCCTCCTCTGGAAAGAGAAGCCAAGACTTTGGTTACCAATTACAAATAAATAACAGCAGTGCTAAGAGAGTGCTATGAATGAGCTGATTGAACAAAATAGCAAAAATCAGAGAGAGAGAGAGAGAGAGAGAGAGAGAGAGAGAGAGAGAGAGAGGCATTGAAGCATTTGTATCATTACATCTGTTAAAAATAGTATCTTATCAGTTTTATCAGAAGACAAATTAGAAGTACAAGATCTAGCTGGGCACAGTGGTATACGCCTATAAGAAGCAGATCTATGACTATATACTGAGACACAAATAAAATCATTAAGCTCTGTTTTCCTATGATGCTCATATAACCACTGAAAGTTTATACTTCAAATAGATGATGTGTTTGTTTTCTACTGTTATCAATAAGGGATCTTTGGGATTTCATCCACCTATGGGTTCTGGTCCTTAAATCCAATGATCAAAATGACACTTACTATGTGATCTTAAGGGACGTTGACCCTCTCATTTCCTGCCACCACTAACTGGGAACAATTACCTTTAGAGTTCTCTAAATTCTGCAGCCCCATGTTATGTTAGTTAATACTCTTCATTAGTTCTCAACAAAGTCGGTAGAAGAGTACCTCCCAGGACCTGTAGGTGGCTGTTCCCAACCTGGAGGGACCCTCATTTACCTGCTGTGAGTGGGAATGAGCTGGGACCTCTTCAGTCCCCTTTCTATTAAGTGAAGCATCCATCCACGGGGTGCAACTCAAACAGGGAAGACACTAGACCCACAGTGCACAGGATAATCCGTGTCAAATGGTGAGTCCTGACAAAACCTTTTCTGAGTATGGGAGGCTCCAGCTTGGGTCTGAGGAAGGCATTTCCTCCAAGGCTGCTAACTTGGCCTCCTCAGCTGCAAGAATCTGAATGGAGGTTGCTTCTTCTGGAGTGATTTTGGTTTAAGTTTTGTACAGAGACCTGTTACCCAAATTATTTATATCATAGGCTTCATGACAGGCCATTCAGCGACCTATCCATACAGTGCAGGCCTCATATTGATAAGACAGCAGAAATGAGGGATGTTCTAACATAAAAAAATAGTTTCATTATTAACATATCTACTATTAAGCATTTTTATTTAAAATTATTATTGTATTATTTCTAGTGTCTAACTCTATTAGATATGGCTTTATTTATTCTTGGTTTTCAGTATTTTATAAATAAATTTACCACACAATGCTGGCATAATAATTAAGAATTAAAACAAATGAGTTATAAAATACTTAGAACATATGGACAAAAAGAGGAAAATTAAAATTTTATATAATTTTACTATTCAGAGAGAAACACTGCATCTGTACATTTTTTTTTTTTTTTTGTACTGGGGATCGAACTCATGAACTTGTGCTTGCCAGGCAGGTGCTTAAGCCACTGAGCTACACCCCTGGCTCTATCTGTACATTCTAAGCCTTTTCATGCACATGAACCAACTGGAAAAGCAACCTGTGTCCACACTCTGGTGAGGAGTCTGATTCAGTGCTTGGTCCCTGCCCTGCTCTAGTGGTCCCCGCCTTTCCAACATTCATGAATATAATAGTTGGAGCACTGTGGTCTGCAATGATATTTTAGTTGCAACTGACAGTTCTCCTAATGGCTGACAAGTTTGGCCATTGTCCCCCATAAATTTTATCAGACCAATAGCTTTGCTAGGATTGCTTGAAAATTCTGTAAGCATTAAGCAATGAGGTTGGCATCTGATGCACGGAATGAGATTTCACATGTAAATATTTAATATTCACATAGCAGTGTCTTTAAATTCAGTCTCACTCTGTGGCTCTTCTTATCCATTAACAAGTATCCATTGGTGGTCTATTATTTGACAAGCCAAGCTCTGGGTGTTAGCGATATCACAATGAACAAAAGTGGTAAAGTTCCTAGTTCATACATTTTAGGGAGAGAGACACATGCACATGCTAACATACGCACATGCATACATGCACATACACACACAAATAAAAAAACAAACAAACAAGAAAAAACCCAAATTGTGATATTACTATGGCAGATCATAGAACAGCATTTAGGAGTTACAGTGATGGAAAGGGAGGAGGGGTGTTATATGTTATAGGGCATTAGGAAGATTCTCAGATAAGATGTTGTTTGAGCAGAGACCTTGGGTAAAGCAAAGAGCTGGGGGCCATGCAAGTGTCTGGGGAACTGCAGATAGAAGGGCTGGAGATCCCAGATGCTGAGGCAGCAGTGTGCCTGTGTTGGTGCAGGCGATGCTAGAGCAGGAAAAGGTGGTAGTTCAAAGTGAGACAAGAGAGGAAGATGGGTTGATTTGTATAGGACCTTGTTAACCCTGCTGAGGAGGAACTGGAGATTGATTCCAAAAGAGCTCAGATAGGAGCCAAGGATGCCAGCGGAAAGGTACTTGACGGTCTGTTGTAGTAGTCAATAGCGTACATGAATGTAAACTATTTCTCCCACCTAGGCCTGCCCTACTCTGCCAAGCTGATGCCATTCCCCACCTCCAGGGCTACCCAGTTGCTCTTCCCCCAAGGCCAGGTTAGGGATAAAACATTTAAGAAGTGGAGCAGATATTTTTGTATGAAGTCTGTTCGGTATTACATCTGTGACTGGCATCGAAATACCTAAGAGTGACAACGCAAGTTTGGGGAGCGTCACCCTCAGAAGTCAATTTGACAGGCTGTGGTCTAGCACTTACAAGATCGAGGCTGGCAACTGTAGAGAAAAAGGAAAGTAGGTAGAGGCACCCAAAGCTTCAGGAAAAAGCTGAAAAAAGAAGTGACAGACACAAATGCATAGTGTGCACCAAATCAGTCTGTATTTAATCTCAGTGATGAAGTACCTGGAAACCTAGAAATGACGGCACGAAGCAGTGTGACGGGATGCTGTGTTGCATTTGCCAGTTAAGAACTCACTGGAAGTTTTTCTGAAGTCTGAGTTTGCACTTTTGAATATGATAACCAGGCAAAGTGGGTTCCAAGTCCAAAGTCCAGGAGTCCAGCTACAAACCAGTGAGGAAGTAGGATAGATACAGAATGGATGGCCCCCCTTGCTTAGCATGTTATTGTTCCAGAGAATGTAAATAGTGTGAGGTCAATGACTTTCTTGCTCACTTCTGTATTCCTAGTGTGAGAAACTGTGCAACATATCAGGTACTCAGTAACAGCCTTTAAATGGATGAATTTTAAATTCTTTTACAATGTGTGTGTATGTGAGACCGTGTGTGTGTGTGTGTGTACATAAATAAGCACAGACTTTTTAGTAAGCTTAGTGAAACTGAGATCAGATCTTATTTCTCCTTGCCTTTGTTCCTTTTCCAATTCCTCTTCCATGTCATTGAAGAAGACAGTGGTGACATTTGTAGCCCTAACTCTTAGGAGGATTGCAAATTCGACTCCTACCTGGGAAATTTAGTGAAAAGTCATCAAAAGGTCTGGATTCCTAGCTCAGTGTGAAAACTTGAGTTCAATCCCCAGTATCACTAAAAACAAAAGCAGACAATGTCACTGACCTGTCTATGTTGTCTTGTCCCACTCCAAATTCAGCTGGACACAATGCCTGTACACTGTTGACTTCTGCCTGCTGCTGTTCTCTGGCCATGGGAGAGGGCTCAGTATCCATGCTCTAGAAGTTCTTCAGAGAGTTAAGTCCTCCAGGGCGATGTTTTGCCAGCCAAGGGCAGAAACTGGTAGATAACTACTCCAGGTTCCTGCCTCTTGGTGGAATAATTCTGAGGTGCATTGTACATTGTCTAAAAAGAAAGGATTGAACCGTAGTTTCTTGCAGTGGTTTTCCACCCAGGAAGGCATTCTCCTTTGCTTTTCTACTTTCTCTGGCCCTCAGTCTCTGGGCCCACCTCCTCCAAAATATGTAGGCTTAAATTCTAATATCAGAGGCTTTTTCAGGAGAACCCAAACAGAGAAAAATATACATGTGTCTATGGGAGGAGCATATGGGGTTTCCGTGAAGACTGAGATAATGCAAATAAAGCATTTAGCAAAGCTCTCACAGAGTAAGTGCTGTCATTGAGCTTGCCTATATAATGCTTATGTAGCATCTATTTTTGAGGAGGACTCAAAGTAAAGAGCAATGGGCACCATAATAACAATAACTGTGGCAGCAAATGAAAAGAAGCAGAGATAAATGGTACAGCTAGGAAAAATGGTGCAGGTACTAAGTGTTGGTGTGTGTGGTATCAGTTATATAGGAAAGAAGACTTTACTGTAGGAGCCAAAGGAGCCCATATTTTCAAGGCCTTTATTAAGACAAACCCAGTGGGAAGGGCCAGAAATCTAACTCTTGGAAGAGCTGGGAGATTCTATAGATTCAGTTAGGAAGGAGTCAAAACTCCTTTGGGGAAGAGTGTAGGTAGCAATGTGGTAAGCAAAGGGAATTCTTGTGCTTAGCTATGTTTGATCCTACAAAATAGTCAAAATGGAATCCCCTGTAAGGCGCAAAGAGTTTCTTGGTACCAGCATCAAACTGATGACCTTGTATTTACCAGGAAGGCACTTGTGCTTCTGAGCTAAATCCCTAGCCAAGAATTTGTTGTTGAAGTCTCAACACTTCACATCATGCCTAGCATGGAAGACAGAGCACTGGATGTAGAAGGAAGGTAAAAGAAAGCCCAGTGATGCCAAGGTAAGAAGAGAGAAGGAAAAAAGAATCAACAAGTCCTCAGTAAAAGCTACTGGCTGAATGTGGTCAAGGGCGTCAGGCTGGCTGCTTCTCCTACACCCTGATGATTAGTGTTAAAATGCATCAGGGATTCTAGCTGAGGAGGTTTTGTCCTATACTACCAGCATGATGTACGGTTTACCCTGAATGAAGGCAGTTTTGTCTCCTCACCTTCTTTTTATGAAAATATGATTCCCCCATGGTAGAGAGGATATGAGTAAGGGGGGGGGGTGGAGAAATGCTCGTGATCTTATCAGTATGGAAATTGGGCCAGTTCACCAAATCATAGAGACTGTGGGCTGGAGTCTGCAGGGCTGAGGAGAGCAGGGGGAAAACAAAACTACACGACAGTTTGGACTCCCAGGAAGAGACATTTTCCCGTTCACTACAAGTGGTGGAATTCCGAATGCCATTTCAGGGTAAACTGAGTCACAAAGCCAGTGAAACACTGTAGGTGGAAGGGCAGACACTCAGGGTGCTGATAAAGTAGAACAGTTATACTTTAATTCTTGGCATGACTAATAGTCTTATGAAATTAAAACCAAAATACCTATGTCTTGATTGGTGTCCCCTCTTGTGCCAGCGCTGTTGGGAACAAAAGCAGACATAAAAATACAATGATGGGAAGGTCATGTTCTACCAGTACAATTAAATTAGTTGTTAATTAACTTTGCGTATGCTCCTTTAGTTATGCCTTCATTTTAAGTCCTCTTTATTTTTTCTGTTTGTAGGATAACTTGAGTAAAAGCTTTTTCCACTAAGAGAGCATATGACTATCCTACTGTATAGTTTTACAATTTTATTTTAAAACATTTTAATCTTTGCTTCATCTGAAACATAGATTTGCAAATAGTAGGGTGTCAAGGAATTGTAACTATATTTTTTCACCAGTTAACCTACTATTTCTTGGGTATTAGTGATTTTTTCCCTTCACTGATTTGATAAGCTAGTTCTTTTTTCTAGATGTTGTGAAACAACTAATACTTTGCATGTTGGGTGATGTACCTAAATAGTCATACTCTGAGAAATTACCAAGTATCATTGAAATACTATTTTTATTTTAAACAAATTTTCAAGAAAACATGAGTTTCTCCATGAATTTTCTCCTTGGCTCTGTGGCTCTATTTATCTATTCTCTCATCATTGTGACATTTAAAACTCAAATGTTTTCAAGGTGAATTTGTTGCAGGAGATATCAGTGCTCTTCCTAAATTCCTTGGGCCTCTTTTACTCTGTTTTGAAGTATATTAAAACATGGTTTTTGAGCTTTAGCACCTTCAGCTCTTTTTGAGGGGGACTCCTAAATCTAGCTTCTTCTGTCTTCATCAGTGGAGACCCAGAGGATTCCCTCCTTGCCTCCCTGACCAATGCTGACATACAGGTATATAAAAGCCTACTAATCTCGTTTTGAGTGGGCACAGTTAACAGGCTACATTTCATGCCAGAGCTGCCCAGACTGACCAGCTGAAAGTGGCCTTTCTTAGGACTTTAAGGCCCTGTCTAGTTTCCACCCTTTTCCTGTCCCCCTCTATCAGGGTCTCCTTTGGGAAAACTATCTAAGGCAGAGATCTTTTCTGTTTTTAAAAATTTTTATTACTTTTTTATTTTAAAAAGAAAAAAAATCAGAAAAGAAAAACAAAAAGTAAAAGAGACAAACAACAACAAGCCCCAAACAATGACAAAATAGACTTTCAAAACAGAATGAAAGAAATTTAACAATGCTTGTTTTATTGCATATTGTTATTTTTTTCAAAGAAAGAACGAAAAGAAAAGTTAAAAAAACAAAGAAGAAAAAAGAAAAAAGGTAAAACGATACAGAATTCAAAAAAATTTATCATCATAAAATCACTGGTTGATACATTACACATTGTCATCTTAAAAATAGTTGCCAAAGTCACAAAATCAAAGCATAAAAAGTGGCTAGACACTCAAACATTGACAGTGCAAATCCTTCTATTCAATGATCCAACAGAAACTCAGTAATACGGTCATCTATCTTACACACTACATACACTGTGGTATACTTTAGAGCACTTTCCTTCCCTTTCACTTTTACAATATCTATTATACTTTTTGGATCGCATTACTCTGTCAGTTTTTATTATTTTTTACACTAGAGAGACAAGGTGAGTCTTGTTTATTTCACTAATGAGGATATTCTCAAGTTGCCTCCATTTACCTATAAAGGCCTCAAGATCATCCTTTTTATTGCCGAGTAGTATTTCATTGCAGAAAAATAACACATTTTTTTCATCCACTCTGCAGTTGATGGGCATCTGGGTTGTTTCCAGGATTTAGCTATCACAAATTGTGCAGCTATGAACATGGGTGCACATATATCACTGTGATATGAACATTTCACTTCTTCGGGGAAAATACCCAGGAGGAGAATAGCTGGATTGAATGGGGCTTCTAATCCTAGTCTTCTGAGAAATCTCCATACTGATTTCCACAGTGGCTGCACCAGTCTGCACTCCCACCAACAGTGGAGCAATGTTCCTTTCTCCCCGCAGCCTCACCAGCATTTGTTATCAGTTGTTTTCTTGAGGGCGGCCTTTGAGATTTTTTCATTATCCAGGCAGATCTTTCCACTGAGAAGACCCATCCTCCCATCAGTGACCCATAGACTTGAGAATCTATCAGTTTGGTATCTTGTACTAGTTCCAGCTAAACAATCTTTCAGGCATTGAGCCAAATTGAGTAAACTAGGGCTCCTGGTGGTTTCTTCCTATTAATACAGTGAAAGATGCTTTAGAGTTCTAGACACAATTCCATGAAGAATACAAAGATGTTAATTTTTCAGGAGTTACTCAGTGAGTTATTGATGCATCCTAGAAATAATGTTCCTGCATAATTGATTGACATTTTGTCTAATAACAAAGATGGTACGTGATTACCTCTAATTTTCCATTTTAAAAAGGTGCCTGTGTTTGGTAAGAAATCAAATAGAGGAGTACATAATGAAGAGTCTTTGTGTATTCTTCCTCTAAACCTTGGACATACTTTAAGGCTGGGGCTATAGCTCAGTGGCAGAGTGCCTGCCTGGCAAGTGTGAGGTCATGAGTTCGATTTCCAGTTTTAAAAAAAAATCTTAGATATATTTTAGATTTAATTTTTCATTGAATATTATTTTTTTGTTATCTTCTAGCATTCTTTGGTCTTCATTATTCCTCTCTCCTTTCTTCTCTCCATTTCCCAAAAGGTTGAACATTTAAATTGTTTTCAGTTTAAAAAAGAAATGCTACAGTGAACATCCCCATTGTACCTCTTTGTATACTTATTTAGATGTATTTTGAGGATCAATTCCTAGCAGTGGCATTAGCAAGCTTTCTCCCAGCCTTGCAGATTTTAATACACTCATAGTAGTAATTAACAATGGCTATTTTTTTTAAAGTGTCTCCCATATTTGTGTTATAAAAGCTAGTCTGTGTTTAGTTCTCCTAGTGCGTGGTGATAACCTGAAGCTAGTTAATTCTCCAGTAAAGCCCACGCTTTTCTTTTATCTTAAACAGTTTTTCCCAGGATGTGAAGTCCCAGGATGTGAGGTCAGGGAACACTATTTTCTGCCTCTCCCCCGTCCTTTTTGCCTATACATTCAGCCAGATGACTGGTCACACTGCCAGTGAGATATAAATGGAGGTTACAGACAATCTTCAACAGCTCTTAATATGAAGAAACGACTCATCTGTTTTTACTTCTCTCTGACTTCTGACAAGATGCAGAAGAGAAATCTAGGGTTGGAGGATGTAGAGAGCATCCTGAATTATCACCTGCGGGATGATCACCCATCAATCCAGAAAACCCACAGAGGGCTAATCCATGATCAAGGAAAAAAGAAAAAAAATTGGAATTTGGAGGCTTATGTATTTTCAATACAACTATTACTTTCATTTCTTTGTAAATCCATATAATTCATTTAAAATTTATGTCTTACTTTATCACTTTTTGACATGTATTTTCTCCTCATGTAGATGATGGACAAATTAGTGTACTAATAGTCTCTCAACTCTCTAACGCTATCATCTATTCTTTCTTAATTATCTTATTTTTAGTCCCACACTGACATTGGACCATACACTAGGTTTATTTTCTTACTTCATATTTTAAATAATGATAGAAACATTGATTAATTGATTTTATTACACTTAAGATCATTAATTCTTTGATATAAAAAGTGACGATCACACTTGCGTTTCTCTGTTTTCTATGCTTTTTCAGTTTTGTTCATTATATTTTAGTTTTGTATTGCTAAAGTTTAAAACCTATTTATACTGTTCTATACCATTTATTCCCATAGTTACTGTTATTCTACTGAATTCAAAATTGTGAGTGGTTCTTTGAAGCATATTTTTTTCTTTTACTACTTTTGCCAATTTGATTCGTCAACCCAATTTGGTCATCCAGAAATTTCTGCGCATTTGAGAAATGATGTCTCTTGCTTTAATTTTTGTTGGTACAGGGGATTGAACACATGATCTTGTGCTTCACAAGCAGGTGCTTATGCCAGTTAACTTTTTTTTTTTTTTTTGGTACCAGGGATCGAACTCACAACCTCATGCTTGCCAGGCAGGCACTTATGCCACTGAGCTAAACCCCCAGCCCATGCCACTTAACTTAATTCTCTACCCTCTTGCTTTAATTTGGAAAATTAACATTTTAATAAAGAATTCTACCATTTATTCTGTTGATCATCACTTGCTTTTATCTATGCATTCATAAAACTTATGTGTGTGAACTTTGACAGTTTCTCTCTCTCTGTTTCTCTCAATCTCTGTCTCTCCTCCTACCCTACCGCATTTTCTTTTTCCTTGGTATTAAACTTCTTGAAATTTCTTATATCTTATTGGTATTCAAATTTATGTCTTCTATCAATTTGAGAGTAATCTCTTCTTTGATAAAAATGTTTTCTATTTCATTAACCTTATACTCTTTTTATGAAACAAATTATGTCTTTAATCACTATGACTAATGATTAAAAGTTGGTTTTCCAGCTCCCTAATCATTTTTTAAATTGTATTTAAAAGAGAATAAAACCAAACAAAACAGAATAAAGTCAATCAAAACAAAACAGTGATACTGGACTTCAAAACAGGATAATAGGAAATCAAAAATGGTGACCATAATGCCTCTTCAAAATTGCTGCCCATACCTCAGACATAATAAAGAAAAAGAACAGAATAAAACCAATCAAAATGGAACATTGAATAAAACAAAACAATAAAATGAAACAAAACAAAACAGTGAGAACAATACTGGATTTCAAAAGCAAGACAGAAGGAAATCCCCATCGTTCCTACATTGCATAGTGTTATCCCCTAAATAGATGCTCAGGCTACCGGCTTTAGGTCTGCAAAGTCAATCACACTATACAAGAATTGAGTTGTTTTGTACCTCAGTTGCTATCATCTCAGACTGTGATCTTCTGAATCAGCAGGTTGTTTATGGGGGTGCAGGTGGGCCTCTTCTTGTCTCCCACCCTGCACCCCAGCTGGCTCACGGGAAGGGCAAATTGGCTTCTTGTTTCTCTTCATGGCCCCACATGGCTGCTGCTGGTTCATGGGACTCCCTAATAATTTTTAAGCTTTTATCATTTTTCCTCTGTAATGTCTTTGATCATTTGAATTTCTCCATAACTGAGATTTCATCTTTGGTCAGATAAGTTTTTTCCTTGGTATTTTAAATAATGTTATTTTCACCCTCAATAGATTTTCTTAGATTTCAGGAGACCTGTGTAAATCATTAGGAATTTGGCTCTGTGTTTTCAAATCATGATATAAAGTTATATCTTGCCTAAGTGCCAGCAGGATACACACACACACACACACACACACACACACACACACACACACACACCCTTGCTTTTCCTTTCCTTTGTCCATTCAATTTGTCATGTTTTTGTTATATAATCTGGCAAAAGTCTGCCATTATACTTTAGAAGTCATTAATATTTTCCTTAATTAAAGTGATACACTGGTCGAAACACTTTCCTGAGATGTCACCATTAGCAGCATAATACTTATATCAGCAATCTCAATTATGAATCTATTTCAGAAAATCAACAAAGCAAAAATGAGGTTCTAGGTCATCATTCCCAGAGAATGAGCTGGTGCCAACTTTGCCTTGGGAGTGATTTGAAAGGTTTGGTAATTTTTATGTCCAATTCTGTACTTGTGAGTTTAGGATAGATACTCTCCAGTACACTCAGATAAAGCTAGCAAAAACTGAAACAAACAAAACCAATTAAAATGCTCTGCATTTTTCCACCGTAACGAACCTTAAACTAATTCTACTTCTTTTGTGCAATGTCAGTCATCAAAGATAATGTTCGAAGGCTATGTTAAGACGACAAATACTTTCAGTATCTTTCACAAGAATGGTCCTGTTAAGACCTCCCTTACAGATACAGCTTTCAAAGCTGTAATGTACGTTCAACGCTCAAAACCAGTCGATGTTATTGCTATAGTAGTGAGAACAAGAACCCAAGCACCATTCTTGATTTTCTTCATGATCACCACCTTCATCCTGCTTTTCCTTGTCACCCTCTAGGCCCCCATTGTCATCCATCTGCCCTTGTGATTGACTGATTTGGTCTTGCCTATCATGGTTTCGACAAGAGTGACTTGAAGGTTATTTTTGAGGGGATTTTTAATATTTGCAAGTGATTTTTCCATAGATTAATAGCAATCTGACTTTTTTTTTGCAACCTAACTTTTTAAAAGATTTAAAGAACCAGGTTAGATCTTCACATTTCACCTCCTCTTAACTTTTTCCCTTTTGCAAAAACCTATGTAAAAAGCTGAGTAGTGAGAAACTCCCACTAGCAACCCACATATTTTCCCTCCAAATAGGCTACTTACCTTTTGAGGCAGTTTTTTTCTTTTTTTTTTTTTTTTAACATGGTTTTGGCTTTTGCACTTTGGGCTGTCTATCATGTTTTGTTTATTAGAACAGGTGGAGATTTAATTTTGTCTTTTCAAAGCATGTAAAACAGAGAGGAAAACACAAGACTTTGCTTTAAAGAAATTAAGGAGATGGACTGAAATCTTAGGCCTCAAGAACTTCGAAGTTTGGAGCTAGCTTCTCTTTGGCTGACTTTTCCTCTGATAAGGGCAGGAATCTCTACGGTGCTGAGTCTCAGGAAAAATACACCTTATCTTGCCTAGTGTGTTATATTTAAGCTGCATCTTAGTACAAACCTAGTAATTAGAAAGATCTATGTCATTTAAACTCTGTTGGGGTGAGTTTTCTCTAAGCCCTACTCCTGGTGTAACACTGGCATGGCAGACTGAACCCGAGGGCTCTCACCTCTCAATCCACAACAAAACGTCCCACATCTTTGGATGCTTAGGGCCAGCACATGAATGGCACAAGCAGACTCATACTCAGCAGCGATGGGTGCTGCCCACAAACGCAGCCCGTGGTGCTCAGCAGCAGGAGAGGTAGCAGCTTTTGGTGGGTGTGAGGGTGCTAAGCGGAAGGAGTGGGGGAGAGACAAACAGCAGATGTCATGTAGTGTCTCAGCCCATGTGAGAAGCCCTTGGGTTCAAAGAACACTGGGAAGGAATTTGATGGGAGCCTGGGATACACATTAGAGGGAACGGAGGGAAAGCCCAGCACACATGTGCTACCATGTCTTTTGAGGACAAAGTTTTATAAGGCATATTTAATATTCTCCTTCTGTTGTCAGTGAAAATGCAATGCTAGAAGGGGAAAGTTGATGGAATGGTTGACAATTTTGGTGTGGTTATCTTTTTTTTTTTTTTTTGGTACCAGGGATCAAACTTGAACTCATGATTATCTTTTTTTTTTTTTTTTTGCATACCAGGGATTGAACTCATGACCTTATGCTTGCCAGGCAAGCACTTATGCCACTGAGCTAAATCCCTGGCCCATGATTATCTTTTAAGTAAAAATTTTGTCACAAGAATCACAGATAATTTGTGTTTTCTATGGAAAGACAATAGGGAAAGGATAGTGCACTTCTGTGGGATGGTATCCTTTGAAGTCTTCCTGTGTATGCCCCTCATTCATGACATTCCAAGGAACTTAACAGAGCCTGCGTCATTCCCATTTTGACAGAAGAAACCTGAGCCTCAGAGAGGAGGAAGTATTTCCCAGAGTGAAAACTAAAAATTGAAGGAGTTGATATTAAGCCCTGGTTTTCTAACTCTAACATCACCACTGTTCCTGCTGACCCGTGCTCATTAGACAGTGGCACCTCTGTTCACAGTCTTAATTCTTTTCATGATTCTGGTTGTGAATTGAATTGGATGAGAATCAAATCAAGTTTTCCCATGAAGTCAGCATTAAACTTAACCTTCGGTTTGATTTGGTTCTCATTCAATTTGCTTTGTGATCAGAATCATGCAAAGAATTAAATTTGTGAATCAAGGTGCCACTGTAGTAGATTTTCATAACAAAATACTTTGCATTTTCATTTAAAAAATTTATTAACTAATTAATTAATTTTGCACTACTAAGGACTAAACTTAGGATCTGTGCACTGAGAGAAATCTCTAGCTTTTTTTTCTGATTTTGAAACAGGGTCTTCCTACATCGCTAAATTCCTCAAGCTGGGCTAGAACTTGTGATACTTCTGCCTTAGTCTTCCAGAGTGAATTCGGCTAAATTTACATGAAATATAACACAAGTTTAAGGGTGTCTCAATAACTTTCTTAGAATAATGATACTTTGTAGTATTGCATTATGCAATTTTAAGTGACTTTAAATAACCTTAAGAAATTTAATAGAAAAATTATCATTATCTGTACTTAACATAGAAGACAATTAAGGCACAAAGAGGTTAAATGACTTGTTTCAAGTGTCCTGAGTTTCTGCATTCTCTTCATTAGGAGGGATTGCTTCTTAAAATTCTTATTCTCCACAAAAGTAGCCCCTATAAAGGTATTTATGACCACACTTAGACATTTACAGTCAAGTTTTTAAATTTCTTCTTTACATGCTTCATACAGTGAGTGGCCTTGGACAGTTTTCCAACCTGAAACCATAGTGTCTTCTATGCATAACTGAATAGTTCATTTGGAACCAAAATGAGATCATTTCTATGGATCACTAGTGAATCTTTCTCTGTAGCTTCTTCCCAATCTCAGCTTTCTTTTAAAAAGTACATGAAGATGGTCACAATGGCATCTCTTAAACTAACAGTAAGTACAATATAATTGAACACTGCTCTGAAAATAATTGAGGGGTAGGATGTGTAAGGTGCCATCTACTACCCTGTAGGTGCCAACTGCCAGGTTGACCTTTAGTGTGAGATATTTGGTATCTGCTGAACTTCTCAAGGGCCTGCATCTTCACCAAGGAAGATATGGCAAAAATTTTAGATTCTTGAGAAGGAAAAGTGGCCTTCTTGTATATCCATCAGAGAGCCCTACTATGTGTCTGTATGTCTATTGATCTATGTGTTAAAATTCCACTGGGAGACACCACCTCCAGCACCTTGTCTTGAGGACATTCCCAGGACCTTGTGCTCTTTCTCATCAGCACCATAAACCAGAAATGCTCCTTTGACCCCAGTCAGATCATATCAAATTTTTGATTGAAGGGAGAAGTACCTTGTAGAATAATGACAGGGAATACTTAAGAAACTTTTTTCACTTTTTGAAGACTACTGCTTGATGCAGAAAATTAGATTATCTAACATTGGAGGAGAAATGGGAGGATTTGAAATCACTGTGATGAAAATGGGACCTAGACTCAGAGATCCTTTCAATGTGTGGAAGCTTAATCCCCAAAACTGTAAAATGCACTCAGTAAGAATCTAGAGAGAATAACTGAGGGGTGCAAGCTCTTTGAATACTCATTGAATTGGTGTCCTTCTTCTAGTGCCAAGGAGAAGGGTTGTAGGGTGTGTGACACCCTCCAAATCAGGGAATACAAGCAGGAACATTTTAAAATTAAGTTCATTTCTGCTGGACAATCTTACTTGTTTTATCTTTTTTGTACTTAGAATATGGTTAGGCTATGGAGAAATTAAGTAGGAAACAGGATTACTTAATTGGAATGATCAAACAAAAGTTTTTTCCCACAAAATACTTATACATCATGTCTCTTACACCAATCGTGACTATTTTGGTTGAACACAACATCAGACAGTAGCTTAACATTTTTCAATCCTAAAAATCTATAACATTGCAAAGAATGCCACCAGCCACTCAGATGGTTTTATTGATCATCAATAATAAATATAATATGAAATGAAAAATGGTATGAAATGTGACTATTTCTTAAAACAAGGCAGGAAATGAGGAAATAAATGAATGATAATATAATGTAGTCTTCAAAGCCAACCCCTAGACTAGTTGATTCTACCATCTTCTAGTTGTGCTACTTCAGGTAAGTTACTTAACCTATTATCTTCAAAATAGGTGTTAAAACTGTATCAACCTTTATTGTGAAAAGTAAAAAATCTATATAATTCTTAGTAGAGTTCTGAAAAGTAATGTATGTTCTATAAAATTTACTTGCTATTATCATGGATAGCATTACTATTCTAGACTACAAGACGACCCAAACCCTCACATTCTGAATTTATCATCCACGACTCCCCTTCTTTTGCTACTATCTCCACCCAATGACTAACATATAAGTCATTTAAATGCTACACTCCTTATTCTCGGGTCACCTTTTATCTCCTTTTCCAATGCTTCCTTGGAAATACAGAGCCTCTTTCTCACAACCCCAGCAGTATTTTCTAATTGCCCTTCTCCAGTCTGTTCCAAAGATTTCTGTAGCTCTGAACATATCACTTTCTTCCAAAGTTTTCTTTTTCTTTTCTTTTCTTTTCTTTTTTATTGGTACCGGGGATCGAACTCACGACCGCCTGCTTGCAAGGCAGGCACATATGCCGCTGAGCTATTCCCCAGCCCCCTCCAAAGTTTTCTTATTGCATTAATTTAAGTAATTTGCTCATTATTTCTGTATGTAACATCTGCCCTCTACTTTTTCTCCTGATTCTTCACTCCTCCGGAGTGGGATTATATATCCACGTCCTTGCCGTATAATTTTTTGATAGTTGCTTAGTGGTAGTTGCTTGTTTCTTTACTTTCACTTTAGAAAGTCAATGAGTAGGTATCACAGGAGCAAAGGTCTTACATATTTTTTATGGTTTGGTGAAGTTGCAGTCTTCTGGTTTATCACAAGATAAACATTCTTGAATTTTTGCTGCCCTTGACCCAGAATTAGCACTGATGAAAAAGCAGAGTTCAACCCACCTTTTGGATACACAGCACTAACGCAGTATACATTCAAAATCCAGCCAAATTTAGCTTAGACCAACTGAACTGCAGACCTATGAGCATGAGAATAAATGCTTGTTAATGTATACCATTATGTTTTTGTTTATTTGTTTGTTTGAGACAGGGTCTCATTATGTTGCTGAGGTTGGCCTTGAACTCAAAGCAATCCTCCTGCCTCAGCATCCCAAGTGCTGGGCTTACAGACATGTGCCACTATATCCAACTTATCATTAAATTTTGCACTACTGACTATACGTAACAATTGTGTTGATATCTGGCTAGAATAGATCAATTACCTCTCTATCTTCACTGCTCACACTCTCATAAATATGCTGTAGCTCAGTTTGTTATAATTTGATGATTCCTGAACACACCCTTGGCTTTTCTATCTGATGTATCATTGTCTTTTTTCTTTCTTATTCTGAATATAAATATATCTAATATTTTGTGGCACTGAGCTAAGTAATCTTGGATGGTCTCTTTATAATTCTCTTGATTTTCAAGACAGGCTATTCATGGTTTCTTGTCCTGCAGTTTATCTTTTTGTGTATATATAGTTTGACTTTACAAATAAAAAATCTTGCCTTTTGATAAAGGATAAATATTTGTTAAAGGCTTATACATGCTGGAGTTCTGATCAGTATTTTATACACAACATTCGCCCATGAGCTAGAGATTATTTACCCATGTTATAGAAGAAGGAGGTGAGATGTAGAAAAGTTATGGAACTTGTTCAAAATGTAAACAGTAGAGATAAAATTGAAATCCACTTTTCTTTTATCTGTCACTTTTTGGCTGTGCCACTTTAACTTTCACAAATGTAATTGATTTATTGAACAGATTTATTGAACAGATAAGTGATGTAAGGAATAGTTAACAGTGTTAAGAATCTAGAGCATAAAGTACCACATTTTAGTGACTTTATCAAAGAAAGTATTTCAAAATTAAAATTAAGATTCTAAACCTTAAATAGCTCATGCCTCAGTCTCAAGGGCCTCTTTTTTGTATTGCCAATGTTTGTTTTTCAGGTTCTATAGAACTCAGAAGGAAACCACAGAACAACCACCCCCAGTATAGCAGAAAGAGTCTGACCTTAGCCCACAAAAGCCAAAAGCAGCAGGGTTGGGGTTGAAAGCCTGGCTTTACACTTTGTCTCCAGCTCACACCCTGGCACCTTCAGGCTTTGTCTTTTTATAACATCAGAGTGCCAGCCTCGAAATTTTAAACCTTAACTCTGAATTTCTTGACTCTGTGTTTAAGACAGGCTTTGCATGTTACTATTTTGAAGGAGCCATATGTCAGAGCTGGCGAAGGGCGTGAACCAAAGAAGTTTACGGGGAGTTGCTTGTCTTAGAAGTGCAGTTGCTGAGCTATCAAATCAAGTGAAGTTTCTCTTGATTCTGACAAGCTGAACAGCCTCATTCTAAATCAAGGTTTCTTAACCTCTGCACTATTAACATGTGTGGCCAGATACTTCTTTGTTGTGGGAACTGTCCATGCAATAAAAGTTGTTCAGCAGCTTCCTGGCCTCAGCTCACAGAATGCCAGTAGTACCTCTTCCCCAGCTGTGATACTCAAAATAACTACATATATTGCCAAATGTTATCTGGAGCAAGACTATCTGGATCTAGAACCAATGCTTTAAATGAAGCAGAAGAAGAAGAAGAAGAAGAAGAAGAAGAAGAAGAAGAAGAAGAAGAAGAAGAAGAAGAAGAAGAAGAAGAAGAAGAAGAAAACAACAAAGATCATGATAGCTTTCTAAATTTAGAAAGGAAAAAACAAGAGAAGACAGATCAACTTGTCTAGAAAAACTTCCCAGGTAGCTATTAAATGGTAGAGGAAATTTGCTTTTTGAACAAATATTACCTGTAGTATGTGTATTTTAGGGAAGAAAAAAATAAATCAATGAAGGATCCAATCAGAGCACATACCTTTAGAACTACCTAGTAAATTAAAGGTAAAGTCTAAAGATTGTCTCTCTAACAGCAGGTGTTTGGATTGTTTTCATGAGTTGGCAGACTGAGGGCACAAGTATCATTCTTTATCTTGGGGTTCTGTGTGCCATAGTCAGGAATTTTGAGAGTTCTACCATGTTCAAGTTACTATCTATTGACTCTTCCAGGTACTTTCCTTTGTGTATTACCATAGGAAATAATCATTGCTCTATGGATGATGGATTTGAGGCATAGGGAAAATCATTCACCCTATTCATACAGACAGAGCCAGAAATTAAACCAAGGTTTGCCTGACTCCTACACATGGGCTTTACCAAGGGTGTCTAACCTCCCACAGCTAGGAAAAGACCTTGGGTTCATTGAGCTTCACAAAGTAATCATCAAATCTGTGATCTTGAAGTCTGTTTTGTCTTCTCAGCCTCGGCCTGGAGTTTATCACACAGGGCATTCAAAGAGCTTGTTTTCTGCGGTACCGTGTTTCAGAAATCTCGGGCTCAACTATTGTATAGTTCTGTAATCCTAATGAAGGTTGTACAGTGAAAAGAAGATTGTCGTGTGGACTGGCAGGAACTATTGGGAAAAAAGAACCCAGACTGTACAGAAAAGTGTTTCTGGCAGGTACTTCATATTTGCAGCGGGATTAAATTGGATAGTTAGATGGTGTGTGGAACCTTCCTATAAGCCCAAAAGATAAGGAGCCTCTCTAGTGGAGGAGCCATGGACACTCAAGGGACTGTAAAAATAACCAAGGTAACATAGTAAGGGTTTTCTTATTTTTTTTAATTAACTTTATTGGTACACTTTTAATATTCAAAATGATCACATTCATTGTAAGGAATTTGTACCTGTGCATGATATATCTTGATTCTTTATTTCCCTTTCTCCTCCCCTCCTTCCAGAGGGTCTTCTGCTAGGATAGTTAGACTCCTTGTACTCAAGCTAAACCTAATATCGTTCATTATTAAATAATATGCCACTAGATGTGCAGCTTTGGGTGCTGTTTCATTTTTCCTCCCAGCTTTATTAAGATATAATTCACAAAATTGTACCTTTTCACATACACATGACTTTTGATAATGTGTATATTGTGAAATAATTTAATCAAGTTATTTCACTTACCCATGGCTGTAGTCAGAGTTTGCAAGGAAAACAATTTAATACAGGACACATAATTTATAGAATTATTTTGTAGCAGTCACCCAAAGAATCAAACACAGAAAGTGCATGAAATCTGTTCATATGTTTAAGACCCCAAAGAATCCAGCTGAGGGCCTAGATTCCACAGCAACATCCTGCATGAGTCCATTGAAGACCGAGAGCCTGTGACAATGTGTTATACAAGTCTGTTTCACGGATCTGCACTGGAAAGGCCCAAAGGTCAGCAGTGGAAGCCAGAAAGTCCATGCCAGTAGGATGAAGGATCTGTGTCAGCAGGGAATTTGCACTGGAGCCAGGAAGCGATGCTCAAAGTAAGGACCAGAGCCCCCCTGAAGAGTAACACAGCCATCCTCAGTGACAATGAGGTCCTGTGCTCCTCTGACAATGAGAGAGCTGAGTTCATATCAGGAAGCCAGCATGACAAGTTTTTCCAGGAGACCGAACTGCACACCATCTTCCCCTCCAGCGCCAGGAAGCAATGCTCAAAGTAAGGATCAGAGTTCACCCAAAGTGAAACACAGCCATTCTCAGTGATAACAAAGTCTCAAGCTCCTCTGTTGATGAGAACAGCCAAGATCATATCAGGAAAGAAGCTCAACAAGCTCCTCCAGGAGAACCAATGGCAACTGGAGAACCAACAACACCACTTTTTCCTCCCCAGTTCTTTTTATATTGTTGGCAACAATCCTCAGGTAGGTCATCCACAACCAGCATCATGCTGATTGAGGTCAGCTGGGGATTACAAGCTGCCTACTAGTCGTCAATCCACCACACCCATTTATTTATTTTTGTGGTGAGGGTACTGAAGATCTAATCTCTCAGCAATATTCAAGGACACAATACATTATTACTAATTATAGTCACTATGCCAAGTTGTCATGAATGATGTTTTATGTATCTATATGTATATATATGTACATACGAAATGAAATTTTATACACTATATATATATATATATACACATACAAAATGGAATTTTATACACTATATATATATATACACATACAAAATGGAATTTTATACACTATATATATATATATATGCCACATTTTTATCAGTTCACCATTGGTGGACTCTTATTTGGATTCTGTGTCTTGCCCATCATGAACAATATTGTAATCAACATGGGAATACAGATTATCTCTTTGACATAACCGTCTTGTTAGCTTTCAGTATATATAATTATTATGTATTTTATGTATGTATTAGCATTGTTGCATCATATGGTACTTTTATTTTTTAATTTCTCTAGAAGTTGCTGTTTTGTTTTCTACAATGGCTGTGTCTTCTGCCCATTTCTGTCACTGAGACAAAATAGCCCCACCTGCAATTTAAAGGAGAAAGGGTTCAATTTAACTCGCAGTTTCAGTCTATGCCTGATGTCTGCAGGCTCCAAGGCCTTAGAGGATGATGGAAGGAATGGTGGAGGAGAAGGAGCTTAACCCACGAAAGTCAAGAAGCAGCATGAGACACAAATTTATTCTTCCAAGTTACACTTGCAGGAACCCACCTCTACCTGGGTCCTACATTTAGTTTCTGAACTGATTAGTGAATGAGTCCCTGATGAGTACATTACCCCCCATTATCCAAGCATTTTCCAAACACGGAAGACTTTTCGGATCGTTTTACGTTTAAACCATAACACTGTACTAATTTATCTTCTCACCAAACTGTGAAAGGGTAACAAACAAACAAACAAAACTAATGTGCAAGGGTTCCCTTTCCTCCTCATCCTCTTTACCATTAATTATCATTTGTCCTTTTGATAATAGACTTTCTAACAAGTGGAGATGAGGTTTTATTGTGGTTTTAGTTTTCATTTCTATAATGATTAATAATGTTGAACTTTTTTTCATATACCATTTGAACATTTTTATATTTTCCCTTGAGAAATGTCTATTCAGACCTTTTCCCTAATTTGTAAGCTGAGCTACTTTTGTTCTTGTTTTGAAATGACTTTCTTTCACATTTTGAGAAAGAATCCCTTAATAGATGTAGTTTGCAAATATTTTAGTTAATTCAGTAGGTTGTATCTTTATTATTTTTTTTTTGCTACAAAGTTTTTATTTTTATGCAGTCCTATTTGTCTTTTTTATTTTATTTTTGTGCTTTTGGTGTATTAAAAAAAATCATTTCCTAGCCCAATACAAGAAGATCTTTTCATATAATTTCTTCTGGCAGTTTCACAGTGTTAGCTCATATGTTTAATTCATTTTTAAGTGAATTTTGTAGATGATGGGAGATAAAGTTGCAATTTCATTCTTCTCTAGGTGAATATCCATTGCCTTATTCATTGAAGAATATATTCTTTCCCCATTATGTGTAGCAACTCTGATAAGTAAGCATCAGTCAATTGCACATGTGTGGGTTTATTCCATTGCTCCCTGTGTGTTTTTGTGATGGTCTCACACAATTCTAACTTTCATAGTTCTGATTATTAAAGCTCACTATTGTATAGCTGGGCACATTTTGAAATCATGTAGTGTAATTTCTCTATCGGGCAATGTGACGTCTCTAGCTTTGCTCTTTTTACTTTTTTGATTATTCAGGGCCTTTTGTGGTACCATACAAATGGTATGCTTAATTTTTTCTATTTCTTTGAAAAACAACAGAAATTTTAGTAAAGACTTACTGTAATCAGTAGATTACTTTGACTAATGTGAATATTTTAACACAATTATTCTAATCAATGACTACAGTGTATCTTTTCATTAATTTAAATCTTTTTTAGTTTTTAAACAAAAGTTTTATAGTTTTCAATGTACGTCTATTACTTTCTTGGTTAAATTTAATGTGATTTATTTCTTTCTTTATTGTAGTTATTATAAATGAGATGCTTTCCTTATTTCTTTTTGAAATAGTTCATTGTTAGTAATATAGAGAAACAACTGATTTTATATGTTGCTTTCACATCCTGCAACTGTATTGAATTGGTATCTTAGCTGTAAGAGGTTTTCTGTGGTGGTTTTTAGAGTTTTCCATATATATGTAAAGTGATGTTTTCTGCAAATAGAAAATTTTCATCCATCATGGTAGTACTCAGGAGGCTGAGGGAGAGGGATTGCTGTGAGTCCAAGGTTAACCTAGACCACATAGTGAATTCAAGGCCAGTCTGAATTTCATAGCGAGGCCCTGTCCCAAAAAACTGAAAAAAATAAAACACAGAAAAAAAAAACCTAGAAAATTTTGCTTCTTCCTATTTTGGGTGGCTTGCTTTCTTTTCTGTTTCCCTCTCTCCCTTCCTCCCTGCCTTCCTTCCTTTCCTCATTATTCTCTATAAGATTTCCAGTAATACATTAAAGACAAGCAGAGAATGGAGATCCTTTTCTGGTTCTTGATTATAGAGGACAAGCTCTCAGCTTTTCACTGCTAAGTGTGATGTTAGCCCCTTACTTGCCTTTTGGTCTGATAGCTTCAGCATAGAGCTGACCACCAGAAAGAACAAAGATCACCAGATTAAAGGATTAGATCGTTCAGCTTCCTTCTCCTGCCCCTAAAATATAGGTGGGGAGAAGAATCAGAGATAGAGTTAGTCATCAGTGGCCAATGATTTGATCAATAGAACAGAATCCCAATAAAAATGCTAAATGATGGGGTTCTGGGAGCTTCCAGATTAATTTTGCTGGCAGCTTATTTTTGCTATTTCTGTGAAAACCATTAGAAATCTTCATAAAGTTTCCTAAAATATTGCCAAGGATATAACTCATTGGCATAAGCACCTGCCTGGCAAGCACAAGGTCCTGAGTTCAATTCACAGTAGAAAAAAGAAAAAAGATTCTTGCAAATTGAGAAGCTGCCAGCATGACACATCTGCAAAGTCCAATTGAAGTTCTGAGTGTCTCATTTCTCCATAACTTGCCCTGTATGTCTCTTCCTTTGGGCAGTTCCTGAATTGCATCCTCTATAATAAACTTTTATATCCTGCGCAATGTTTCTCTGAGCAGTCAGTGATTACAATGAGGGTTGAGGAATCCCTGTTTATAGCTGGTCAGTCAGAAGTAGGGGAGGCATGCTGGACCTGTGATGGGGATCAGTGGGAGTCTCTGGCAGGGTTGTCTTGTAGGACTGAGCTCTGAACCTGTGGGGGCTGCTGGCAACTCCAGGTCAAGTGGTGTTAGAGCCGAATTGAATCACTGCATGCTGTGGTTCAGTTCAGTTGACCTGGGAAATTGCCACCCCTCAGTGCTAGCAGTGCTCTGTGACTAATTCTTAGTGGTACCTCCAGATTATATTCGGCAGAGAAGAGGTAGTTAAAAACAAAGGGAAGTTGTCCTCTATTAAGAAGAGCAAGTAGAGATGAGGCAATCAAAAACAGATGTATAGTTACAAGTGCCATCAAAATATTCCTTAGAGTGAGGTTGAGTTTGAGTGATATTGTTTCTTAATAAGGCCTTCCTTCCTTCCTTCCTTCCTTCCTTCCTTCCTTCCTTCCTTCCTTCCTTCCTTCCTTCCTTCCTTCCCCATACCCTTGTACTCTATCCCATCTCTATAGCATCTTTAGGCACTATAATCAGAAACTGTCCTACCTGTCTCAGGTCAACAGGGTGTATGACAAAAGCCACCAAATTAAAGTGGACACCAAAAAAATGATTGCTTTTGGACTTAATTACTAGGCACAAAGGAGGTAGGTGACAGGAGTAGCTGGACAGATACGTAAATGGCCAAATGTTAAGTGCAGTGGAAAGTAGAGAGAGATGAAGGTTAGCAGTGAGTGTCCCACAGAGTAACTCTGAAGATTCAAAGACCACCCCTAAGGTTTCTTCTCCTGCCCTGAGGATGCAGAAATCAGATGTTACCCATGTGATCCCATATAAACTGCAGCCACTCTGACTCTGTAAGGTTCTGAAACATAATCTGAACCTTGAACAATGAATTGTTTACATTTCCTTTGGGGCCAATATTCCCTGAAAAGTGGGAAAGCAGCCTCCTTAACATGCGGATTCCATAGCAATCATTAAACGTGTTCAGTGTTGATCAAACAAGTTGGTCAACATCGTTATTGTTTTGTTTTTATTGAATTTTACACCTAAAATGGACAAGAATCACTAGAGCTTTCTGACATAACAGTGCCTGGGCCCCTGTACTGGGTTTGGAGCCAAACATCCTTATTTTTCAAATTCCTAGGTAAATTTAACATGCAGAGCTAGCTTTTCTTAGATTGAGGATTCTATGCTGCTTCTTAAAGGGTGAAATTTTATTAGCATCTGTTGGCATTTTTAGCGTGGAAAACAACCACTGAGCAAGTTATTTCATTCAGGACCAATGATTTCATCGTCACCTCTGGCCGGTACAGTGGTTGAACCACTGAGATACAGATAGCCATGAAAGTAGGAAATGGGAATGGGTATCTATATATCTACATGGCTAGTTCTGGAGCTTCCCTCACTCTCCCTTAGAGCCAGCTAGTGCACTAGGTCACTGGGGTTCTAACAGAATGCTTCCTGTGTTAAACAAAAGCACAGCACAATGCCAGAGAGCCAGGGGAGCATTGCGCTCCCTTCTCTGTATTCATAATGTCTCAACACAGCAGCGGCTCTCTGGTTAGGAACCACTTGGAAGCATCTGGTCAGTCCTTTTTTTTTTTTTCTTGGATTTTTAAAGAGGAGAACAGACTCTAATGCACATGTGTTCTGACACTTTAAAGTGTAAGTCAAACAGCAGTCGCCTGTGTCTCAGAATTCAAGGCTTTCCAAAGAGTGCTGTGCAGACTCCATCGGCATGGTGGTTGGGGCTCCTCGGAAGCAGCCGTCTTCCAAGCCTTCCCCCGGGATGAGAGCCAGGGCACCCAGAACGACAACAGTGGGGTCCAGGCAAATCTTGAGCTGTGTTCTGTTTACACTGCTGCCTACAGCCGCTTTTATTCCCTGCTCACTCACCTTCACAAGCCCCTGGTGGGCGAGTGGCCCACAGCAGACCCCCTCTCCAGCGCTAGCCCTTCCCCAGCGCCTCCCTCTGAGGGACTCAAATGTCATAGAATAAATTTTAAAACACATTTCCCTAGTAAATCTGCACAGTGAAATCTCTCTGGTTGGTGCCGACCAATTCCAAAGTTAGAAAGGTACTGAGGGTTGGGGATTTAGCTCAGGGGCATAAATGTCTGCCTGGCAAGCTCAAGGTCGTGAGTTCAATCCCCGGTACCAAATAAATAAATAAATAAATAAATGGTACTGAGCTGCCCTAAACAAGGAAGGGGCAAAATGGAAAAATGGGCAGATAGTGCCCAGAGATGACCTGTACAAGGGCAGCCCGGTTACATTCTCAGGTTTGCCTTGAAGTTCTATGAATGACTAACACTATGTTCTTTGATACCTCTCCAGGGCTCATTCTAGTTTTTTTTAAAAAAATGTCCATGCTAACCACTTAGCTGGCAGTCAGTGCGTTTGTTTACCCACAATATGTGGGGGGAAAAAAACGTAGTTTCTACCCTCTACAGGCTTTCCTTCCGTCTCTTTCCTCCTCCCTCCTCTAGCTTAAACCTTATTTTTGCCTTTGTTCTTTGACTCTTTTATCTTGTCACATATAAATTAACTATTTGTGTAGATAATGACAAACAGCAATGAACAGCACAGAACACAAACACGAAGTCTCTGAGCTATTTTTTCTTTTTTTTTTTCTCTGAGCTATTCTTTACAGGGCCTCTGTCAAAAATGATGCTGGAAAATGTCCCATCCAAAATCCTGAGGGGTTTCAATAAGCAACTGTGGCAGAGACAGGCAGTTTTCCCCAATAACCACTTTCTTCTTCCTAGATATTTTAACAGCTCTGCTTGTTAATGGCACAAAACATGAAAGTGAAGGAAAGTCTTCTGTGAAGATTTCCTCTCTCCCCTCTGAGGATCCAATAACCAAATTAATGAAATAAATGGACAACAGGCTAACAGCAGAAGCAGTGTATAGATTTATTATATGTGCAGGGCCGTCTCAAGACTGAAGTGCATACCCAAGAAAACACTGAAGTTTAGGAGCTGATGTAGCCTCTTTAGGAAAGGATTCAGAGAAGGAGCATAAATGATTTTGGGGACCAGTGAAAGGAGATGAAGTCCTTAGAAAAACAGAGATCAGCCTGGGGCAGTTTGTTTAGTGTGGAGCTGAATACCTGTCTCCTATGATTTAACTTTTTCTTGATGAGACTCTGGGAGAGGGGATTGGGGACAAGTTCCTTTTGGAGCATCTGTGTTGGCACAGATAGAGGGATTTCAGAGAAAGCCTGTCTCCACATTTGCTGGTTTTCAGCTTGTAATAATCAGTACACCAAAGCAGGATGTTCTGAGGTGTCATTTCTTGAAGTCCTTCATCCCTCTGTAAAATCTTAGGAATCCTGGGGAAGGATTTCTAATGAACTTGGCCTGCATCACATATTTATCTCTGAATAAATCAGCATGGTTGGAGTATAAGGTGTTTAGGTCAAGCAGTCCTCCAAAGAACCACATGGTTAGCCCAGAGAGAGCAGCAGCTCTCCAAAATAGGATCTGTTCTTATAAAGAGAGAGAGGCCCTGGCAGATAAAAAGAGGACAGGTTCACATAAGGGGCTTTTAAGATTCTGAAGCAGCTACTTCCTGTTCGGATGGCATAACCCTTCTGTGGTCACTGTGCAAGGTGGTCTCAGCTAATTACCAAATTGTTTCTAAAGTAAGAAGGCTGAGCGTTTTCTTTGATCTTGAACTTGCTTTTATTTCTCACATGTTCTGCCCTGATAAATCTACTTATTATCACTTTCTCTCTTTTGCCCTATATCTTGCATGATCTCTGTTATGTTTCTGTTAAAAATCTTATTCACACGTTTGTGTGCTTGCCTTGATTATAGAAAATTTTATTTTTACTGTTTCCCTATCTTTGCTTAACTTCAAACCATCACTTCAATCATCCAATCACATTCTCTCCACACACACACACACACACCCACCACACACACACCTCTTGAATGACAGCAATCAAAAGCCAAAGCTTTAGCACAATGTAGAAATTAAGGCAAAAAACAAGTTTCAGATGCATTTAAAAAGTGTGGGTTATGTGCTTGTGCAGGGTGGTGATGACTGCAGTGCATTATTTTTTTATTTAGCAATGTATCTTTAACTTTTATAAATTTCATATTTATTTATTTAGCAATGTATCTTTAACTTCCACCATATAGGATAAGTAGAACATAGCTAAAATGTAAAACTCAAGTAAGATTCTAAGTAAATTATTCAGCTCTTTGAAGGCAAATGCCAAATGAAAAAGCAAAAGATGTTGTTTCTGAAGAATAGAATGAATTGGGAAAAAGAACAGGACCTAAGAAGCTGATAATTCTCATAATTCTTGTTGAATTGTATTGTTTAATTATATGCATAATTTAATAAAAACGAAAATAAATTAAGAAGAGCCTTAAACCTTGCATTCTGACCTAGCTTAGCTGCGTAGGTCAGATTTTTTTTTCCTCTCCTGATTTGAATCCTTCTTAACTGTCCTTTTCCTGATTTAATCCTGATTTTGATATCATCTCCTGCAAGTAGTTCTCAAGAAAGTACATGAAACATTAAACGCTTCAGGCTCTGTGAATATAAAACTGTCTTTAATCTGTGCTGAAATTTAACTGTTTGTCTTGGTCTAGAATCCTAAATTGGAAACCACTTGCCCTCAGAGTTTTCCATTGACTTTAGTTTCCACTATTTTACTAAGAAATCTGAATCCATTCTGAATATTGGTCCTTTTAAATAATCAGTTAGATTTTCTTTCTAGAAGCTTTGAATTTTCAGTGTCAGCGTTCTGAAATAATATGCTGTCTCATTATGTAGCCCAGTCTGGCCTTGAACTCACTTATGTAGCCCAGACTGACCTCAAACTCATGGTGGCCCCCTGCCTCAGCCTCCAAAGTGCTGGGATTACAGGTGTGCTACCACACCTGGCCTGTAGGACTTTGGTGAGGAACTATTTTTATATACTGTATTATGATGAACCTCAATGAAACATCTAAGTCTGAGAAATTTTAAAGAGCTGTATCATTGATTATTTGCCTGTTTTCTTTTTGTAGAATTCCTTTTATTTAGTTTAAATTTTCTACATATTAGCAAATTGCTCATTTGCAAATGTTTATTTTCTCATTTTTCAATTTACCATTGTTTTGTTCCACCTTCTGAGAAATTTCCCCCAAATTATGCTCCAGAATTTTTACTGAGATGCTCATTTCTGCTTCCATATTTATAGTTTCCTAAAGTGACTCTTGTTTTCTGTAAGTTTGTCTTGAAATCCTGTTTTTATTTCATGTATGCAGTATCTTCTCCGTTACTCTCCTTGGCTGGTATTCGTTTTTATAATTCAGCTTTCCTTGATCTTTAAGTCAGCATGTGTCCTGCTGCTCTTTAGCTGCAACATTTTGTTACCCTCATAAAAGTAGTTGTTCCCTCAAAAAGAGGAGTCTGTTAGGGAGAAAAGATGTCTGTCCACTCTCCGGCTCCCTGTTGGTACATGCCATGAGGCGCAGAGGCCGAGCAGCACTGTGGTGAGGCGGACAAGGAGTGTCACTCTTGCTCAAGTATCCAGATAAGTTTTGTTCTGACCCCGAATTTATGTTGGGTCTCAGAACACAATACATCAAAATATGGTGCCTTGATGTGTTGAGTACTTTTAAGAATGGAAATGGAAAAGGAAGAAAGACTTTCCTAGCCTTCCACCATCCTCTGTTTTCTGACTTTCTGTCTCCCCTAAAATAAGTCACAGAAACCAGAAATCCTCTTCCCCAAGGCCAAGTCACAGAAAGTAGACCTTTTCTCTCTCAAAGCCTGTCATAAAACCTAGAACCATCATCCTTTCTCTTCTGTTTTGAAAATCCTCATTCCACAGGGACCCTGCCCCATACCTAGGGGAGAGGAATGCTACACAGAGTCCACGAGGAACCTTAACAGACTGGCCTTGCTGGGTTCTGCCCTCCCTCTGTTTCCACACAACCATTCTTTATCCAATTACATTTCTACATCCAGACCATTCTTCATCAAACTGAAATTGAAAGAATTTTACCTGAATCTTTGGACCTTCATCTCTGAAGACTTGTGTCATAGTCCATTTTGGCGAGGTAAATTTATGATGCTTTCTTTTGCTAAGCTGTTCTTTGTTATGCACGTGCTGGCTGTGGCCCTTAGGATGAGCAAACAAAAGCTTCACACCTCTCACCCTGGACTTACAAACCCCACTCAGCACTGGGAAAGCTCTGCATTCAGGCTTTTCTTTAAAGAGCAGTGGAGCACTGTCCATAGCAAGCCCCCGGGGTTCTGTCCACCCTTCCCTGATGAGTTCCCTAAGCAGGTAGGCAAAGCAATCCTTTCATCTTCAAATGAATCTTTTTGGGAAGCTATTTTGGGAAATAATACTATCTCATTTCATTTCCTGTGGTAATAGTCTTCAAAGTGTCAAATATCAGTCTTGTTTTTTTTTTTTTTTTTCTGCCTCCTCTACCAAGCCCAGCCCGTTTCCTTCTTTATCTGTTAATTTGAGCAACTATTTTGAAGATAACAATATGCAATAGAACAACTGTTGTTAAATTCCTGTCATCTTGGTCTGAAATTCTACGTAGCTCAACTTTTGTTGTTGTTGGTTTTTTGTTTGTTTTTTGATTTTCCTTTTTTTTTTTTTTCTTTAAAATAAAAAAAGAATAGGGCTGGGGATTTACTTCAGCTACACAAGAGCCTGCCTGGCAAGTGCAAGGCTGTGAGTTCGTGAGTTTGATGCTCACTACCACAAACACACAAACAAATAGTAATAAAAAGTGCGGGTGATGCTGCCCTACAGCACCCCTGTGAAGGTGAAACCAAACAAGGTAAACTGAAAAGCAGTGGCTTGAGCCTGAGACTGCAGGAACTCCTTGGCCTTGGACAGCTTTGAGACTTGTAAGCACCTTGGAATCATCTTGTCTCAAGGCCTCTCTTGCTCCCGGGGCCCTTGGTAATGGTTTGCACTTTACCCCTTCAGGTTACAGTGCTGGCAAAAGTGAAAGCAATTTTCAACCTCAGGATATCAAAACACAAGGTGAAAAAAACCCAGTAACTAAATTCTCACCTCAACAATCATCCTAAATCAAATCAAAGAGGGAAGAGAAGATGTTAACTCCCCAGATCTTTAGCTAGCAGCTGGGTAAGTGAGCAGCAAGGCCTCTGCAGAAGCCCAGGGAAGGTGTGAGACACAGGAGTGTGTAGCTGCCTTCAGAGCCAGGGAAGGTCTGCACGTCTGCTTGATAAGTCTCTTGCTGCCTCCCTGCACCCCATTTCCTTCTAGTTTTGTAACCTAGAGTGGAACAGGAAAGAACTTTTTCTTTCTTTCTTTCTTTCTTTCTTTCTTTCTTTCTTTCTTTCTTTCTTTCTTTCTTCTTTCTTTCTTTCTTTCTTTCTTCTTTCTTTTTCTTTCTTTCTTCTTTCTTCTTTCTTTCTTTTTTTCTTTCTTAGCACTGAGGGTCTGCCTGTGTTCTAAAAGCTGATCAGACTGTGAGCTGGGGCAAGGACTTGCAGGGTTTCCAACTTGTCAAAGGATCAGCTGACTAGAACCAGCACTGCTCAAACTGTCCAATTGCAGACCACCTGTAATATTCACACCGGAAGTTAATAACAACTCTGTTTTTTGTTTGTTTGTTTGTTTGTTTTAGACAAAGTTTTGTTATGTCCTGTGGGCTGGCTTTGAACTTGCTTATGTAACCTAGGCTTGCCTGGAGCCCATGGCAAACCTTCTGCCTCAGCCTCCTGAGTGCACCACCACGCCCAGCTTCTGGGGTTCTGTTACTTAATCAGTGAAAGAAAAGGTGGCAGCAGCCTGCCAGTTCAATCCATGTTCCTGGGCAGATCTTTGTTCCTTTTTCCTACATTGGCTGGCAAAACCCATGACAATAGATTGATCAGGCAGGGCCAAATTGAAGACTGAGGTTGCTGGAATCACATTCATTGCTCAGTGGTTTGCAAATGTTCACAGTTCAGAATGGACCCCTCCGTGCAAATAGGAAATAGAAAAAAAATATGTATTGTGTCTAAATCATATATACACTCCCTGGGGTAGCTACTGATTTTTTGTTTTTCTTTTGTAGCAACCTACTGTTTTATCCTCCCCCTGGCTTCTAGTCCAGTATTTTCTTTTCACCAGATTAGTTATATGCCAGATAGTTTTACCAGATTTAGAAAATAAAAACAGTTAAATTTGAATTTCAGACTTCCAATGAATATTTGTTTGCATAAATACACCTCATGTAATATTTCCATACATTGATAGAAAAATGTTTTTCTGACATTCAGTCAGACAGACTAATATTGAAATAGTCAAAGGGAGAAAGAAAGGATTGTAGGCAAGTTGGTTCTCATGCTTGGACCTGCTGTAGTGATTTCATATTGAACCAAGAAGCTGGGATGATACATATTTACTAGTTAGTAATACAGTGAATAAAGTTGTGCTTTTTTGTTTCCTAAGTTTCATCTTCTTCTAGAGAATAAGTAACCAACTGCATTAACCTTGTAATGAACATTCATAACTTTCTACAAAGATGTTACAAACTGTGAGGCCAGATACCTAAACTACAGCATCATATTCCTAGTACATAGATTGTTGAGCAGAGAATTAATTTTTTGAAATTGGTATTTTAAGCCAGAACCTCAGTTCAAGGACTAAGCATCATTAGTAAATGTTAAATATATAAGTGATGAGACAGATGGCTCTAGAGTTATGAAGCTTCAAGAATATGTCTCGTGTTCTGCATATTCTAAGTCACTTGGGGAACACACACCCAAATTAGTTAATGCTTTATGATTATATATTTGTTACATGAGCAATCTTGAAAATTATGCAGATTATTGAGAAACTGCATTCCCTTTAATATTTGACCTATTTTTTTCTCCTTTGGGAAAGTTTTAAAAAGTTCACAGACTTGCGTAACTAAAACTCAATGTTCTCTAGCTGCTCTGTGAGTAAGCAAATCTTAACCTTTTGCATTTTTGTCTCATATAAAGAGAATTTCACACATTTATTATCATATCTTAGCATCTATGCAATTGGGTGCATTTAAAAATTAATGGCATTTTGTGGGCAACTTTTTTTTGAGTGGTGCATAAAATAATAGTTGATTTTATAACTGATAGGTTTGACAAAGATAAGAATGATTTTTTGAATGATTTTTAATGTTAAACTAAGAAAAAACTTAAGGGCCACTTTTTTTTCTCTCTCATTCTCAGTTTTAGTGGTCACATTGTTTTTTTCACTCCTGGGAGTTAATGACTATCATAAATTAGTTGTGTATCTTTTGGAATGTGATATAATATATATATATATTACATACATATTAAAAGTTATGCTTATATATACATACATACATATTCTGTTTTACTGTTCTATGTATATATCATTTTGCAGTTATCTTTTTTAAACATTTTATCTTTTTAAAAAGCTCCTGTTGATTTATACAGTTTTCATTTACCAAATCATATTCTATTCTATGAATGTATGATAATTAATTTATCCATTCTCCTATTGAAGGACACAAATTATTTCCAATTCTTTTCATTTTCATACTATTACAACCAAGAACTTTCTAAAGTACAGCTAGAAATGGAATTTCCGAGTTGAAGTGTATTTGTATTTTCAATTTACCTTTAACTTAATTAAGCTTACATTTTATTGTAAGTTCTATCTTTATTGAATGAAACCTTAATTTTTTATTGTGGAGGTCTGAATTTTTTGTTCTTTTTCTCAAAGGAACGCCCTTTCTGTTTTGCCTTCACTCACTTCTTTCCAGAAATCATAATAATACAGTGATAAAGTCACCCTCTGTAAATGTCAACTCTGAAATTTCTGTTACACTTGTGGCCATCAACAGAACCACCTACACTTCTTAAGTCATTGTTGTATTTCCAAAGGCTGCCTGTGCTTGAGAGGCTGTAGAAGGAAGATTCTCTCAGGTTCCATCTTTCAATCACTTGGGGTTGAAGACATAAAATAAAATCAGTGTGAATGTTAAACAGTTGCCAGTAATAGGTATTAGGGCTAGAAAGGGGATCTCTTTTTGTTCCAATAGTGCTAATGCTATGCTTAGGAACTTACTGTAAATAATAAATTAAAGATATATCTGAAAAGAAGTGGCAAATTATTAACTCCAATAAAACCTTGTGTTGTAAGTAACTCGTTCTATGTTTTGAAGATGTGCAAACACTGCTAATACATTTTTAACTTGATAAAGGAGTAATGTCTTGCAGTACAAGTAGTATGTGACACTAACACCACATGATCACAACTGAGTCAGTGGTGCTCTCTCTCTCTTTCTCTCTTTTTCTCACTGTGGGATTGTGGGAGTCATTTCCTATGAATAAGAGGTTATGAAGGAGATCTCATCTACATGAAAGGAAGAGAAAAAAGTGGGAGAATCCTTCACTTCAAATGAGATTAGGGAGATGTGTAAATTGTGGGAAACAGTGCAAAATTTTGTAGAAAAGTACCACCCAAATAAGGATGTAGCAGTGCCATCAATGAATCTGTTTAATGACAATTCAATGTCATATTTCCACAAAATTCTCAAAAGGAAGCAAAAGTATGTGCCATTGGCTAAGTATCTTGTACACAAAGGAAAAAGACTCCATTGAGCCAATAGATAGCACTGATTCTGTTAGTGAATCATCCTACACAATAACCCTCCTCTCTCTTGACTCCCTCTTACCAGCCATGAAGGTTTTCAAAGGTAAATACTGGTTAATTTAGTCTTCTTTATACTTTGCCTTTTATTATTTTGTACTATATTACAATATTTAATAATTTTTGTGTGGACTTTTTGGTTGTGGAACAAATCATCTGAGCTTCCATTATTTGTTATGGGGAAATTCACTTTGATATAAATGTGCTCTGGATTATAAGCGTGTTTTGGGGACAAATTATGCTACCCAACCGAAGTTTTACTGTATAATACAAATAGTACAATTGGGGCCACAAGACCACACCCTCTCCTCACTTGAAACTGCCCCAGAGTCAATTCTCTTTGTCTTAAAGCCTTCTCTTCTGAGGCAGAGATCAGAAAAACAAAGATTCCTTGGCCCACTTTAGAAGATTCCTTTGGAAGTTCCAAATTGGAAGTACCAGATTCTCTGCTATGAGCTATAGTAACTTTTCTTCACTTGGAGCTCATTAAATGTTCATACATATTGTTACGGTCTGTGTCTAGATGTCCCCCACCAAAACTTCATGTAGTCATGAGGCACAGGCTTTTTTGGAGGTAGCTGAATCTAGAATTTGTGACTGATTCATAGTGCAATGCTGGGAATAAGAATGCTGAGGTTGGGCTGGGGATTTAGCTCAGCGGCATAAGTGCCTGCCTTGCAAATGTGTGGTCCTCAGTTTGATCCCCAGTACTGATAAAAAAAAAAAAGAAGAAGAAGAATGCTGGAGTTAGATTGGGAGATTGGTGAATCACTCCACAGATTAGATTGGCACCACCCTAGACCCAGCAGTGTAGGCAAGAAAAGGGTCAGAAAGAGGTTTATTTATCCCTTTATTTATTTTTTATTTTTAAAATTTATTTACCCCTTTATTGCTCTTGTTGTTTTTGCTGTCTTCCACTGCCATGAACTGTTGCCATTCTGTCATGAGCCACCCTGCCTTGGAGCTGGTGGATTATGGACTGAAAACTCCACAAACTGTGAGCTAAATGAATTGTTCCTTCTTTTCTTTGGGTTTCAGATATTTTGTCCCAGAAATGATAGAAAAGTCAATAAGATACACATGGACTGCATCTAATACATCCAATTATGATAGAGCAAATTATGGGAAATGACATGTACAGTAGACACAGCTGACATGACTCAGCATCTTGTCAATCATGTTGTCAGCTTAATCTGGAAGACTTCATGGGAGGGGTCTAAGACCTGATGCAAAATTTTAAATTCTTTTTTTTTTTTTTTTTTTTTTGTACTGGGGATCAAACTCATGACCTCATGCTTACCAGGCAAGCTCATGAGCCACTGCTTAATCCTAGGCCCCAAAATCTGAAATTCTTAAATGCAATACTTTCAGCCCTCCAGCCACTTTACTTTATGCTGGGCATGTCCACTCTCTCTGAGTGTGCCATCATCCCAGGAAACTTCATTAAACTTCATTGCTTTTTCCATTACTATTGTGTGCCACACCCAATTCTTTGTTGTGCATAGAATTTAGAAATCTATCCAGGACCCTATCACCCATGGTAATAGCTACAGACAATTTTTATAGCAGTAGAAAACTAGTAAACAATTAGGATTTCACAAGAGAAGGCTATGTAAATAAATCATGGTGGGTTTCTATGAAAAATTATCCCAAAATGTATTTATAATGTAATGTTAAGTGAAGAAAATGGGGTAAAAGTTAGTTTGATGAATGAAACTTCTTTTAAAAATATTCATGGAAAAATAGCTGATGGGCTATAACCAAGGTATTAATAGTGAAATGTGGAATTACATGAGTTCAACTTTATTCTTATCATGTATCTTTCTAATTCTTAGACTTTAAGCACATATTGCTTTTTCAATTTAAATAGTTCTCTAGGACATATATGAAGATTTCATTTGTTTGCATTAATTACATGTTGACAATGAACAATGGGAGATGGGGAGGTTGGTAAGAAAACTTAGATGGAAAATAAGCTTAAAAGGGCTGGGAATTTAGCTCAGCAGCATAAGCCCCTGCTTGGCAAGTACAAGGTCGTGAGTTTGAACCTTGGTACAAAAAAAAAAAAAGCTTCATAAAACACATTGGGAACAATTGTGAATTTCCTTTGTGCATTTTCTTTACTGTTATTCTCTGGACTTTTTGAAGGGATTCTAAGTACAAAAATCCAGAGGTGACTGGTGACTTATAATAAATAATCCAGTTTTCCTTTTGTTTCTAAAATACTTCTGTATTTTTTCTTTACTATAAAAACAGAATTTTTGTTCCTCACAAAGACTTGTAAAAAATAGATTTGACAGCCTTCTTTGACTATGAATTCAAGAAATTTATTTAAAAGCTTCCTTTATTATTATTATTTTCCTTTATTATTTTTAAAGTTAGTTGAGAGAGGAACAAAATTCCCTCTAGAATAACATTGTTTTTAGGTTCAACATCTTTTCCTTGAATTTTTATTACTGCAACAAATAAGTAAACAAACAACATCTGATTAAAGCAAGAAGCTGTTTAAGTTATCAGCTTCAAATGTGTAAGTTATAATCTACAAAAAAAGGAAAGAGTTGTATTTACAGGATATTCTTAATGACTGAAGATACACAAATATAAACAATCTAAAGTTAGTATTGCAGTACACTAGCCAAAACTATTAGAAGTGATAAAATTGAATGCAGTCCAGTATATAGGATATGGAGAAACTAGAATATGTATTCATTGATAATAAGACTAAATCAGTATTTATGAAAATAATTCTGGTAATTAAGAAGTATTAAACAGCACTTTTAAGAAACTTCCCTCCAGCACTTGGGAGGCTGAGGAAGGAGGATTGTTGTGAGTTCAAGACCAGCCTCAGCCGCAAAGTGAGCTCAAGGCCAGCCTGAACTGCATAGTGAGACCCTGTCTCAAAAAGACAAAAAAGAGAAAAGAAAAAAAAAAAAAAGAAAAGAAAAGAAAGAAAGGAAGAAACCCAAACCAAACCAAAACAAAAACTCACTCTAAAAGAAACTTATTTGCTCAATTAACTTTTCCCTAAAAACTGTTTTTTAACTATTCTTCCATGGTGGAACATGAAAGAAACTGTACCACAAAATAGAATTTTTGACGGCTGTGAATTCTGAGTCTTTAGCTGTAGGATCCATAAAAATCAGAATTTTAGAGACAGAAGGCATCTTAAAAGTAACTGGATCACTTTAAAGAGTTCAGAAGTTTCCCCATCTAACAGCTAAAGATGCCTGTCTTTCAGTTGATGTCTTTGCAATTATGAGTTATACAATTTTCATGCAAAACTCATGCATTCAATAATTATACAGCTTGACTCTAGGGTCAGGGGCCAGTCATTCGTCAAGTCTTAAGAGAACTCTGGTTAAGGGGTCTACTGTGTGCCTTTGCTGCCCCTTCTGCATTCCAGGCAGACAATAGCTCTGGAAGTGGTGTGAATTACACCCCACCCCCACAATTAACCTCAAAGAGGTGTTAATTTCACAGTCAAACTGAGGACCATTTAAATTCAGGCAGTGTCAGAAAACAAGCATTTATTTGGAGCCAAAAGAACAATTTGTCTCTTTTCTTATGCATTGTCTGCCCATTAATTTTCCCAGAATAAAACATCTTCAAACAGATTTTCCTTGCTCCTAGAGTGCCCTACATCCCAGTCTAGGCTAACAGGACTTTTAAACAAAAAGTCCCACCTTTGTTGATGAGAGAAGGAAGACAGGTAGGCACATCCAACAAAGGTCAATTTCTGGCTAAAAAAGCTATTGGCAACACGCTAAGTACCTTCTTTCATAAGTGCCATGATGATATATCCTCCCCGACTCCACAGTATTCATAGGAGTCAGACAATTTTCTTTTAAAATCAAGTTGGCTTCATGATGGTTTTGGGTGGTAACTATCTATCTTTTTTTTTTTTTTTTTTTCCCACTTCATGTTTTCTCAATCCCAGGCACTGATGACATTTTTGGTTAAGATAATTTTTCAGTGGTGGGGGGAGAAGAAGGTAAGACTGTTCTATTTATACAGGACAGTTAACAGCTTTCTGGGTTTCTACCCTCTAGATGCCAATAGCATACCCCTCGCTGTTGCAGCCATTTATGACAATCAAAAATGTCCCCAGAGACTGCTCAATGCTCATGGTATGGTATGGAGTCTAATGGCTTCTTAGCTCTCTCTCTGAATAAAAGCCGTAGTCCTTTCAGTTACTTACACATTCTGCATGATGTTTCTCCTATTACCACTCTGAATTCATTTATTTTGGTCTCCCCACTCATCTACCTCTGCATGGGTCTTCTTACTGTTCTTTGTATATGCCAAACACAGAGCCTTTGTACTAATTATTCCCCCTGCCAGGAACACCTTTCCCGTATGTTTCTGCATAACCACCTCCCTCATTCAGATTTTTATTCAAGTGTTATCTTCCCAGTGATTCCATCCCCTAGATTCCCTTTGCTGCTTATTTTTCCTTATTATTTTATTACCTCTGTTAAACCAAAAATGTAAACCCCATGAAGGGATTTTTTTGGTCTGCTTTGTTTGTTATTAAATCTCCAGCATCCAGTAGAGTACAGAGTAGAAGCTCAAGTATTTGTTAGTTGAAAAGAGAATGAGTAAATAAATGGATAAATGAGGACATAGAGATGTTAAGTGTCAGTACTAAGGATACAAATTCAGACAACTAGCTTCCAAGTCCTAGCCTCCCAACAGATCCCAGATTTGGCTGTCCATTCCTATCTCCTGGAAGAGGAGAGTCTATTTGCTAAAATGTAGATTGTTGAACTTCCTACTGAAAAGAAGGGGTCAAAATATGGGCAAAGGAGGGACTCAGGAGATTTTATATTTAAAAATCTCCAGAAAGTCCATTGCCGCTGGTATGATGGTGCTACAGACCTCAAAACAGGAACTTAACGGGGTGATCTGGGAGCCACCAACATCAGACCGGCTGATTCAGTCTGGAATCTGGAGCCAGCTCAGAGCTTGAGCCTCCTGACTGCACTGCACACTAGCTCTATTAGTTCTTGCTTTGCTTTTTCTTCTCAGCAATTCTTTCTTTCTTTCTTTCTTTCTTTCTTTCTTTCTTTCTTTCTTTCTTTCTTTCTTTCTTTCTTTCTTCTTTCTTCTTTCTTCTTTCTTCTTTCTTCTTTCTTCTTTCTTTCTTTCTTTCTTTCTTTCTTTCTTTCTTTCTTTCTTTCTTTTTAGATTTACTGATCTTTATTTAAAAATCATATCTGCTGCTAATTCAGGGAATAAAACCCTTCAAGGGTCATAGCCTTCAGCTTAGGTGCTGCATTGTGGGAGCCTTGACAGCAGCCACTGCAGTCTACCTAGATGCTGATTGGCTTTTTTTTTTTTTTTTTTTTTTTTTTTTTTTTTTTTTTTTTTTTTTTTTTTTTTTTTTTTTTTTTTTTTTTTTTTTTTTTTTTTTTTTTTTTTTTTTTTTTTTTTTTTTTTTTTTTTTTTTTTTTT